>CM053501.1:89765923-89877725 GCA_028627145.1 Eidolon dupreanum
TCAAATTGCTTCCATTCTCAATTATTTCTAAGTACATATCTTTGGTTTATAGATGCCTGCAGGGTAGGTTATATGACATTTTTGTATGTGCTATAGTTCACAGGCTTATTCATCCAAGTAGTATTTTAATATTTGCCATGTATTTTAATGAGACAAAATTATTCAAGTACTCTAGTGTCTACTTGCCTGTTTGAAAAGGAAAAGAAAATATCTTATAGCTACTGAACTTGATAAGGCTTTATTCTTAATTATAATCTCTGTGTAGAGAATTTATGAATAATGAGACATATTTACATAACATTAAGTTAATATTATGTGACTTTTGCTGGTATTATCCTAAAAATAATAAGAAAAATAAATTGTTAGATATTTTTATGAGTATAAATTGAACTATTTACAAATGATCTGCAGATATATTATAAATATTTGTCATTGCCAATATAAGGTGAAATAAGTAAAATAATATAAACATAGTTTTTAAAGCTATATATATATATATATATATATATATATATATATATATATATTACATTTCTGGAGAATTTATGGCCTGTGCTGATATTCAGCCAATAACATGACTTTAATTAACTTTCAGGATATGATTGGTTCATAACTAATAATAACAGGAAAAAATAACATGTGTATCTAAATATGATTTAAAACTAATGTAAAAGCAGCTGTGTAATGAACTTTTTTGTACCCTCTTGGTGCACATGTGACATCCTCAGTCTTGCAGTATAGACCAAATTTTGCCTTGGGGTTCATCTTGCCTTTGTGAATTGACAATAACAAAAATTTTCAGAAGTTATGTGAGACAACTGTAAAACAGAAGGAATGTTAAAAATAACATATAATCCCACACTTAAACAATATTACCCACAAAGGTATCAAATACTTCAAAATTATCACTTCCTAATAATGTGTTACATTTTGCTTTTATAACTTCCCAAATTTATGACCATTGATATCACTTCAGTAGCTTGGAATTGGTCAGGATGGGAAGATACCACAGGGGAAATTGGCAAATGGTACAAATTGTGGTTTGACTTGTTATTAGAATTGTCTATACTTCGGCGGTGATGAAAATGGTAATAATGGAGATTAAAATTAAAAAGTGTCTATATCTGTTACATTGTAAATAGCACAATCGAGGAAATATTTTTTGAGTATTAGAAAGTTATTGCTCAATTTGGTAAAGAAGTCATTGACAAATTAATTAAATTATAATCTAGATCTTTGTTGTTTTACTTTTGTCTTATTTGTCAACATAATCAAAACATAAATGACAATGAAAAAGGCTAAAATTGTCAATAAGCACACAAAAAAAAGTGAATTTTTTTTCCAATTTCTATAAGGCCACAAGTAAGCACCAATTGAAAAGGAGGGTCTCAAAACACTGTGCTTGTTTTATGAATGTCAGACAGTCTTTCTCATGATCATTTCAATGTTTGCTTTCTCAATGATCCCATAAACAGAGTGACCAGGTTAACAGTGGGCCACAATCACCCTCTCCAAGTTTAATCAAGTTGCTACAACTGCTGAACACTCAGCTTTCAGGGACATAGACTGATGTTGAACACTAATAGATAACATTTCTCAGGAAAGTCATTGCTCTACCTAGCAACCTCTGTTATCTCAGAGGGAACAAGTTATTCTTCCAAGAATTAATACATACTTTGGATATGGTTTGCCTTTCCTCCATGTATTAGTTTTCTATTACTGCCTTAGCAGATTATTAACAAACTAGTGATTTAAAAGAGCACAAATTTGTCATCTGAACTGTTCTGTAGTTCAGAAGTGATGCAGTTCTTTGTACCAGGTAAAAATCCAGGTGTGGCAAAGCTGCATTCCTTTCTGCAGGCTCTAGAGAAGGACTCAGTTCTTTGCTCATTCAGGTTGTTGACAGAATCCTATCCTTTGTGTCAGTCAAACTGACATCTTTGTTTTCTTGCTGGCTGTGACCACTCATATTTCTAGACCTCTTCTCTCCATCTTCAAAGTCATAAATAACAGATTGAGCCCCTGTTAAACTTTGAATCTCTATTCTTTCTACTTCTATCTCACCTCTCTGACCTAGTCAGAAAAGATTGTTCACTTTTAAGAAATCATATAATGTGGTATAATATCCCTGTCTCAAGTTCCTTAACTTAAAGGATCACATCTGCAAAGTTCCAGTTTCTATGTAAGGAAACATATTTATATGTTCTGGGGATTAAGGCACGGATCTCTTTGAGGAGGAATATAATTCTGCTTCCACATGCTTGTAGTTCCTTATCAGCATCTCTACACATGTGCTTAAATAATTCATGAACTATTACATGGTATCACACACAAAAAAATCCTAGTCCAAAGAGATCACCTCCATGGCAAGCAGACATAGCAATAAGATTAATATCTAATGAGATTTCTTAATTTTAGAGCATATCTTACTGTCTTAATTCTTTTGGACTGCTGTAATACAATATCCCAGACTGGGTGCTTATAAACAACAGAAATTCATTTCTCACATTCATGGAAGCTGCAAATCCAAGATCAGATGCCAGCATTGTCAGGTGAGGACCCTCTTCTGGGTCATTGTGAGCTAGCTCTCTAGGGCCTCTTTTATAAAGACACTAATCTCATACATTAGGGCGTCACCCTCAGGACTTAATCACCCGAACATCTCATCTCCTAAAACTGTCACCTTGAGCATTAGGTTTTCAGTATACTAATTTGGGAGAGGGGGGAACACAAACATTCATGCAATAGTACTTATAATTTTCAAGCAATGTTGATATGTTGTCTTCCAGGATCAAATAACATGCCGTTTTTCTACACCTTATTTATAGTGATGTGTTTCCTATAACTAGAATATCCAGACCTCAAAACAAAGGGTAAGAGTAGGATTGATCCTTTTCACCATCATTCCTATTGACCCATTCCCAAAATGTATGTTTCAAGTCCCAGAAATCTTAGGATCTGCCATATTAAAGGAATTAGTTTATACCTCCTCCTATTAGGGAAGAGATAACGGCATCTTGTTCTCATACAATGTCTATATACTAAAAGAAAGTAAGGTTACCAGCTGTTCTGAATGATACAAGATCTAGTTTATTTGCCCCTAAGAACAACTTGGCCTCAATTTCAATCCCTCTTCTTAAACTGTTTTCAGGGCAGAGTAATCCTAGTAATGACTTAAAACCACTTTTGGAATTAATAATTACGGTCAAAAATTCTTCTGACACCACTGTTACTACCACAGATTAAGGAGCTTCTATGCTCTGCAACAGATGTAAAAAGGAGACCACTCTACCTAAGCAGTGGGTGAATTGGACCCATGGATATCTGTTTTCCAGGTGACTTCCTGGAGAGTTATAACAACACATTCAAAGATGGAGGAAAATAAATCTGGTAGGATAGGCTTTGACCAGTGAAAGAAAGAAAATTGGCTGAAGCTAGAGGATAGTTTGTCCATTATGTTTCCCTCCCAACAGTTCATTCCAAATTTCATTTTTAAAGAAATCCCATGAGGTTTAGCCAACAATTGTGTTTATTGCAAAGTAGCAGATGACTTGGTAAAGCAACCTTGTTGTGTTTGCTCTTTCCTACATTACCCCATTAACCCCCATTCTTGCTTCTTTGAGACTGTATCTCCTTACATAAAACATAAAACATTAGATTTTGTCTTAGACTCGATTTTCTAGGAAACTGAAGTAAGAAGATTGATTATTGTGGTAAAACATATTTGAACTATCCAAATAACCCTGTAATAAATACCATTTTGTTATACTCATTATATTTTATTTTGTTACCTGGATTTGCCAATATTTATTTAAGATTTTGGCATAAGTATACAGCTACATGTCATCTTGATCTTTCTTGTTGTTTTTTTGTTGGTATATCTGACAATATTCTTTATTTTTCTTATGGTGATTTCTAATTCTTTTCTTCTTCAGAGTTTACTGTTTAGGTAAAACTAGGATTCCAAAAAAATAATTTTCAATTTAACTTATATTTTTAAATTAATTTGCCTTTAATACTATTATATATCTATCTCATCCACTCAAATGGCTATTTCACCTTTATCATATCATTTTATGTTTATTATATTAAAAATAGTAGTGTGTCTAATTAGAAACCATTGGAAAATGGTTTCTCCATTTTTATTCATTTTAATTTTATTTTTAAAATTAAAATTAAAATTTTATTTTTAAATGTTTTAATTTTACTCAATTTAAAAATAATGATTAATTTAAATACTAGACCTCCAGTTTTCCTTTTGTAACATCACGTATACTTTTAAACTGTGCTTTTTACATTTCATATGTTTCTTTTTAACTTTTCGATCATATAAGTAATTCAGTTAATATTACCTTATATAAAATATATGTATTTCTTTGAATATTCTTTTATACATGAGTAGAAATTTTATTTTAATAATTTTGAATAGTGCTCCTTTGTAGTCACATATATGTATATGTATATACCATAATGTTATATAAGCTATATACATATATTAATTTTCAGAATATATTGAAGTAGCATTGATTATCTAATAAAAATTTTATGAATGCTTTATGTACATTAAAATGTTAGATGAATAGTTAAATATTTATTTATAAGCTTTACTTTATTGGTTGTGTAGTTTGGATTTTTGTACATATACTAAATTTCATCTACTTTTTCTGTATAGATTTATTAATGTTTGTCTAGTTCTTTCTTGCTTTCTATTATTTATTATCTACTTTCTGAAAGTAGTTGTATTTAATGGAGCATAAATGTTTATGACTTGATAATTGTCACTTTTAGCATTATCAAATGTCTCTTTTTATCTTATTTATTGTCTATTGGCTTGAATTACACCCACACTAATATCCAGGTCTTAACCACTACTTTTAAACTTTGCATTCACTTTGTATAGCTTTCTTATCATTTTATATTTTACCACCTGAATAGTCCCCATGCATGCACGCGCGTGCGCATGCACACGCACACACACACACACACACAAGCATACACTTATGTGGTACTATAATTACCATAAAGACAATATATTTAACATGAAAATAAATGATTCAATGGACTGTGCAATCTCATCTTAATTTATATATTATTTTTAAGTCTTTTTGAGTATAAACTAGAATAGATATTTTGCCTTCGAATGCTATTTTGCATCTCATTCTCTGTCAATCACCCCCAGTTGTTGCTGATACTAGTAGGTGAATTCTCAACATTCACTTTCTCTTCTTTTTCACTGATGGGACACCAAATCTGGTCATTAAGTTCAGCTAAAATATTCGCTTTTGCAGACTCCCATATATTTAAAATGAGTCTGTGATTCAAACTTGATAAATGAGATGACATTTAGTAGGCCTACTGACAAAAATTTTAAAAGATTCCTAACCATCTGTTTGGATCATGAACCAATGCCCAGAAGAAAACTAGTAACTTATTATTGTAAAACAAACAACAACGACAACAAACTCTCCTAATTAGAAATCTAGAATGGACAGTATTCCTTGAAGACTTCCTTTAGTGGTTGTCCCAATTGTGGAAAGCATAGCTCCAAATTTCTAATCACATGAGGAAAATTAGCTCCTAATTAGTTATACCATTATTTTCAGATATTTATTTTATGCTCCTCAACATAACTGTAATTGATATAGACATGATGAAGATATTAAAATTCAGTGTTCTTTTTTGATTACCAGATGCCATTAAATACATTTTAATGCTTCTGGTGATAAACAACCACTTATGGGATATGTACTCTGTGCTAAAACTGGCCTTATCGTAGGTAATTTTTACATAAAAATGTGGATTAGAAAAATTAAGTAATTTAACCAATCAACTGGATAGTTTCAAGCAGGAAATTTAATAATGTTAGGGTTTTTCAAAGTCTACTAATAGATATTTATCTTAAAAATTCAGTCTTTTTTTTAAATTGCAGATAAGTTTTTTCTAAAGCAGCAATTGATATGTGGTATTTTCATATTAATATAATGATAAACTGTGTTTTTCACATCTCTCCCATGAGAGCACAACAAATAGAAAATCTAAAAATATTTTTAAATTAATAACTAATAACTAGTCTTTAACTCAAACCTCTTCTTATTTATGGTAGCATTAAAGAACCAGACTCAATTAACAAAATAAAAGACATAGTACTTACATTTTCTGTGTAGCTAATACACCATCATTATTAGTTATATCTTAAAAATAGTGTAATTAATATTGTATTATTGATTCAGGTAAAAGAAGATGGGTGATTGTTTCTCTAAGGAGTAAAATTCTGATATTTCATTTTATTATTTCTAATCTCTGCTCGAAACTCTTTTTATCTGTGATTAACATGTGACCATGTGTAATTTAATGTTTCTGCTTTAATAATTTAGCTCAAAAGGGCATTTTCTTAAAGCTTTGCAACTGAGAGGAAAGATAACTAATGAGATTTCATAAGCTTAGAAGACCGGGATGTGTTGAGTGTCACCTAAAAGATCTGCTGGAAACAACAGATGCATCAGTGAAGTCTAGATAATTCTTGGCGAGACAAAACTTATAAAATTTAAAACAAGTCTTTCTGGTCTTATAAGCCGACAAATATGACCTATTTTATGCAACAGATAATCGTTATTTCTGGTGAAATATGAATAATGTAATCAGCAAGTCGTATATTTTTTGTTGGTTATGGATTCATAAGAAACTAACTATATGATTTTACTTGTATATTATAAACGCAAGTGCATTCGTTTTATTTTAGTAATGTAATTTCATTGAATATATCCAAATAATTGGAATAATCAGGGTCAACGTGAAATGTGAAGATCCAACATATATTTAAATTTATTTTCACACCTGGCTAGGTGATGGGACTGACTATTAATAATAAATGTCATATATTGTACATTTATTTTCAAAAATAATCTAGATTTGTAGACTTCTGTTATGATTACTTTCTCTTTCTTGCATGTCTCACTTTTCATTATAGTATTTAATCTTGGCTAATTTACATTTTGTTTCATTTTTATTTTGTTTTATTTTTCTTCATGACTTTTGTCAGAATTGCATCTACTTTTTAGTCCAATTAGGGAATTAGCCTTTGGCTGGAAAGATATTATTTATTAACACATATTTTAAAATTGTATTTATTTTCTAATTGTATCTTTAGTTTCTCAAATATATGAAATAAATGACCTTGCCCTAAGAAGTATTATTTAGTTAGGAGATAAGATACAGTGATGATAAAAAGTATGTGCTAAGTGCCATGTCAGTACTGCAGGCATTGTTATTAGGGACACTATAGATTCAGCAAAATTTTTATTAATATGGGACTTGCTTGAGGAAGTGTAATTGACAGAAAAAAATGCAAAAAAAATGTTGGGAATGCCATGTTTGAGATAAATTTTTGTTTATGAATCACAGCCAGAACTCATTTTAGACAAGCCATTAAGAGTGGAAAATCCGACTATAAGGATTGGTCTACTATGGAAGTTTTATTGTTTGGCAAAAAAAAAAAAAAAAAAAAAAAAAAAAAAAAAAAAAAAGGATGATAGATGAGAGCTGCTTGTTAGGAAGAAGAGATGGAAACTAAACTGATGAAACACTCAAGGAGAGAAAGACTGAGCTTGAACAGTTGCTCAGAGGCAGAAGAGATTCTAGAAAGTATCAGATACTGCAGCAAACTTGGGAACATACAGTTCTAAATGTTAAAGCAGCTGGCCAGTTTCATATTATTGCTGCTGTGTGGGAGGGATAGCTTGGTATTGCCAATTATTTTAATTTTTGATAGATTTTTGATGTGTCATATGCTGAATTTTAAAATATGGTGGGAGTAGAACTCACATGTCTATGGACCAATCGTGTTCCTGTATGTATATTATGAAAGTCTTAAGCATCCTGTAATCAGTTTCATTTGGGATGAAACATTAAAATTTTATTATTGTTCATTAGAATTTGAGGTTTATGATGATATCATATTGTCAATAAAAAGATAATACTACCAAAATGAAGATATTTCCTCTGTCTCCTTACAAAAATATTTTGATTTCCTGTCTTTTATCTAAAAGCCAGAGCTTAACCTAAATACTTTCTTCTACTTGAATATTTTACAAGTTAGACAGAAACTTTATAGTACATTTTTCAAATTTTTTAGATATTGAAAGGACTACACAGAAACAATTTATTGATACTATATTAGCTATTTTCAGCAAACTCATTGTACATTAGGCAGTTTGTTTATTTTCTTCAAGTCATTTGAATCGTTCATTCATGGATATGCCCTTAGTTTCTACTGTGTGAAAGACACTATACTAGGCATTAGAATACAGCAGTAAACAAAACATATAAAAGCTTGTCTCTAATGGAGCTTATATTCTAGTGGAAAAAACGACAACATTAAACACTCTAAATAAAACATAAAACAGGTTACATTTGTGTGTGTGTGTGTGTGTGTGTGTGTGTGTGAGTTTGTGTTAGGAAAAGGAGTTTAATCATTGGAAGGTGGAAGGGGGAGAGGAGAGCATTGAAATGATCTAGAATGGTCAGGGCTCCAATTTAAAAAAATTATTAAGAATTTTTAGAAGCCAAGAGCAAAGCATTAAACCAAGAGCAGGGTCCTTCAATTCGCAAGGACCTATGGCACAGGTTGCTCATACATGGAGGTGGTTCTGTTTGCAATAATTCCTGGATTAGAATGATGACACTGGCAGTAGGTAGAGATTAGAAGTTGGATATTGAAGACTTAACAGACAGAGTTTCTTTATGATGTAGATAAGGGATGTGATAGAGGAGACAAGCATAAATTTGTGTTTTTTCTTTTTCCTTAGCAATTAAAAGAATGAAATAGATCTGGACTGAATGAAAAGGCAGCAAAGAAATTGGCTCAAGATTTACAGTCCTCCTCCTTGCAATTTCATGTAAGATTTTTTTTCTGAATTATAACTTCTTTTATATCTTTTATCTGTTATCATTAACATATTTTAAAAGTTATTTTAATTTAAAAATGATGCCATAAATTTTACATTTATTTGAATAATAGAGTTATAATTTTGCAGACTAATCTTTTTTGAAGTTTAAGTTCTTTTCAGGAGTAATTAAAGAAAATATATTAATAATTGTCATCTAAATATATACACGTACTTTCACATGTACATTATGTGCATTATTGCATTTGATTCTATATTGGGTGTCTTTAAGATTCACAATTACCTTATCCATTTGAAAGGACTTATTGATAAATCAAATGTTGATATTCAGTTAAAATAGTTTATATCTAATTTTTTAAATCTAGATTTATGACTAAATGACAGAGGTCTTCTTTTCACCTTCATTCATTCTTACATACTGAGTGATTACAAAATAATCAAATTTTGGAATTAAAAAAAAATAAACAGCACAACATATTTTGAGATAGAAATTGATAAGACCTCACAAGTAGTAAGCTTATTATTTTTTAAAGACAATATCTCATAGCATATATTAAGCTTTAAAATGTATACATTCTATGAACCACCAAGTGAACTTCTCCATAGCTACCTCTGTGTCTTAATAGCATTCCTTCCTTCTGTTGACTTTTTGTTTTCTAATTTAAAATTCTCTGAGGACACAAATGTCAAGTGTATTGCCTATAATTACATTCATACTTGTTATTAAATTCAATTAATAAGTATTCTCTAAATATATGTGAAAATGAAAGTATGCATTCAGGCTTTAATTTTTGTGCTAATCTTTTGCTTATTTTCTAATCAATGCTGAAAAAAGCGTTAAGATGCTCTTCAGCTCTGACTCTAGAGGTCAACAAGGACAGCAAGAGCAGAGAGCTGATAAAATGGGCGGTGGGGTGTACAAGGCAGAGGGAGCCACCGTGATTACTTCCTCAGTGTCTGTTTTGCAGAAAGATCTTGTTATCTCAAAACTCAAGAAGATTATAAAGGTTATTTTTCAAGGTAGGAAATGTGTCAAGAAAACTATTCAATCTTGCTGTCAAAGATTTGTGTAGCTGAAAGCAGAATTTGTATTAGAAAATATATTTCTTGTCTATATCTGATAAAACTGAGAATTTAAAATTGGTAATTAAATTCATGTGTGCTAAATTTGATGCAGCCAAACAACTGAGGATTCTAAAATACTATTTTGACTAAGATGTATAATTATTGTCAAAAGTGATGAAGTAAAGTATAACCATACCATGTCACAGAAACTATAACAGAATGGAGCGTTAATTTCATGTGTTGTATTATTTCAATTCAATTTTAATTAATTTTAAATTTTAAATAATTGTTAATAATATGACTCTACCACAGATATATATTTTTAAATGTAAAATATATACTTACTCCTATAAACTATCTGAACCTATCTCTGCACATCATAAAAGATATTAAAAATATTTGGAGAGTTTTACAACAACATAACCATGTATGTTTGTATTGTATGTGTATCTTAAAAGAAAGAGGCATAAAATATGTTGACATCAATAACATTGTAAGCAACTCTGAATTTCCAATAAGGGCTTCTCATATTACCTTTTCAAGTAATAATTTAAAATTTATTTGCATTATTTTTTTAAGATAGTTCCAAACTGTTGTAATAATAATAATAATAAAAAAGCTATAAGTAGTACTTTATTGATGAATTTTAGTAGTGAAAAGTATAAAAATAAAAAACAAGAAAAGGTATTTATTTATCTTCTGTCATTTTTGTAAAAAAAATTTACTAATCTATCAACAATTCTTTGAAAGAATAATTTCTGTATTACATGCAATATTAGAGATCCTGATTGCCTATTTGGATTAAAATATTTTAAAAGGGTACAGTAAGTGACAAATAATTACCACTTGACAATATTTATAATTCACATATGTTCATATTCAATCAATAATTTCAGGCTATCTAAAATTTTATAATAAAATTATACATATTTCATAATAATGTGTCCACACAAAGTTCATAAAATCAATAAGGCTCAAAACCATAATTTAAAAATAAAAATTATTCCAAGATTATCCTAATTATTGTCCAAATTATCCTCATTATTGAAATTATTGATATTAATATTTTCATTTATCTCTGATATTTGTATTTTTTATACATACTTAATTTAGAGTTTTGAGAGTCGTGTCACATTTATTTTGTCTATAAACTACAAACTAAGCATGTAATGTGTCCATATCATTGAGAAGAGATTGTTACAACTTAACAAACCGCACTGAAACATAGTGACTTGATGCAACACCATTTTAATTGCTTATGATGTTCCGGGTCAGAAACTTGAGCTGGGCTTAGATGAGGGGGATTGTGTGAGGGATTTCACTTGGGATGCTCCTGTGGCTGCAGTCATAAAATGGCTTGACAGAGGTCGAATGGTCCTATATGTCTTCACTCACATGTGTGGCTACCGGGTGCTGCATGTGGACTGTAGTTCCTCAATTCTCACTTATGTGGTTTCTCGTTTTTCAGTGACTTTTATGGTTTCATGTACATTTTTAGATTATTTGTTCTACTTCTGTGGAAAATGCCATTGGGGTTTTAATAGAGATTATATTGAATCTATATATTACTTTGGGTAGTATGGACATAACGATGTCAATTCTCCTATCCATGTGCATGGTATATGCTTCCATTTATTTGTATCTTCTTCAATGACATAATTTTTGGAGCACAGTCCTTTTACCTCCTTGGTTAAATTTATTTTTAGAAATTTTATCTTTTTTGATGCAATTATAAATGAGATTATTTTCTTAGTTTCTCTATCTGATAGTGCACATTGGTGTATAAACATGTAAATAATTTTTGAATATTAATTTCATATCCTGCTACTTCACTGAATTTATTTATCAGTTCTAAGAGTTTTTGGTGGAATCTTTAAGATTCTCTCTATATAATATCATGTCATCTGCAAATAATGACAGCTTAACTTTTTCCTTTTCAATTTGAATGCCCTTAATCCTTTTTCTTGTCTGATTGTTGTGGCTAGAACTTCTATTACCATGTTGAATAGAAGCAGTGAAATTGGACATCTTTGTCTTGTCCCTGATTTTAAGAAAAATGCTTTTAGCTTTTCCCCATTGAATATGATGTTAGCTATGGGTTTGTCATATATAGACTTTATTCAATTAAGATATGTTCCCTCTCTTCCTACTTTACTGAAAGTTTTTATCATAAATGGATTCTGGATTTTGTCAAATGTTTTTCCCACATCTATTAATATGATCATATGACTTTTATCTTTTAGTTTATTATTGTAGTGTATCGCATTAATTGATTTGCAGATATTAAACCAACCTTGCATCCCAGGAATAATATCACTCGATCATGGTGTGTGATCTTTTTAACGTATTGCTGAAATCAGTTTGCTAATATTTTGTTGATTTTTGCATCTATGTTTATTAGAGATGTTAAGTCCATCACTGAGTAAGTCCATACACAGGTCCTTTCAGAGGCAAATCTGGGACTTCTGCAATCCTCCATCTCACTCGGCCACAATATCCACTGGTTTTCATAGCCAGAAGTTGTGGGGACTTCTCTTCCCAGCACTGGAACCCTGGGCTGGGGAGCCCAATGTGTGACCAGGACCCCTTACTCCTCTGACAGGACCTCTATTTCTGAGATATCCCTCCAATTCTCAACTGCCACACGTGATTGTGGTACCAGCCCATTTCATGTCTCCATCCCAACTACCAGGTTCTAGATGGCCTCTTCTGTGTCCCCAGTTGTAGGCCTTCTGTTCGGCTAGACTTCAGGTGACTCCTAATGATGTTTTTTCTGTAGTTTAATTGTAATTTTGATGTGGTTCTGAGAAGAGGCAATTACAGTGTTTACCTACTCCACCATCTTGATCAAAACTGTATTTTGTTCTTTATAGTGCTCTTTATTCCCACCTTTTTCAAATATATTTTTAAAAATAGAGCAGAATATTTTCTAAATACAAATAATTTTTTGATTCCTACAGAGATAAAAGGCAAAACTAAGACTTTCATAAATAATTTCAATAAAACAACATTTGGAATAGAAAAGATGTGGCATCTTTTAGTACTGAGATAGAAATATGGAATAAATTAATTCAATAAAAGATGACATAATTTAGTAACTTCTATGTCTTATATTGTGGTCTAGGCCTTTATCGCTAATAATAGAGCACCAAGGTGGGAACAGAAAATGGCCAGTTTGTATTGACTTACTCATAATGGATTCATATTAGGTAAGGGGATAAAAGGAAGTCATGCATGTGAAAAAGGGAATGAGTGAGACAAGATAACTTCTACCATCTTAGTATAGAAAAATAAAAGACTTTTTGTTACTTTAACATTCCATTGTTCATCTCCTTGACCTACTTGCAAGACTTCATGGTCATCACAGTAGTTGTAGAATCTAATTTATTTGCAGATCTGTGTGAAAAAGGAGTTTAGATATCTACCTTGGTAATCATTTTTAGGGTCGAGTATGAACTTTTATCAAATGTATCTGTCGTCCAATCTAAATCACTCCTGCTATGATTTAAACATATTTCTATGTTTTCTATTCTCAGTGGAAATGAAGAGCAGCTGGTTATAATACTCCTCCATGTACTTGAAGGTTACAGTTTTGCTCAGAAAAAAACCTATAAATCTTGGACTATGTTATTTACAAGTTGATTGAAGGTTTTTAAGTGATGGCATGTTATAAAAACTATTAGTATGCTAACATAGCAATAAATCAACGAAGTAGAAATAGTTCTTATATGTATGTTTCTCCTTGTTCATTGCATTTAATGTGTTGATAGATTTTGAAATAGGCACCATTAGTTTTATTTTTTTTTAATTCCATATGGATCACAGGAATATGAGAAGAAAAACATGAGTGTATGGAAAAAATCTTTATAAATAAAAAGAACTGAGAAATCCTTATGAATTTATTATATTTTATGTAATCACTTTTGCTTCTTTTCAAATTTGAGCTGTGAAAACACGACAATCTTGTGTGGTTTAAGAGTTGGTTGAATGATATGTAAAACCTGTTGAACTCAAGAAGTGAATTACATAAATAATTGTCACTAGTCAGAGAAGACATAGTTGGGAGAGAACAGGGTTTTATCTGCTGATATATAGCATAGCAAACCTTCAGAAAGACCATCACCAAATATATGAGCCTCAAACAGTTCTTTTCTATATGTATTGCCTATTTCTATATCTTAGCCTGAATGTGAATTATTTGCAGTAGTGTTACCTACCATCTTGAAGGATTTCCCCAGCATAGCCTTTTGATATTTTCAGCACTCATAGTGCTAGACTCCCCAAGGCATCTTTCTATGGATTCAACTCATGTTTTAGCAAAGCTTAAGATGAGAACAATAACTTCACCAAAAATTAGTTTCTCTCCTCATCCTGAATTCACCCTACATGCCATTTAAATTATGTGAAACAAAGTTTGTAAAACTAGGTTTTTAGAACAAAGAGCTTTCTGAAGGAGCTTTCAGACATAAATGCAGTATCTTCTCTCCTCCTTAGCCAAAGGATGAAATAACTGTTACTGACAAAGCTATAGCAAGCCTGATGGAACTTTGGTATATGAAAATATCTTTATGTTAGTTCTCAATTTTCTGACCATTTCTTGGATTCTTAACAATCTTAGAAAAAAAGGGGGGAGGAAGTATTCCACATATGACATTGTAGCTATAAGAAAATTGACAGTGAGCAAATGTGCCTGGTGAATTTTCTTTTATACCTCTCAGATAATATGAGAACTGCTTGTCTTCTGTTAGCAGATTACATAGATAAATAACTTGCTATTTAATTTCATATATTAATTTTATAAATTTTATATTTAATTTCAGTTATGAGGGAAGTACAGCTCAAAAGGGGATTCCCAACTTTGAATGGTACACTCAGGTAAAGTGAATCTTCTGTTATTGTTAAATATCCTTTTCTACATTTTATTAGATGTGTATTCTATTATCATGTGGTGATCTCTTCTAGCTTTAGATTTCCCAAACTATCAGCGGGTGTCTGAGTCAATCATTATAAATTTGTCGATATTCTACAGCTGCACAGAATCCACCGCAAAGTCAGTGGCTCTATATTATTGCTCATGCATCTGTAGGTGAGCTTGCTATCAGCTGATCTATGCCGGGCTGAACTGAGCAGTCTGTTCACCTTGGGCAGACTTGCTCATGAATTTACTAGTCAGCCAGAGGCCAAGTGATCAATCTTGTGCTAGATTTCATTCTCCTTCTGAAATCACAGACCTAAAGGGAACATATTCTTATGGAGATGAGAGCTGCAAGAAGGTCATAGAAACAGATGAGGTCTCTTTTAGGCCCAAGGCCAAAATCGACGCACTGTCACTTCCCTTCATACATCACTGCTCAATATAGGTCAATTGGCCAAGCCCAAAGTTAAGGTTAAGATTTATACATTGGCCGTTAGTGAGAAAAACCAAAAAAATTACGTGCAAAGATGTATGGATATCTGGAAGCGTGAAAAATTAGTGTCAGTAATAAAATCTACCATATAGGTCTCAGTCTGTTCAATTTCCCAATTTTTTCCTTCTCTCCAAGCTGCCTCCTTTCCCCATGCAAAAGATAATTTAAAAAAAAATAATAAGAGAGAGAATTACTAAAAACTTCTCAAATTTAAAACTGAGATTAAAATCTCTATCTCTCTCCCTAAATTATGTCTTATAATATGGATTAAAATAATTCCCTTTTTAAATATATTTGAAAATATGCCTGTGAATCTTATTGAGCCAGGACTTTTTTTTTGGAGGGGGAGGGATAATTCTATATTAATAATCTAAATTACTTGAATATTTTAAAATGTTTTATATCTTCTTATCTAAGAAAATTATACATGGCTTATATATGTGTATATGAACATATATACATATTCATATATAATACATACAACTATAATATGCTATGACATATATCAAATAAATACATGTTATATCACAATAAATAACAACTAATATCTGCATGGATTTCTCATATATTATCTAATATCTGCATAGGTTTTTCAGCCTTTCGAACATAAAGCTTTATGATATTTAATTTATTTCAACTTGACTGGCTCATGAGTGTCTAGACAGCTGGCTAAACATTATTTACGGGTGTGTCTATGAGGGTGTTTCCAGAAGAGACTGGCATTTGAGTAGGTAGCTGAGTTAAGTACTTTGCCCTCCACAATGTGGATGCACATCATCCAATCCCTTGAGGACCTGAATAGAAAAAAAATATGAAGAGAGAATTTGCTCTCTTTCTCCCTCTCCCTCCCCCTCCCCCCCTTTCTCGCTCTCTCTTTCTCTCTCTCTCTCTCTCTCTCTCTCTCTCTCTCTCTCTCTCTCTCTTCTCTCTAGCTCTAGTCCTAGCTTTAGCTCTAGCTCTGCCTGACTGGTTGACCTGGAAGAGTGATTTTTTCTTGCCCTTGGTGATCCTTGTCCTCAGGCTTTCAGACCTGGACAGGAATCTATACAATCAGCTCCCTAGTTCTCAGCTAAATCACCAGCCTTATCCAGCTTGCAGAAGGCATATTATGAAATTTCTAAGGCTCCAGAGTCATGTCAGTTAATACCTTATAATAAATATAGAGGATATTTATTTTATACATACATACACCTTATTGTTTGTGTCCCTGGAGATCAGATACAGCTACAGTCTCTTTGAATGTGTTATGCCTTTCTTTATTATATCTATGAAGATTAAAAGTAAAGATATCCAATTAAAAATTGTCTTTTTCTAATTTGTATTCCTAAGACTCTAACTACCTTTGTTCTCTGATAGATACAGAGTAGCAAACTTGTCAACAATACTCATAACATAGTCTAATATATAAATACTACCTAAAAATCAGTTATGTAAATGTATGCTAATATTCATTCAACTTACAGTGCTTTTTAAACTATTTTTTTTAACTAGGTGGATATAAAAGTCCATATGAAATGATTTGAAAAGAACATGTAAGAAAGTAAAAAGGAACTTCTATTAGGTTACTATTTTTACAATGGGCAGCAGCAAACTAAGAAATTCCTAAAGAAAAATGTTGGGTCAAAAAATTTTTATATGGATTTTTACAATAAAACTCTATAAATTATATAGAAAAAAATAATTTACTGATAAAGGGTGAGAAAGGAAAATTGCACTATTGAAATCCTTGAGTTGATGGAGGGGTATGGCATTCAGATCACAAATGAAATACCTAGATAGAGGTGGGGGCATTTCTTAATCTGTAATATGAAAAAAGTCAGAACATAAGCCTTCAGATGAAGACCCATTATTAGATCTCGTAATATAAGCATGAGGTTGTTCTTTCCTGATTGCTGTCATTTTTCAAATAAATGTTAGGAAAAGTTTTCTTCTGAGTGTACAGAAATAGGAAGAAGGGATGAAGTTTTAAATAGGAATATGGGATGTAAACTAGTTATATCAGAGAATGGGAATGTGAAGTTAAAAGCTCCATGTAATATTGCTCATTAGAGATTTGTGTACATAAATAAGTAGTACCATGTAACATTGTTATATTATTTTTTTTTTTTAGTAATATTCTGATATTTAGATGTGAACCCAGAATAGATCAACAACTGGAATGAAGTTTGTCAAGTGGCATATGACAGATGCAGTGAATAGCATAAGACTTTAGTGGGTGGTATGGTTAAAAAAGGGAGTAAGGAAACAAATTGACTAATACATAGTGAATAATTTGTGGCATCAATAAGTTGGAGCTTTCAGTAGAATAAAGGATTGTTGGATTATAGAATTTAGAATAAGTGAACCAGGGGAAAATACATGATATTCCAGGGATAGGATCTTTAAAATATGCATTTCAAGGTTACTAGTGCTGGCAGCTCTTGAGCGTGACGATGTGAGCAAGTTAGCACAGATAAAGTAGAAAAATGGGAAAATGATCATTGTAATTTTGATTTTATAGTTGTATGACAGTTTGACTGGATTTTCTTCATTGCCCTGTAGAAATTATTCTTGAAGGTTTTCTGCCACTGAATGCTCCTGGGGAGAAATTTGAAACCATATTGATTTCACCCCTTTAACTTACTTGAATTTTACCCACTACCTATGGGTACTTCAAATAGCTATAATAATAATAAATAAATATATATGTACATATATATGTGTGTGTGTGTGTGTGTGTGTGTGTGTGTGTATATAGTGTCAGTTGTACCTTAATCAATTGTTAACAAATGGTTTTTACTTTTAGTTATCTGCTTTATTTCATCTTTAATTTTGACAAATTTATATTCTATTATATTTTCTTCCACATTTTTTGTTTTCTACTTTAGATGAATCAATTATGCATTTCTTAAGTATAGTCGGCCCTCAGTATCGATGGGTTCCACATCTACAGGTTCAACAAACTTCAGATCATAGATACATTTTTTTTTAATTCCAGAAAGTTGATCCCTAAACAATACAGTATAACAACTATTTACATAACATTTACTTTGTATTAGATATTATAAGTAATTGAGTTGATTTAAAGTGTATGGGAGGATGTACATATGTTATATGCAAATATTACTTCATTTTATTTCAGAGAAGAGCATCTGGGTGTCTGAGCACCCACAGATTTTGTTATTGGTGGGTTTCCTGTAACAAATGTCCTGTATATACCTAGGACAACTGTGTTCTTATAATATGTATTTTATAATTATTACCTTCCAATTGATTTATCTGATTTTCCTCTGACTTTTTAGTGATTTTCCTGTCTCTCTTCTCATCTGTTGATTTAAGTAAAGGAAATTCTGATACTATGTTTTTTCTTACTCATGTTTGTTTCTATAACTATTTTGTTTCTGTTTTCATCTTGTTTACTTCTACATTATCTGTTTATCCTAGCCTAGCATTTTATATGTAACTTATTTTTGCTGATACTAAAGTTTCTTTTTTTATTCTAAGAGTGAAACATGTGTGTGGTCTTTATCTTTAAACATTGGTAAATTATGGTTTCCTCTTCCCCTTCTTTTTAAATTCCTCCACAGTTTTTGTCATATAATATCTTTCCATCTTACTAATTTGTAACATGGACAGTTCTGTCTAAATGAGATATTCCCAGACAAAGTATCTAATGATTCTGGCATCACGTGCACATTTTATCTGAGACTGGTTTTCCTCTCCTCAGAGATTAAACTTGAAGGGTAAATTTGCAAAACTCTGTTCCCTACCGTTTGCATTTGCCCCTTGTTAGATTTAGCCTTTGATTTTTAAGGTATGTTTAGGATAAAAGTCCTTAAACCACTTCTGATTTGAGGAATATTTTATTTTTATCCAAGGCATCTTACAATTTTGAATAGCTTTTTCCATTTCAGGGTCACTTTAGGAACTTTGCTTTTCAGACACAATCAGCTCTAAAGAGTTTTCTTCTCATTCCAATCTCCTTAGTAGATCCCCGACTCCAGCAAAATGGAGAAGCACTGAGTCAAAGTTTCAAGAGTTGTCCAGGGAATTATTAATCTATAGAAAAGGAGGAAAACTTCAAAGAGCCTATAATGTCTATTTTTCTCTGTTAGAGTAGTAAACAATATGTATGCCATCAGCAAAATATTACTTCATTATATTGTACACATCAGAAAATTTATAATGGCCAAATTTTTTTCTCATCGAAATTTGATTATGGTTGCTTAAGAATCTTTGTAGTCTGAAGCAGATACCCTAAAAATTCTAATAATTTATTAGATCAAGACAAATTGTCTAAACACCAGGTAGATATATTAAATGTGAACCCCATTTACTTCAAACAGCTAGTAAAACAAGAACATATTATATTGTATCTATATATTTTAAGAAGTTTATTTTGCAGGAAAAACATATGTACTTCATGAGTAGGACAACTTAAATTAGTCCTACTTCTTCCCTTCTGAGAACTTATATACTTTTGTAAGTTAGAAAACAAAAGCCTTCTTAAACTTATACTTTAGCAGTAGGTATTTGACTTTAATTTTTTATAAAAACAAAGTGAAGATTTTTGAAGCATATTAAAGTAGTGAAGTATTGAGTGAGAATCAGTCATCTGTGTAAAAAATATGGCTAAATGCAACCTTACATGAAATTGTAAGTCCAATATGACACGAAATATGTCTGGATAAAAATTAGGAATCTAAAAATACTAAGATAAGCTATGTTGTGGAGCTGTAGGTTGTGATGGAGAATGATATCTTCACACACAATTTTATAGTGATGCAATTATGTGAAGAATACATGCAAAAGTAAAAAATATTTTCTTAGAATAGAGCTGTTATAGATGGTTTCATTTTTTAACTGCCACCTTTATTATCTTATAATTTTAACTTTAAACTTAAGAAAATAGAGATTGTCTAAATTTCATGAATGGCTTGAAATTGCTGGGTGACACAAAGTTTAAATCAAGATGAAGAAAAGTATTTTTTCTTGAAATATGCCTTAAAGACATCTTAGAGAAAGCATTGGGAGCAATGTCTATCATTATCACACACCGTGTTTTAGGAGAAAGGAGAAATGAGCACAAATCTATACCTTAGGCAAGAATAAGTTCTGTGACTTCTGGCTCAGAGAAACAAAGGAACCATGAATCAATTTACTAACTGTGGTACGAAGTCCTAGACTCTAAGGAAATGCTACAGATTGCTTTAACTTTGTTTGTAAAAGATAAGATCTGCTTCACTCCCAAATATCTGGAGGTTACAATTGTGACAATCATGTAATTCTTTTTGTGGGTCATTCTTCCTGTGCCACTTCTAAAGTTTAGATAGTTCCCTTGTTTCCAACTCTATGGCCTTAATAACAAAACTCTGAGATTGTATGCAGTGTGGGGCACATTGGCTGTATATATATATATATATATATATATATATATATATATATATATAGCAAAAAAAGAAAACAAAATAAAACCTAAGGGCATACAAAGCTTGCAAAAAATGAATCAGATAAAGATGCAGATTGGTAACAGTGTGCTTTTATTTACATAGTTTTACATACAAACATTAGAAATAATTGGAAGCACCAAACCATTAGAAATATTCATATCAAATATGAAAATATTTTAAGACATTAAAAATACAGATTAGAAGGTGATATAGTAAAAAAGAAATAGAAAGTGTACGATTAAGGGCAAAGTACATGAAAGAATATAATTTACAAAATATATTATAAACAAATGTATATAAAAAGATGATCTTGCAATAAGGAAGACTGACCATTCTTATTTAATAATCCATAATACTTCAAATACAGAATAAGATTTATAAATGCAACAGGGACACTGAAAAATTAAAGAAAAGAAAAGAATTGTAAAAATGGAATTTCTATAAACCAGAAATCTAACAGAACTTCAAAGTAAAATGTTCAGGCTGATCACAATGAGCCAAGGAGTGATAATTTCACATCTGTGAAATAACTGAGAAGCAGCATTATTAGTTAGCTAAAAACAAAGGGCTTTTCAATTTATTAAAAATTTTAAACTTTTAAAAATTAGAATGGGACAAGGCTATCTTACCTGTGCACCCTCTGTGTGACTACAGTTTATGTTAAGGCTGTATAGTTGAGGAATGAGAAGAAGTACACTCAACCTCACAGTGAGAACCACATTCAAACAAAGTAGAACGTGAAGAACAGAGCTGTGAAGTATTTTTGGGGCATTGGTATCTATGTTAAGCAACCACAAACCAACTAAAGAGAGGTATTAGTGAAGAGGGAAAGGGGGAAAGAAGAGAGGGAGGGAGGAAGAAAGAAGGAGACGGAGGTCATTTCTACACTTCCATTCAGGGATTCATGGTGTACCTACAAACCAGTAATCCAATGAGCATGAGGAAAAGAAAAATGTGTGTTGTCAGAAATGGCTAGACCACCAGTAAACTCTTGCTTTCCTGTCCACAGTGGAGACTCAGAAGGCAGTGACGAGATGGTGAATGACTAGAAGGCAGATGCTGAACCAGGGTCCACTGTTCCAGGATCTCTTGCAGCTATATGTGACCATGTGACTTGTTCTCACAATTGAAATATGATAAGAGATCTTCATTTACAAGGGAAAGATTCTAAAATGTGCTTTTCCCACATTGTCTCTTTCCCTTTTTATCTTCTAGATGCAGAAAATGATGAGGTTCTTATAGATAGGGGTACAACAAAATGAAATGACATGAGGTTATCTACCAATAAAATCACCATTTATACTTTTATATGAGAAAAAAATTCTTCACTTTATGGCCTATTATAAATGAGGGCATATTTATTAGAATAGCTAGTATTACTCTAAATTAAAATAGAATAATAATTTGTAACTTAACAAACTCAGCAAGCAGAAGATTCATTCTCTCCAGACAAAATAATTAAGTACAGTATACATGTTTAATTATCACAGACATAAAGTGATAGTATCCATATAAGTCCATATAACTCACCAAAATGTGTGATATAAAAATGAAAAATAGACTAGAATTGGCATATATTGAAAAAAAAAAACAATTGAACATACTGAAGATGAAATTGTAATTATGAAGTTAAAAACAAACTACATATTATAAACTACATATTATAAACTGGACAAATTTTAGGACATTTTCATCAGAATTTAGGACTAAGTACCATCATTATTCAAAAAAAGAATCAAAATATGAAAAATATAAAAAAGCTATTAAGAAACAAGTATGGTATATTAAGAGGCAGTAATATGTTCCTAATGATTCCTTCAGATATAGATAATTAAGAAAATGGTAGATAAAAAATATTGGCACTAATAAGGGTCAAAATTTGTTGCAATTCAAAGAAAGATATAAATATATAAAAGATATAAAGATATAAATCTTACTTTAAAGGTACAGACTATTTAATAGGATAAATAAATTCCCACCAAAGAACACAGTGAAACTGAAAATATCAGATATGAAGAGAAATCCCTGAAGGACACTTTAATAATATAAGTTATCTACAGAAGAATGGCAATAAGATTGAGAGCCCTTTTCTCAGAAATTATAGACAAGAGTTAAGACGGAGTAATGCTTTACAAGAGCTAAGGAATGATAACTGTCCCGCCACAAGTCTATGATGGGTTAAATTATCATTTGAGATTGCTAGTGAAATGAGAATATTCCATGAATCTAAGAACCAATATTTTACTACTCAGTTAATTTCCATTAAATAATTACTAAAGAGAAATTGTGGAATAATATTAAGAATGCTAATTACAAATACTACTAAAATATAGATGGTTAATGATTTAAATATTTTCTATAAACATTATAACTAATCATTACAAGTTAAAAAGTACAAATAAGATTCTAACTAACAATATTAAAGGTGATTGACCCAGGTGTCTGATTAATAGTTATGAATTACATTTTTTTATTTTTAAGAGAGGCATAAAAATATAAACCAATAGTGTAATGAGATATGCTGAGCCAATTAGATTGGTAAAAAATAATTTAAAGCTATAACAAAATTGGAAATTGGAACACTATAGTAAATACTTCAAAGAATGTTGACAGTGCTATAAATTTAGGCTATCTTTAAAAAAAATTCCCCAAAGAAATTTGAAAGATTCTAAAAATCAGCATATAGATTTGATTTAGTAATTCTATACTATGAGTCTAAAATTTAAAGATGCATTCCATGATTAAAATCAATTATACATACTTCAATTTATTATAGCCTCCCTTACACCACTAAACATTTCTGTTTTCCAAATTCATGGATATGTGTCCTGTATCCTTGTGGTAGTACACAATTTAGACATTGCAATAGCAGGTTTTCACATTTCATAACATGAGAAACTGTTAAAAATGATGCAAATTTATATATGTGCATAATGCAAAGATATGAATTTTCTAGTATTTTAAAAAACATCTACATTATGAAAAAAACTATTTTTAAGGTATAATGTTATGATTAAGAGAGTATTCTTTTCAAAGTAATTGGGAAGATATAGTTTAAGTGTATAATATCAAAATACTATTTAAGAGTTAATATGATTTCTGAGTGATAATGAAATCATCATGCATCATACAAAGTAGCTTAATTTGAACCCATCTCCTTCTCTCCCAATATTGTTAACTAGCTAAACATATGTTATATATTTGTATATAAATTAAATTGTATAAATATAATTTAAATTGTTTCAAAAATATAATGTATTTTTACTATATTTTGTAAGTTAATATATCCCTTATTAATAAGGGGGAAAATTATACAATTGATTTTATTGGCATTTCTTACCTTTTGCACTGATAGTGATAGCTATATAGCTGTTAGAATTAGATCATCAATAAGTAGCCATTTTTGCTTAGAAATTAGAGGCTAATGTTTGTTAAATATACCATGCCACTTATCCTAAAACCATCAGTTTATTAAATAAATAAACATCACATCTTTGGAAACTTGTTGAGTTGCAATAAATTCTATTGCAAATATAAGCAATCACTTGTACCAGAATTTCACAAATCAATACATATTTCAAATGTTGACCTGAACATTCAGTTGCTTTGCATTTTGAAAATACTACTTGTAAAGAGCTATTTTTCTAAAATTTCCCAAAATGCTTACCATTATTTTTAAGTTTTCATATGTATGTGTTTAACACACAATTATTTTAATCTATGACTATTTTAGCAAAATGTCATTTTCTACCCTAATTTTTATTTAATCTTGATACATAATACATACAACATATTTTACTGACTCCATCCTTCTTTCCCCATATCAGAAATGTACCTTTTTGCTTCTTTGTTTTCACTCTGTTCAGAAACACACTTACATTTATTTTTTAAAAAAATATATGGAGTAAATTTTTAATATATGCCACTAATTTTAGGGGGTTCATCATCAGAGAATATAAAATCAAATAACTGGTCTATAGTTGCAAAGATGCAGATGTCCTTAAGAAAATTCTTTCCCATTCAACAGCTATCTCTGTTAAACATTACAGTGTGTTTATTTGTTTTGAAGTGCTAGAAATCCATTATTTCTTCAATAGCAAAACATGCTAAGTAATGACTAGGCTCACATTTTTAGATTAAAATATACAAAATGTTTATTACACCTATATAACAAGGAGATTTCATTTACTCCTTATTCTTAATATTCTGTTATATTTTTTATACAATGAAAAAAATTAATAGTAATTTAAAATTCATCACTAGTGCTAAATATTGGAATTTATGGGGGTTAATGGATCTATTCTTCTACTTGCTAAATAAAATGTGTCTCCTTAGATGATGATTACCGTTCCTTAATTAAGAGTCCACTAAAGTGCCATCGAAATGTACATAATTTATTCCCTTTATATTCTTGAAATGAGAATTTTGCCAATGAATAAAACATTTTATTCTGAGGCAAAATGAAACCTAATATTTTAGAGCTTGGTAAGAAATATTATTTTTTAAAATTGTTTTAATAATAAATCTAGATTATAATGAAGAGCAAATCAGGGCAGTACCTAATCTGACTTTTAAAAAGTAGGGATATTAGCTAAAAATCTAAAATAATTGTTTCTAAATTAAAAGATAGAACTTGTAGTGATGATGGAGGAAAAAAGTATATATATATATGTATATATATATTTATATATATACATATTTATATATATTTATATACATATGCCTATTATATATGTTATATGTATGTGTATGTGTATTTTTATTGTTGCTATTATTATTCTCTTACATTAAATAATTAGTGTTGCTCCTAGCCATAATTGTCATAACAGAAGGTAAATATATTAACTTAGTGTTTTGAAAGAAAAAGGATGTCAGAAGCTTTACAAGGGAACAGCTTTTAAACGAGACAGTAAGTACCATATGGCAATACTCTGTGGAGGTTAACAGAACCAAAAAAATTATTCGTTTTTTAAAATTTTTAATTCTTTCTTTGCTTAATAAAAGTTTTCTTTGGAAAAAAAAGCTATGAAGTCTTGAGAAAGTCCTTCATTATAAGAAACAACTCTGAAATTTTTAGTAAATGTGATTGTCAGAGCCTCAGTAGGCATAGACAGAAATAACGACTGTATCTTAACTTTGCTAGTCCTGAGTTTTGTTTAGTCTGTAGACCTTTTAAATCACCCCATACATTATTTTTATATATATCATTGGACTAAGTTGGTTGATATTTCAAATAGTAACGATAATTAAAAAGTATATAATATGGAATTGTTACATTAAAGTTGCATTTAAATTTTTGTTTTTATTTGTGTTAAATTTTCATTTGAGGGTTTAATTTACTCTTTAAAAAATCCTTTATTCACTAGGAAAGTTAAGATTCACAGTAAGTTCAGTGCATGTCTTTTTTTACCATATGTCCAGAATATAGTGATAACTTAAATATATGATTATCACCAAATACACTAAAGATGTATACAAAGTAAATATCAAGACAATTACATATTGAAAACTCATATGAAGACCTTCCTTTGGAAATTTTTATTTATATTGTAATTTAAATAGAGGTTTTTCCTGGGGGAGGTAATTTTTAACTTTGCAACATTTAAGACCAATATGAAGATATGGGAATGTTTCCTTTAAATCATCTCCTGGAATAATTTAGTCACCTTGTGTAGATTAACCACCTAGCTAGAAATTACTTACTTAGAATGCTAGCACCCATATCATAGTTAATATATCTATTTATTTTATCCCACATTTTACCAATAATACACAACTGACTTTTGAATAAAAAATAAATTTAATTTCTTGCAAATTTGAGACTCTGGTCATAACTATTTTCTATTGTGTTGTTACTGAGTGATCACCAAATATGACAGGATATAATTTTCACTTCTTTTTCTGAAATTTTAATTTAGACATATTCTTCAGCATCTACGAGGTCACGTGTCTGATGAATGTTGCCTAAGGATTGTTATATGTAAGAGAAATTTATAAGAATTATTTTACATTTGCTCAAACACAATTTCAAATGCACTCAAACAGAATTTTAAACATTATATTGAGTATATTTCTGTTGAGCTATTAACACAGGGATTGAATTAATAGTTGTCATAACAGAAGTAGTGGGGCACATACAAAAGCACAAGTGGTGAGGCTGTTCTCCCTATTTGCTGTTGTCAATAAAAAAGTGATTATTTTGAATCCTAGCAAGAGCTGTCTTATTTTAGCATTCACTTAGAAAACCCAATTCATAGCAGTAACATCTTTCTTATCCGCTTTTATATTGATTCTATGGTTCTAGGTAGAGGTGTGCAAAGGGAAAAACTAGGGAACATAATACAGAAGTGTGATTTCTTTGCAGTGAGGAGGAGACATTATATGACTAAAGAGTACCTGAAATTGAAGGTTAGAGTGGAGTTCCAACCTCCTTGAAAAAGAATTTTTTGACAATACACTGATTAGATTTTAAATGTCTAATATTAAATTTTCCATTAATATTTATTAAGTCTCATCCTAAAGTTTGTGTCTCAAATTATTTTTATAAAATTAGGATGCAAAAGTATGCTTAAGAACTAATAAATTACACCTAACACTGGCTACAAAAGCAGAATTTTATGAGATGTTTTACATAACAACAAACTATTAAAAAATAGATTACTTGGCATTTTCGATTTTTTTTTTTTCTGAAACGCTCCTTCTAGGACCACCAAACTCAAGTTGTCATTAAAAAAACCATGAACGTGTTCCTCTCCTTTACTAAGGAGGGGAATCCATCTGGTTAACGGTCCCTCACGGCTTCTTCCTCTGGGCAGAGGGAACTGCCTGCCTTACTGGACCATTTGAGGCCGAAAGTGGGTGTTCCCTCCCGCCCCTAAAGTCAAACTGGAGTTTGGCTACTATCTAGAGCATACATTCTTTTTTGTTACTCCCTGCTGTCGTTTTTATAAGACAAGCTTTGCCCAGAAAGACAGCAAAGTTCAGCATAGGCCTCTGACCAAGAGGATAAGTCTATATCCAGTTTTGGGGTATGATATCAAATTCCTGTTGATTTTTAATATTTTCCCATGTCAGCCATAATAATGATATGGTTATTTCTCTATCTACTTTTGTCTTTTGTCTTTTTTTTTCATGGGATTTAGAACCTGCAGGTACAAATTTTGGGGCACATTAAAATTCTCACATATGCATCTCTAATCTTTGTCATAATACTGTCTTTACTTAAGCATGGAAGTACGAGCACTTAACTATTTGCAAATGTTTTCCAACTAGCTTAAACATAAAAACAAAATAGTATTCAGTAAATTTTGTAAAGGATCAGTAGGCAGATCAGGAACGTATACGGAGTATGAAATGACCAGAATTATGGAATCGAGCACCATCTACCTTCTCTGATCTCTCTCCAAACTCCCCTCTGATTTTCTTGTGCTTTTACTTCATTCGCTCAGGTCAGTTCTGTCCACAAAGCTGGAAACAGATATGTGCTTCTATTTTTAAAAGTGTCGTAAACAGGGAAAAATATGGGCATGTTCTTAACTGATATTCATAGAAAACAAAAACAAATGAGGAGCAATATCTGAAAAAGGCTTCTCACTGATCTGGTTTAAGATTATATATGTATTCCTTGAGCAATCATTGCTGGCAAGGATGGTAAAAGAATCGACTCAGAAATAGGTATAGTTCATGAAATTCAATGTCTAAGAAAACAAATTTTGAGTTGCTTCTGTAGAAAATGTACATGTTGGATACTGTGTGGAATACAGAAATGCATGAGATATACCACCTAAGTATTGAGTATCTGAAGGAATACTTAAGGTAAATGCTTATATCAATACTAGGTTATTTTTTAAGAATCTTTTTTCCCCCTCTATCAAGAAGGTTAAAGTAGCATTTGGGGATGCACTGTGTGCTGACAATGAAAAGATGTAAATGAACAGTAAAGCCATGTGACATCATAGTTCTTAAAGTTATGCAGGTTTCAGATTTTTTTTGGGTAGTACAAGTAAGCTTAAAATGGCTGACCACATGAGTAAATGCATTTTTTTATATACAAATAAAAATGATAAAATCATTTGCCTTAATTATCTGTGACTTTGCAAGAATCATATGACTTCAGCAAATTAAAACAAATGTTTTTTAATTTTCAATTCTTAAAGAAGTAGAGCATGAGACTGTTCTTCCTGGGGGTGGGGTTGGGGTGAGGCATTATAAACCTTGGACTCAGGAGAATTTGTAAGTTTAGTTTAATAAAAGTAACAATGAAAATTCTTGGGTAAGATAATACTTGAAACAGTTCACTTTCATACTGAGATGATTAAGGAACAAAATTAACATTGGATGTTAATTTACTTTTGTATTTTGAAACATATTAAGCAATGTTTGGCTTTACGACAGAAAAATACATTCATCTAAATGAGTCTCATTTAAAATAAATATGATTTGAAAAAATCTAAAATCCTGTTTTACTCCACAATATGAAAAAAATTAAAATTAATAAATTACCCTTTTAACTAGAATTACAAGAAGGATGCTTAACTTACTTCAGAGGAAAAGTTGCATTTTGAAATACCAAATTACATGTAAGTGGTTATTAACATTTAGCCATTTTTAAAGCTCTTTTTGGCAAGAAATTATTAACCAATTCATGGCAATATGCACTCTTAAATTAAATAGCAGAAATTGTTAATATAATGCATAAATAAAATATTACTATATATTTAGTTAAAGCTTTTTATTCCTGTTAAGACTGAATTAGTAGAGGTTGACTGTTGTGTGATTGTAATTTGCCTTAAAACGTTTAAAAGCTTATAAAATGTAGAAGATATTTTCCTTCTCTACTTTGAGGTTAGATTTAGAAAACATGTAAGCATTCTACTCAATTATCACAATCATCTTTTTAGAGTTAATGGCCCATAGGATTATAGAGGTTCTGGTCCTGCCTGCCAAAGAGGATGAAAGATCTCTCAGAAGGGCTGAAAAAGAGAGATGAAGGAATATTTCCAAAATGGATTGAAAAAATAGTTTTCCAGCTAAAGTTGCAGGAGTAGATTTATATAAGAACACTACAATTTTTCAAACAACTCGAAAATACATTACCATTTTACTGCTGTGGAAAATGAGAGATGACCAAATTAAATACTTTTTTCAAGGAAATAATAAAGTTATGATATAAAATTGGGGTTATCTAGTTCTCGATTATGTGTAATTTCTATTGTGTGATATTGTTAGGTCTAATTATGCATTGCAGGAAAAGTTTCCAGGCATAGTTAGCCAGTCCAGTCATTTAAGACAAGTGGTGGAAACATAAAAATATGGAAAGGCAAGAGGTAAATATTTGGCCTACAGTTACTTCTGGAGGGGGAAACAAGATTAAGTGAACTATGGGCTCAGGAATAAAACTCAGATTTGGAAAACATGAAGGACTGAACTGTAACTCTTAAATCGATAGTATTTCTAATTCATTCTTTTACTTTTAATTAATAATTCTGTGTATGCTAAAATGTGTAAATAACATTAAATATTTGTTCCAACATTATGCATTAAGGCAATAGTTGAATGACTAGCGATTACATGTAAGGATTTATACTAATAGCAAACTAGTAAGGCTATAAATGCCTTTAGTTAGAACATTTCTGATCATTGTGATGATTTACACACTGCCATTCTTTGCCAGAATAAATTTGCTTGATTTCATAATTAGCAATTTATTGCACAAATTCAAGTTTCATATTCATTCCAAAAACAAAGAAAAAACAAAACTTCATTTTTGAGAACATAAAAGTGTTACAACTACCAAACTTCAAACTTCAAAATATTCAGTTTATGGATCAGTGAGAACACTCTGGTGGGATTGTATTCTGCTCAGGAGTTTGTTGAAGGGGCTTCCAAACAGGAAAAACACCTTAATAACGTCATTTGTCTAGAGATGCCTGGAAATGATCACGGATTATCTGCGTGATTGTAGAATAGATTTAGGAAAATCCATGAGTAACTCAAATGATCCTGAGAATTCAAAATTGAAAATACATTAAAAACCATGATAAACTATTTATCCATTGCAAGATTTACTAAAAAATAATGATTGCTTTTACTCTTGTGATATAATTTCATGTGTAGAACTTAATACTTCGAATATAGTTTCTTTGGCGAAAATAAGAAGGGCAAGCTATAATCAAATAATATATTTTACATTCTAATGGTGATTGATTTTCTAAAGATCTTTAACAGAATCCACATGGACTCAGTGAGCTCAGTTTTATTTTAGTAGTTTTTGAATGATTTTTTATGCCAGCCAGAATTCCAGGTCCTGTGAGCACTAAATCAATTAAGATACTCTCTGCACTTAAGAAACTTTAGGATCAAGGCTTTGAAATAGTTATGTAAATTGAATGTTTCCTGTCAGAGTTTTATGTTATTCAATAAGAACAAAAATATATGCTGTCTTTTATGCATCTTTGCATTCTAGAAATTAACCATGTGCATGAGAAAATTAGATGATCATTAAATTCTAAAAGACAGAAAGAGCAGAGCAAGAGAGCTAGCTCAAGACAGAGAGAGAGCTAGAGGAGGAGAAATCGTACGTAGTCTTTATGTTGTCATTATTTATGCTATTATATGTATCATATTTATGCTATTATATTTACGCTATGACTAAAAGATTCAGAAACGGATTTTTGAAAAACACGTAGATAGTAAATTATCTCTGATTAGGCAAGAGATTAAAATATCTTCATCTTGACCAAAATATTTTGATAATCATTTTTTATATTAATAACACATTCATCGCTATATAGAAGAATAAACAAAGAAATCACATTACCCTACATGAAACTAAATGTGTGAATCATTCACACCTTGTATTCTGGGTATGAGAATTGTGGGTAATGCAAAATTAATGTTTCATCTGGGGTAAAACTATAAACACATAGGTTATTTTTACATGTTGGCAATATAAAAACATGCTGTTTATGTCTAGCAGTTTAATTTCTTGTAAAGGTTAATTACTATTAATTACTCTAGCTGACAAAAAGTGAGAGGGAGGCAGGTAAACCTACTGGAAAGGAAACGTTGAATTCATACAGCTGTACACCTAACAGAAATTTGTGAATGTCTGAAGATTCATTTTCTCAGTTCTGGTATGCATATGGTTACAAGTTGTTTTTCACATAAATCTGTTAAATATTGTGTGGCATGTGAACATTTGCCCATCTGGAGGATTGTTCATAAAACTCATTTTCTGTGAGTTAATGAAACTAGAAATCCACCACAAGAACAGTTTTGGCTTTATATTCAAATGTTGGTAGGTGTTACCATCACTTGTTTATTAATATTTTTCTAATTATACAAATGATAAATTTATATTTCAAAGATGATAAACTTGGTATTGTGACTTTTGAATATCAATTTATGCAAAGGCATATATGTTTCAATATCTTTCAAACTTCTTCCCCAATATATCTCCCCTCTCTTCCTCAAACCCCACCTCTTCTAAAATTTAGTAGTTCAGAAAAGCTGAATGTCTTAGAGAAAATGATTGCATAGTTTAGTGGAAGCTGTTGCTGGCACTGCATAAAATGAAGCATAGATTATATGATTCAAATGTACCAAAACAAATTATATTTTTGGAATTAAATTATAATTTTATTGCTTTCTTGATCATTTGGAAACCATTCTGTAATAAAAGATTATTACCATTCATGCATGTGCATAGAAGCTCTCCAGATGCACACATCAGATGAGAAATTGTCCACCAGCACCTCCTCAGAAAAAAAAGCAAATTTTCATCTCAAATATTATAACTTGAAACAATTAATATTTTAATTTTCATAAAAATAAGCTAATAGTCTAGTTAATTTTATAGATGTCTTTGAAATTAAAAATAGAATATAATGTGTTCCAAGATTTCCCAAATTTTATAATACTTTCTAGAACTATGTGGTCTAGGAACTTATCTCCTTGGCAAAAATCTATGAGAAACTTGATTTAAGCCTCTAATCCACAATTGCATGGTAATTCTATTCCTTTACAGGCTGTTTAATTTAATGAAATAAATACCCTTAAACAGAAAAATCTGAACTGTTGTACATCTAGATTTATAAAAAGTAGTACCTAGTGAGTACTACATATATATCCTTATTCTAATAAAGATAAGTAACATGAAAGAGAATAAAAACAAAAAGTTGTATATATTATATGTTGACATTATTTAGACTATTCTCCATTTTGATTTATGTTTTTTTCCTTATTGATTGCCATACTTACTTCCTTAGTTATAGAGATGATATTAAAATGGAACTAGACCTGTGCTTTCAGATATGGTGGCTGATAGGCACAGGTGGCTAACAAGGAGTTGAAATGTCACTCATCTGAACTGAAATGTGCTGTTAAGTATAATATACATACCAAATTTTGAAGATTTAGTGTGAACAAATGTGTAGTGTAACTTGTGAATTTTTAAAGAAGTGTTTATCTTCTTTATAAATCATTACTTTCATGCATTAAGAATGCACAAGTGTTTTGTTTTCCAACCAGGGCTTATGTATACCTTGATATATAATCTGGACATGCTAGTCTATTTTACTATGCTTGGAAGATAAGCTGAAATTATGGTAAAAAAGGAAAAGAGTTAGTAAATTGTGTATACGTGTATTTGTGTGTGTACATCGTTCTGTTCTAAGTGTGCTTATTTTTGTTGATGTAAAATATATTAAGACAGAAATTTGGAGTTTTATTGAAATATATGGAGTGACATTTGAGTTGGTGGCACTGAATGAAGCAGAGATAAATAAAACTTACCTCTTGTAAGTGACATATCTGTTTACTATAGACCAATGGATCCAGATGAAATAATTAGAAATAACTGGAAAAGTAGGGCTCAATTAGGGAAAAAATAAATGTTTGAAGGCAAGTTAAAACCACCAAGTCAACTAGGGTTTGAGGGACCAAAATCCTAGAAAGGAGAGCTCACTGAGGTTAGCTAAAACTCAGGCAATAATGCTTTGTGTGTTGAGGCACTTTACAGTTTTAAAGTGGCTCATGGGTAAAGGTTAAGAATTGGAGCCTAAAGAATTAAGAAACCAGACAGTTTTGCTATTGTGGTCTCGGGGAGTTGGAAAAACAACATGAGCTGCCAAGAATAAAGGGTAAAATCTCCAGGTTTCAGTGATAATCCATGAAAAATCAGTAATAGACCAATCCTCACAAATGCTTAATCCTAGTTTTGAACATTCTTAGTCTCTGTTTAGATTAAGACAATCTGACCCTAAACTAACCACCTATCAGAAGAAATTATGATGCACTGGAGAAATGTTATTGAGAAATTGGTTTAGAATCTAGATGTAGCACAAATTAATTGCTTGAGAATGCTACACGATTCCTCTGGTGCTTCAGTTTCCTCATGTGTCAAATTAGTTAAATAAGAATATTTTCAAGTTTTTGTTGAAGTTAAATTATTTAACACATCCAAGGTTTATAAAGCTATATCTTGCACATGGTAAAAAAGCAATATTAGTCATTTTTATTTCTTACATCCATAATTCCAAAGGATATTAAGAGTTCTCAGTACATGGAAAATGTGTTAAAGTTATTATTTGACAATTAGAATTCAATGATGACATGTAGAAAACTCATTTTCTTCTGTATTTGTTCAGATAGAACTATTATTATATTAGATAGTTAAAGTCATCTGCTGTATTAAAAGAGTACTCTATTTTACCATGAGTTGTCCATTTTGGAGTTAATATTAATTTTGAAAATTCATTTCTATTTTAAAAAAACTAATTTTTCTTAAGCTGTACTTTTGATAATTTGTTTTTGAAGGAAAATATAAACATTCTTTTTCTGTTGCCAACTTTTATATTTCTTCAGATTCATATTGCTCATTTCTATCAATCTTCATAGTACAAAGCTATCTTATATGACCTTGAAAGTTGAATTTTTTAGTTCAGTTTTTTTAACTAATTTTTTTCATTCAAAAATGTTTTTGTAGAAAAGGGCAACTTTTGAACCTAATTACTTTTGATGGTGTTTGATAACCATCATTATATGCCTTTGTTGAGAGTTCGTCAGAGACAACATGTGATAAGGAAATATCTCACCTCCAAGCTCAGAGTACGCACTCAGCTTCTATTACTGCATTTCATTTTTCAAGTTTAAGGGGCTAAATATCATCTAAAACTACTCATGCATTTGAAAAGACTTTTGAACCACTAGAATGTATCACACATCAATGCCATCTAGCCTGTTACAGGACCCCTGCGTGCTGTCCAGCAGGAAAGAGCTTTCACAGATGTGTTGGCACCTGCTTTCTAGCTGCAACAGGCAGGGAACTAACATCTGCAAGGAAGAGATTACACTCATGCATCATATTGAGATTTTTCACACACTTCTGTTATTGCTTCAAAAAATATCTCCCTTGTGACATATTCCATGAAGGAGCTAACAAATCTGCAGGCAGCAGACAACCTTGAAACACTGCCACTGCTGTTGAAAAGTAATTAATGATAATATCTTCTCCTCACCATTATATGTGCCATTTGTTTTTAAATCTCTTGACTAGGACACTCATGGATTAAAAATTTTCATTTATATTATATCCTGAACTACCACATTCTTTATTATTAACTCCAAAACATCTCTTAGATTGTCAAATTAGGATTCGTATATGTTAAGGAAGGAAAGGAAACTAAGATGATGTTTTATTTGAATATATATTACACTTATAGTTGAGCTTTCCCTTTAAGAACATGGGGTTGAATGTATCTTTTAATAATTTTTAAATTTCTCTGTGATTCTTCACCTGGTAGCTTTTCATGCTAGGGAATGTTGTGTGTGTGTGTGTGTGTGTGTGTGTGTGTGTGTGTGTGTAAATAAATTGGTGTCAAGATAACCCAGTAACTTCCTAATTACTTCACTGACCTCTCTGTATTATACAGAATCTATACCGTAGAAGCATTTGCCATCTTGGTAAAATATAAACAAACTCTTTGCTCCACACAGTATATCAAAAAAGTGTTGTATACTCTATTTTTATAGCTAAAACCTCTTTTGTTGGGGTCAAAATTTCAAAATCCTGGATGATCGTAAGTGGTGGAATGAACTAAACATATCTCTGAAATTTATTATATGTCAGGTAGGTATTATCTATTTGCTCAGTGTAAATGTGTTTAATTTATTTTGAATATCAATACAATAATAGGTTAGGAATATCTGTTAGCATTATTATTGGATAGCTACCTCTCATTGGGTGTCTATTAGGTGTCAGGCACTATGCCAATTATTTTACATATGTTAGCTCATCTGATTTTTGTAACAATCTTAGCAGATGAGTTCCATAATTATTTCTTTTTAACTGTATAAGAAATTTAAGTAAAAAGTTAAATAAGTTTCCCAAAATTATAAAAAAATAAGCAGCAGAGCCTAGATTCAATCCTAGGTAATTTACTAAAATTCTAGTATCTATTCTAATTGTCATATTTCTTTAAGTATTTTTAAAAATTTCAAAAAATAATAGTAACCATAAAAATACACCTAATTTATCACATAGACTGGATAAAAAATTCTTAAAAATTTCTCAGTGGGACTCTTTTAAGTCCCTTATCCTAATGTGTGAATTTGCTGTGGATTTTTAACTTGTTTAATTGATATGTCTTTGTTCTTGTTAATCAATAGAATTAAAATATACTAAACTTATAAAAGAAGGAAGAAGTCAGTACAAGTAACAAAATTATTTTCAGATTCATTTTATATAGATTTTAACTATAGGTTTATTATTGTACAAAATAGTAATTTAGTAAGTAATAAACTGTATTTATATATGAATTAAAAGTAATTTACGGAAAACATTATTAATCTCTATTCCTCAAAAATAGTAATTCTAGTTCCTGTACTGTGAACTAGAATTACTGACATATTTAGTCCTTCTGAATTCTTTTCTATAAAAGGCACTAAGAGAAAACAAAGTTTAAACATACAAATATATTTGATTCTTGAAATTAAATTTACATCACTATCTCCTGATATAGATTCTGAATGTGAATCAAACTATTCAGACCCAGTAACTTTTACCCTATAATCTGACAATCTGATAAACCTACTACATAAATGCAATGCAAATTTCCTTATGTTACATTCGCTATGAATTGTCTTTGTGTGTTTTGCTTTTTCATGAAAAAGCAAGTCTTTGTTGAATCTTAATAGCACAGTCTATACTTAACATCAGGTGAAGTTAAATGAACAGTTGAGTCATAAATTGTATTAGTCTGATCGTATTGCCATAATAAAATAAAATAAAAAACCAAACTGGTTGGCTTACACAACAGAAATTAATTTTCTCCAAATTCTGGAGCATGAAAGTTCAAGATCAAGGTGCTAGCAGGGTTGGTGGCAGGTGAGGGCTCTGTTCCTGGCTTGCAAATGGCACCTTCTCTCTCTGTTGTCACATAGCCTTTCCTACATGGATGGTGGGAAGAGGGGAAGAGAGAGAGGGAGAGGGAGAGGGAGAAGGAGAGGGAGAGGAGGATGAGGAAAGAGAAAGAGACAGAGGGAGAGAGAGACAGAGAGACAGAGAGACAGAGAAAGAGACAGAGAGAGAGACACACAGAGAGAGAGACAGAGAGACAAAGAGAGAGAGAGAGAACACATGCAAACACTGATTTCTCTTCTTCTAAGGACACTGGTCTTATTGTACTGCATGCTCTGTAAGGCTCTAGACGCTGATGATTCAGAGGGAAATAAGATTTACTGTCTCCAAGATGCTTACATTCTAGTGTGAGAAACAGAGGGTAAATAAATGACTCAGTTTCATAATTAAAGCATAGCAAGATACAATGCTAAGCAAGTAGGGAGGATTGTTATAAACTTTATGGAGAAAATGATTAAAAAAATCACAAATGTCTCAGTCATGGGTCATACAGAATAAATCAGACTTCACTGGCAGATGAATGATTAGAGTTCATGCACTGCTGTGATTACAATTTGCACAGACTTGCATGTAACTGCAAATAGTTTAGCATGGCTAGAACAATGAAAAGGATAGGTGAGAAAAGAATGTAATGAATTCCATATTTAGGTGTTCATACTCAGTACTAGTAATCAATGAAATTGTTATCTACAGCAGAATCACATTATCAGTCTTTTATACTTTGAAAATAATATGCATGGTATTTTTTAGAAAAGTGTTGAGGAGTAAAGATACTGGAGCTTTGGAGTCTAGAAGATTTTGCAATAGTTCAAGTGTCAGAAAATAAGGACCTAAAATGTAATTATACCTGTAAGAGAGAATAGAGGACAGAGTCAAATAATAGCTTGTGAAGTTCAATAAGTAGGTTATGGTGGGTGGTAAGGAGCAAGGGTAAGTCAGTGTTAAAGCCTGGATTTCTAACTTTGACTTAACAATTCATGTGGGTTAGATTTATTGTCTGTGAGTAGTTTTTGGCTGCTGTTGTTGTGTTTGTGTGTTAGGAATCAGAGGATGGTTGTTTGTTATGAATTGTCCCAAATCATGCACACTGAGTTGTCTGATACATGTAATACATACACTACTGAGGGGAAGAAGTCTGATTGGTAGTATATGAGCATAAGGACATGGAACTCAGAGGTGCGGTATGGATATGATTTGAGAAGAGTTAACATTAGGTATATGATAATGAAGTGATTGTTTAAAGAGTGAAAGGTGTATCTCATGAGAACTGATGGGCATAACTAGAGCCAAGCAAAATTTCAGACTGAGATAGAAATAGTTGGCTAACTCATCACCCATTCCCAAGTGACTTTTCTCTCTTGCCAGCTTTGCTCCAGAGATTGAAGAAGCCAGATACTTGCTTCCCTGTCTCCACTGATGCGAAGAATAACCAATAAAAAAAATCTTACTATAGAAATCAAAACCAAAGTACTGAAAAGCTTCAAGGAAAGCTTTTATTTTCCTGATACAAGGTGGTAATTTTTCCAGTGCTATTTCTTTCCTCCTTCTTCCTGGGTTGACTATGAAATTGCAGGATAGACATTGTGGAAAAAGCCACTGAGATGTCCTTGTAGCTCATTTATGCAAGATGAATGAGTCCTAGAGAGCTGCTCATAACATAGTGTCTATGTTAGAGTAAGTACTATATGATGCATTTAAAATATTGTAAAGAAGGTATATCTCATGTTAAGTGTTCTTTCCTTGCCCTCAAAAAGAAGGTGGAGTATGAGGAAACTTTTGGAGGTGATGGTTATGCATATTACCTTTATAGTGATGATGCTTTCAAGGGTTTATGAATATGCCCAAGCTCATCAAATTATATACATTAAACATATGAAGATTTTTATATCAATTTTATCTCAATAAAGGTATTTTTAAAAAAAGAATAGGAGTCACATGCCTCCAAATATTTTATCTTGAAATAATATAACAAATTCATTTAAGTCATTAAGTAAAGTTCTCAGTCTCTTGAAGAATGCTATATACCACAAAATAGTAGTGAATAACGCAAAGAAGGGAAACTCAGAAATAGTCAATGTTAATGTCCATTGTCGACTTCAAAACAAGAAGAAATTAAAAGAAAGCAAATCCAAACTGTTAATGTACATAAAGAGCAAAGCACAATTTGATTGGGAATAATTTGATTTTATTTTAAAATTTAGAAAATCTCCAAAAATAGATCTAAATGTATGATAAATACCTGTTATTATTAAATAATGCTTTCCAACCACTTTAAAAATTAGTATTAGTATTCCTTACTCAGATTAATTTTGACTAATCAATATCTAATGAACATTATTTTTCTTCCAAATTGGGGATAGACCTTTTGAGTTATAAAAGTAATGTATACTCCTTAGGAGAAAATCAGATACTATAAAAGTAAAAATTCCTAGCTTTCCTACTACCAGAAGAAAACTTCATATTTTGATACCTAAACTTTCGAAATGTTTTCATTAGTTTACTCACTATTTAATACTTATCAACATGGTATGCAAAAATTAATGGAATATATGTATAATAAAATTTTAGAGAGCTATTTTTGTTATAGAATCACTTTAGATAGTAGTAATATATTAGCTTTGGACTCACTTTTCTCACTTATTACTTCTTTTAAAAACATGTCCTTTCTATTAACACATTTTGGAAATAAAAGTCCTTGTCCTTTGGCTCAGGTTATCGAAGGGGGGACATACTAAAGCACATTTAGTGTGGATTAATTAACATTAAGTTTAAAAAAATAATCAAATGGGCAAAGCCTGACAGCTATGAAATTGATTAACTTTGCTTTGGAGAAGAAATGCTACAACCTCAAAGCTAAACAATAATAAAAGTGTGATTTGGCTTAATTTAGTGCACACTTATCTTAATAATTAGATTATTTAAATTTGTTTCATCATTTCACTATGGTTCAAAAGGCATTATAGCAATAATATTTATTAATAAGAAATATTATTGAAATTTAAAATTTACATATGGAGTACACTAAGAAATTTGAGAGATAACATGAGGTTGATCTATATAGTTCTGAATTTGTCTTTAGTCTTTATGCCCTTAAATTTGGAACCACGTAATACTGTACACTCATTTAATATGTGTGCAGCTCTGCACTTCTCAGTTTATTGTGATCATGGAACAATAAATATAGGTCCAAGTTGTCAGCTTTTATGACAATTTAATGTTGCATTTTATAGGCATATTTTAATTAAAATAAGTTTACTCTTCAATTAACATGAAATTTTACCTTGTTAAGAGATAAAATGCATATTTTAGTTGCTTTAATTTTAGAAGACTACTGATATAGTTTACAGATGATATATTTTGTTAACATGCTCTTTTTTTGGCATTGCTTTTTTTAAATGTTAGAGGCAAACTTGTTTTGTTTAAACAAAGTAAGTAAATAAGTAAATTGTGGTTTCACTTAGTTTAACAACTCCAGTGTTAACTTCTTTATCTTTCTTTATATAATTTTGCTTATAGTCTGATTTAACATAATATTGACAGAATGCTCTACCTCATGAGAGCAAGTTTTTGAGTAATAAGAAATATTTGTCTATAAAGAGCTACATGGTTTATATTTTGAACTTTCCCTATTAAATACTATCAGAAATTATATACAACTTATTAATTTTTTAGAACCATTTCACTTACAACAACAACACGACACTGACAACAAAACAACACCCTTTGATTTCATGGTGATTATTAGATAAATAGCAAGTGGAAAATAAAAATGTAAACTAGAATATAGCAACTAATAATATTTTATTTCAAAGTATATTTTCATATACACAGCATTTAATGGGTTAATTAAAAGAAACAATCAAATTAGAAGAATATTTAACTAAATAAACAAATTTGTCAGCCAAAGTAGAACATCTGGCCACCTTTGCTTAGAAACCATTATGTAGAATTAATGCCTTTCTATTTTTGATGCACATATTTAAGCTGCAAATCCACTTGCTATCAAAAGTATTCCTTTCGCACTAGCTGTGGTGCTGGATACGTGTTGTATTTGCTGTCTCTACTGCCGCATTTACAGATAATATGTTGACACAGAAAACTTTGGTTCACCAAAGCCACATCTTACAGCAGGCAAAAGGACTTTAGCGATCCTGGATGAGAATACTTGTGTTTTATCATTATAAGAAATAGGTTTGCTGGTTTAGAAAAGTCTGGATCATTGTCACCCAGACATCAGAAGCCCTAAATAGGTCAAAAAAAAAAAAAAAATCAGCAGAAGGAATGCCAAAAGCAAAAGCAGATATTTTAACAACAGCTGTCTAGCTTCTTCTGGCCACTCATTTAAATGTAGCAGTGACGCCAACTTGCAATATGAGTGCCTATCAGGTTTACGAGAGCCAAGAAAAATGAAGTTGCTGGCTGAAAACCAGGCATCTCCTTGTGGCTTAAAATCTGTTTTTGGGGTCTGAAGACCATTTAAAAATATTCAAACTGTTAAATTACAGAGATTAGGGCATTATGCTGAAATTTCTAAAGAATTTGCTCAAATTTCAGGTTATTAAAGGACTACATGTTAAAGAAATCTAAAACAAAATTTGATAGAAGTGAAGGGACAAGCTCTGCCTCTATTTGATCACAAACTTGAAGCATTCTCTATGTTTTAGTTTCTACATTTGAAAGGTAATATTATGAAACTAGACAACCTGTAATGCCCATTCCAGGACCAATATATATTCGTATATGATTTATTTGTATTTTTACTAGAATTATCATTTCTATTGTTTTGATGACTTGTTAAAAATACAAATACTTGATTTATGAATTAACATTTCTCAACTATCTTCCAGTCTTTATAGTTATCAAAGTAGGTTAAGTTTCTTTAAACTTTAAACAAGGTTATATATTTGACCAAAGTGTAGTTTTCTATTTGTGTAACATATAATTTTGGTACATTATAAATTTATAATATAACTTTTATAGTACCCAAGAGGTATGCAAAATAAAGCAATCATGGGTATCTTTATTATTAAAACTATTTTATTTTTGACTGGTAGGAATGAAGTTGAAATTTGCTGAATTGCTTTAGTGTTCATTATTTGACCTATCCTATGAACTAACATTTGGAGATAAACACATGTGACATATTCAACTGCTGTCACTACTTATATTACACCTATAATGCACCTATTAACTTTTATACTCTGCTTTTTTAAAAAATCTAATTACATTGTGTTTATTCCTTCCCCCCAAATATTGTATGTACCTTAAGGTTCATTTTATTATTTTTCTGCCACTAAAAATTTCAGATAATGAATATTTGAATCTATGCATTTACCCCAATTAGGTTATACATTAGGCACTCTGCAGCTCCTTAGTGAATGATGTACTAACCTTTTTCCCTTGATTATTTATACCCAATGGGATACAGAATATTTTGTACAGGATTATGGACTTTGTTTATTCCTGGGGGTAGAAATTTAAATAATCATAATCATCACCATCACCATTTATTGCATGCTTTGCTGTACTTGATACTGTTCGTGTGTTTCATTTTCATGATCTAATTTAATATTCACAATATTTAATACCTCTGAAAATTTAGAAAAACAATAACAATGACATGTAACAGAAGGAAGCATAGGAGGGATGAATAAATAACACACATATACCACTTACAGTGTGTGAAACGATGACTTAACTATTTTGAGTATACCAACAAATTTACTAAGAATGATCTTTTTAGATAGCTATATTAATATTCCTATTTTAAAGAAAAGGAAACTGAGACACAGGTTAAATTTCTTTTCTAAAGTTGAAGAGCTAGTATGCAACCCAACCAGAATTTTAAGGCAGACGTATCAACTCCACTGTGATGTAATGCTTCCTAAGTTAGAACTGTTATTCACACTTTACATGTAAGTAAAGTAAAACTCGGGTTAAGTAATTTTCCAAACATTATAATATTAGTAAATTTCAGAAATAGAATGGAAACCACAAATGTCTAAATTTTATTTTTTTTTAACTGTTATCCAATACTGCCTTTACTATCACTTGCCATACTAAGGTAAGAGTCCTCCATGGGTTTAGTTGATTTGTCCACTCTGAAAAACATACCTGACACATCTTCGCCATGGCAGGTGTACGTATATGCAAAGTTCATTGCCTATACCTTCTTTTACAAAATAATTTTATAGCATGACATCTATCTGTATCAATAGTGCTGCAGTTGCATAAAAATCCCATACAAAAACATAGTGACTTAAAACAAGTCAATTATTTGGCTCTTGATTACATGGGTAGGGATTTTCAGCTGGGCTTAGCTGGGTGGTTCTGATAAGTGCATAGCATGGCTAGTTTTGGCTGAACTCATTTATGTCTCTGTGAACACATGGTGGGTTGGCTGGGCTGACTGGTTTATAATGACCTCATCTCAGATGTGGTCTTTTTCCACATGGTCTCTCATTCTCTTGAAAATTAGCCTGGCTGTTTTCAGCTATTAGAAGATGTAATGAATGAGTATCAGACAGTGAGGCCCAGTGAGCAAGCTTAAAGTTTCTGCTTCCTATGGATTTGCTATTGTCTCATTGGCCAAAACAAGTCACACAGACAAGCCTAGAGTTAGTGTAGGTGAAGCCTACACAGGTGTATGCATACAGAGGGGTACGAAAAATTAGGGCCTGTTACTGTAGCGAAATGCCATAATATCTAATTTTGGTATTTTAATACAAAATAGAACTTCTTATATTTCCAAATTAGTCTAGAACAAGAAAGAAAGTGCACTTTGGGGTATTTTTCTTCAGTATTTTTTGAATTATAATGTTTGGTCTTAATTTGTAAAATTTATTCCAGAGTGCATTTTTGGATTTTATTCAGTATGAAATTCAGGTGAGTGCCAACTAACAATGAACAAATCTGAGTTATTATTAAAGAATAAATCTAAAGTGTTGATGTTATTTTTTTAAGAGCAAATAAAACAACAAAAAAAGTGATATACCTGATAAGGAGTCTATGTTATTACCATTTTCTCACTTGTATGTACATTTTAGCTCTTTTATAATATGATTTTTATTTATTTTCTTAGTATTTTGCAGTTTCTTCATTTGTAGGATATAAATTTTAACTCCTACTTACTGGAAACATATGCCACCTTTTCTAAACATTAGTAAAATATCTAAATTGTTATACAGCTTAGTAGCTCAGTTTCTGGGTTATTCCATCAGCTAGTGAACACAGATTTTAACATATTCAGAGATGTGATTCAGTAGATAGTGTAAGATTTAGGTGCAAATCAAAGCAACCAAGGCTCAGGAGAGCATTTGTGTGTAAGTAGGAGATTTAAATTGTTTTTGTAAACATTACTCATCTACACATTTTTTAGGGTGTTTTTTTTTGTTTGTTTCATGATCGCACACTAGCATTCAGCTGTTTTGTAAGTTGTCCGTGGACATTCCTAAATTGCTGTCTTTACCTAATGGAAGCCTCAGGAAATTAAAATGCCAATGTCATTATGGTTATTAAGCCAACATTTTCTAAATTATCCAGGAGACACCATGGAACAGCATTAACTCAAAAGCCTAACATGGGTTAGAGGTTAACTAGCATTGTTTTGCCCACATTCTCTTGCATAGTGATCATAATGAAGTCAGAGAGAAGAGCAGACATTCAGTTCAATCAGCACTGAGTCTGCTTTTCACGAGCCTTGACCCTTCTATACTCTATAGCATTATGTTTTATTACATTCAGACTTTATGTCTGTCTTATATTTTTTTCTTTAAGGATAACAAATTGGTTTAGAAAAATTTCTGTTGAGCTTCTTGGAAACAAACACAATTAAAAAATAGAGGAATGGTTGCTAGAGCAAGGTAGTGCTGTGAAGTCATCTACTGATAGTTATTTTTGTTGTATGTATATTACAATGATAGATAATATGTAAAATAAAAGTTATAAATCAGACTCATAAAAAAGTACAATAATTTTTTAAAAAGAAAATAGTGAGTACACTTATGTTTTTGTCTAAAGAGAATTCAGTCCCATATGCAATGATGCAATGATGATCAGAAATTTGGCTCCTAAGGCATAAGAGGAACTAAACCCACTCCATAAGAGATGGAAAAAAAGAAAACTATCATTGACAAAGAAGCCACAGGTACTTTTATCTTTGATGAGGTGACAGGAGGAAGAGGAAGAGATATGGGGAAAAGGAAAGTAGATGAGAATGTTAGTGCCTCTTTTAATAGCAAAGTTAGGGCTAGCATAAGATTATAAACTCTCTAGAGTAATAGATTTAAAGACACACTTTACAATCAGGCAGTTCTTTCCACTGGTCTTCACTATAGGCTCAGAGAAAGACTGAAGGCAAAGCAAGATACCCAAGAGAGACCTCCCTGTGAGGTAGAGATATATTAGACCTGAAGAACTCATTAGGGCAGGGTAGAAAACTGATATGAACATAATAGACACTTCAGGCTTTTTCTTAGTCCATGGTAGTAGCCATCTACACTTGGAAAAATAGCAGGAGAAGTGACAGAGATTGTGCTAAATACCAGTCTTAGGGCCCACTAATGACTGAGGAAGTCTCTCTGAATCTTATACCAAGTGTCAAACATTGAACATCTGCATCAAGAAGAGGGGCAGGAGAACTGAGAGAGAGAGAGAGCTCTCCTGGGTTGCAAGTGTGCAGGGCCAGCTGAAGGCTGAAGGCAGGGAGAACTAATTGAAATCAGATTTCCAGCAAAATAGAAACTTTTGGTCTTGATCTCAAATAATTCGTAGTATATAATGAATCGAACCTAACAAACACAGGGTGATGATGATGACGATAAAGATGATGATGATGCAGATGATGACAATAAGAAGTCTATTTTAATGTAAGCATGACAGAAGAGAAGGCTTAAAATTTTCTGTATATAATTACCTTTCAATTTCTGATGTTATTCCATCAAATGTCTGGCATTCAAATGAAAAAAATTACAAAGCACAAAAGAAGCAAGACAGCATGGCACATTATTAAGAAGTGAAACGGTCATAGAACCATCAAGAGAGTAACAGAGATTTCAGAATGATCACATTTGTACTTAAAATAACTGATATATATATATATATATATATATATATATATATATATATATATACACACACACACACACACATACACACACACACACATATATATGTATATATATATATACACATATATATGTATATATATATGTATATACACACACATACATACTTTAAGAAATCTAGTAAATAAATGCAACAACATTTATGACCTATAGGAAAGAAGTAAAATAAAATAAATAAAAGAGGCAAATGGAAAAGTGTTATGTAGCAAATTATTTTGTATTTAGCTTATCAACAGAGAAAAAAGTTTAATGAAGTTGAAAACAAATTGAAAATACAAATGCAGTTCAAAACAAAAAAAAAAATAGTGGCATTAAAAAAGAAGGAAAAGAACAGATAATCTGAAATCGGTAAGAAAATGCCACACAGTCTATCATACCTATCATTGGAGTCCCAGAGAAAACACGAGAAATAATGAATTGGGCATTAAAAATATTTGGGGGATGATGGGTTAGAATTTTTTTTTAATGGAAAGACATCAGCCCAGACATTCATCCCAAGAGGAATATGTTGTTCAGAGAAAAATATACCTATGAACATTCAATACAAATTGCACAAAAATATAATTTATTAAAAGCCATCATGTGGAGAAAAGGAAACATAAAAAGAGGATAAACACAATTAGAATGATGACTCAGTACATCAAATAAACAGAAGTCAGTAAACAATGGCATGATGTTTTAAAAGTTATGAAAGAAAAACAACTGAACTTAGAATTTTATAAATCGGTGAAAATATCCTTCATTAGTAAAGTAACATAAATACATTTTTTAGGCAAGCAAAAGTTGAAAGAATTTTTCTTGAACAGATCTATACTATAAGAAATGAAGAAATAAAAATTGGAATTATCATTTTGAGAAAAACTAGAAAACATCAAAAATCAATTACCATAAAAATATAATTGTATTTTAAAGTATCAGGCATAAAAAGAGAGTAGAACAAAAGTGTCCATCAGATTCATTAAAATCAGCCTTTAAATAGCATATAATTCCACTTTAAATGTTTTTTCAAGAAGTCAAAAATAAAGACATTCATCTAATGTATTTTAGGAGAGTATAATTTCCTTCATATTCTGTCTCTCTGTCTGTCTGTCTGTCTGTCTGTCTGTCTGTCTGTCTCTCTCTCTCTCTCTCTCTCTCTCTCACACACACACACACACACACACACGAAGTTAAGAAATGTGTTCAGCAGAACTGATAGCCAGATGCCATCTTCCAACTCCTGAACAAGTTTTCAAAGGCCTAGTGTAGTGTCTACTTATTATCAGACTCTCAGCACTTCCTCAAACAGGGCATTATTTGGTTACAAGAAAAAGTGTACTCCTTGAATTCACAGAACTTTCTATCTAGTAGAAGAGATTATATTTGTAATAATGTAGCTGTAATAAAAGACAGAATGTAAAAATGTAAAAAAATGATGTAATGAATGTACCCAAATTTGTAATAAATAAATTGATAAATAAATAAGTAAATAAATGATTCAGTGGAAAGAGAAGGTAAGGAGAAGAGTGAAAATGAACAAGAATACTGCCTAAGAAAGTTAAGGCAACAGTATGACTGGACTCTAATTTTCTTTAAGGACTTAAAATAAAATTCCAGTAACATGGCCTTTTCTATTCTAGACTGTTGTGCATTCAGTAAATTGAAATGAATCTGGAAATTCAAAACATCTTCCCTCCAGATCTTTGCTCACTTACGAGGTGGGCACATTTTTATGATGTGTTTAGCTAGCAGATTAGTGAAGTAGGTATGTCATAAAGATTCAGCTTGCTAATTAGCGTTTTTAATGAGTTTTTGTTTTGTCACTCCCTAGTAGTCTATTTACCATTTTCCATACTGTAGTTTAGAAGCCAGAATCCTAGTGGGTTTCAATTAACTCAAAGTATTTTTACTAAAATCAGCTCAGTCATAATATTTAATGAATTCAGTTAATAGCAGAGGTAGTAATCATAAGGTAAGGTGCAAGAGCATAAGATAGCAATAATGAGGCAAGATATAACAAGAAGTATATAAAAAACATATAAGCATATAACAGATGTGAAACCTGAAATGACAAAATCGGAATAGAAATGTGTTCATGTAAAATTCAACAAAGAATTAGCTATATTATACATGTTACTATATAGGCAATAATATTTATTGAAATGAAGTTTTAATGATCTTGCAGTTAATTTCAAACTATTTTAGTCTCACACGCTGCATGCTATGAGATAGATTATTTCATTTGCAAATTTGGTGGCACTGGTGAATACACTGTAACTTTTAAGCAGTATCTGTATACCAACCACATTGATTTGTTAGTATGTTGTTACTCTATTGTTATACTTTTTATGGTAAGCCCTAGTTTGGCACATAAAATAGCAAAATGAAGAAATATATGTCTATCCATTGAGTGACTGTCTATAGTCCAGAACAATTCTCAATTCAGAAAAGCTTAACTCTGCTCTATATTCTCTGGCTTTCAGTGTATTATAATTTCACTGTATTATAATTTCGGGGGAATTTCAGTGTATTATAATTTCGGGGGAATTTACAGTTAGATTTCAGACTTGGTGAGTGCTAACTTTGTACAAAGCTGAGATTGGTTAACTCTGTTCAGGTGAGAAACTTCTTTTAACTTTCCTGGTTATTTTTAACACATACACTTGATTAACAAAACATGTGTTTCCTTTCCCATGTCATACAGCTCTCGCTGGAACTGACATCTCAGATAGAGACGGTGTTCCCTTAGACCTTTGATATGTGATGGTCACATGAGTTGTGCCCAATGAAATGTGAGCAGAAGTGAAATGTGTTTAGGTAAGTTAATTAAAAATGAGAGAGCCTTCCTCTTTTTCTCTCTTTTCCTTTTGAAGGAGTGAGGGCAGAGAACTTGTTTCTAGGGGACAGCAGAGCTACAGTCTGGAAACAACTTGGTCCCTAAATCACCATACGAAGTAGAGAATCGCTCATAAGACAGAAATATTTACATTAGCTAGCTAAACAAGTGAGAATTAAAATTTCCTTGCATACGTCATTGAAATGTTGACATTTATCCAGGAATGAGAGCTACCCTAATAAAAATAATTCAGAATTCTTCTTCACGCAGGGATATATACTTTTTAATTGCAGTATCTCAGTGATCACTTGAATGATTGTTAGATATATTTACATATTGATCTCCTAATAATGACCTATCAAATGAAATCCAACATATATAAATATATATGTACATGCACATGAATTATGCTTATTTAAAGAATGTGATAAAATCAAAGGACGAATGTTAATATTTAGAAAATTTCCTCAAAAGCAATACACACAAACACAGTTTTACTCATGCAGCTTATCAACATATTGTGGAATGGAAAGGCAAATAGGAAAATATGTTTTCTTTCTCTAGGGAATACTTCACTTCCTCAGTTCTTTTTATTTTATCATTTTCATCGCTATGGGGATCTGGGAGGCCTATTATTAAAACAATTCTTAATCCAATGGAAGGGAAACAAGCTGGTGATGCAGATGGGATCTAAGTGAAGACAATGAGCTATAAGAAAGTTCAATGAAATCATATTACAGGAAGAATATACAGAGCACTGTTTTCCCCATAGAAATCTACAATTATATGAAATTAACTTTAGAACCCCTTTGTTTGTTTTCACTCTATGATGGCTGGAGGCAACATAGCTAAAATATGAAAACAGAAAAAATTCAATTAATCATAATTCTACTTTTAATAAAATATTTTATTACTTTACCAATTATAAAATTATACTAATAAAAGTCCTGTACACATAACTGCCAGAATTCATTTGAAGAGTGAATATGAGTTTGGCTTCAAACTCTCCTATTGTTGTAAGGTCAATATCCTTTATATGCGGAGAGATTTCTCCCCATCTGTTCAGTCACTTCTAACTAAACAAGGAGTAGGCACCTCACATAAGTGAGAACCATCAGAATTTCTTGCCAAGGAATTTTTAATTGGGAATGTTAGAAACAGTTTTTTCTTAATACTTGGAGGTTGAACTTTTAAACTAAGCAGATCTGAAATAGGCTTTTTTGCCATATGGATTCATTTGCCCTTCCAGAGAAAGAATAATATCTCAGGTGACCAGAGAGATAAGAGAAGGAGAATTATTGCTGATCAGGTCCTCAGGGATATTTGCACATCTTTGTGATCACTAGCTCTCCTGCCTTTCGTTTAGGGCAGAATCCTGTATCTTCTTTTGCTTAATCTGACTTATTCATTAACGTTCTATTACTTGAAATCCGAAAAAAGCTCTAATAGAAATATAAAAAATAATGTTAGAGGAAGAAATGAATTTCTTATTTTGGTAACTTCTTGAATCATTTATGCTCTTTGACATTGCTGGAGAACTACTTCAGCAAAATTGAACAGCTTCAGTGGCCTATATTGGGAATAGAGGAAGGACAACTGCCTCCTCATTTTTCTGAACTCTGGAATGTATTCCGTCTTTGAAATCTGGGAACATATTTCTCTTCTGTGTGTAAAAGTTTAACTTCTCATAGTTCACCCTACAGCAGTTAAGAACAAAACCTCTTTCTATTCAAAGTGGTCCCACTTTCCATCTCCTTTGGCAAAGCATGACCCAATTAGTGTATTTCTAAGTTTTACCTTTTTTTCTGATAAATATATTTATGAAATTTCATTGAAAGTAAAATCAATCATTTGATGGCTTTAATCATTTGCCTAACTTACCTCATTAATTGTAAAAATGTTCTGTGAAATTTAAGACTATAGGTAATAAGTTTAGATCCTGAGGTTATATATGGTTGAGGCTCAAAAGAAAATATATTTAACTTTAAATCTCAGGCTAGTGACCACATATCATCCATTCAGTCATATCTAACTGAACCAGGAGTAGGTACCTATATTATTGTTTGAAAGTGTTACTGTAATTTATTCACTAGGAAAAGTAAGCAACACAATACATTTTTGACAAGTTTGGCTCTTGTTTGAGAAAAATAGATAAGAACAGTATATTTCATTTCCCTTGTAAACTTTTTTTAAAAATTTTGAATGGAATATACATGGTTCTGCTTGTTCTATTTATTGTACAATTCCTGCATGAACGACTGTAAGAGCCAGGTGACAAGGACCTAAAGCACATTTAAGCAGAACCAAGTTACGGATGGAGTCTCCCAAGCAACAGACAACACACTGCTTGATGGAGGACAATCAACGCCAAGCAGGACAAAGGATATGGGTCAGAGAAATATGAATGATGTCCCTGTTCTGGCTGATGAATGGGCTGTGGCCAAAGACACCAAGTAGATTAAAAAGAGGGTCATTCTGGAGACTCTGGCCCAGGCGAATCCTTGAGTTGAGATTTAGGTAAGAACTGCCCACGAACTCCTGGCATCTTTTGTCCGCTGCAAACTTAGCTCTAGGTAGCAGTGCATTTGGACATAGTAAAATGTTCAGAAAAGAGGGCCCTCAGAACATAATTTTTACACAAGCTACTCAGCAATCATATTGTAGAAACATTGTCATTCAAAGACCTGAACACTAAAGCACCACAACTACAAATATTTTTCCAGCAATTAACTCTCAGTATCATGTTTAAGTGTAAACATAATTTTTGAGGAGCCAGGGCACACAAGGTTTGATAAAGTAATATTTTGTCATCTCCACCCTCTCTTCCTTGGGATATATAGAACTCTATTTATAGTGACAGCTCTGTCAGTTAACTCTAGACCAAATTATTTAAGGGTTTGAAGAAAATAGACATCTGGATAGTCTTACATGTCTTCACTCAAGGAAGAGAGTAACATGTTCCATTCCAAATTCATAGGGGTCTAACCAAGTATGTATCTGTCTTAGCCAGATGTTTTATTTTTGTTTGTTTTCTTCTGTTTTGCTTTTTCTTACTTCACCCTGAGAGCAGCTAGGACAGTCTACAGAACCTCTCCACCCAATTCTTCCTCAGAGAAGGTGGAGGTTTCTTGGAGGAAGTCAGGCAGGTAGCATGGAGAGTAATAAAAGACTCCTGTATCACAGAGATGTCCCATCACAGCAGCAGCAGCCTTGGAGACAGAGGTGCAGTTGGGAAATTGACTCCCAGAGAGGCCTGGTGGGAGTTGAGCTTCACTGTTCTGAACATGGTGCCTCTCATCCCTGTCTAAAACCAACAGACAGACAGAGGCATCAAAGCCTGGACCTGCATTCAAACTCCACCTTTGGAACCTTTACAACCCTCTGATCTCCAGGTCACATGAGACCAGGCCACTACTCTGCAGCAAGTCTACAGTACTACTTAAGTGAAGTTAAAGTTCAGCCCAAGAGCCCTGACATGAAGAACTCTGCACATCTCTGGGGAAAGTCTGTTGCAGAAGTGCCCCATTGAGATAAGAAGAAAGGAGACCACACTGCAGGCCTTTCAATGCCTCAATGGTGAAATCAAGGATAAAACCACATTGATCAATGTCCAGCCAGCCTACACCAGGAGAGAGAGGGTTGCACAAGGTGTAATGTTCTCTTTTGTTTGTTTGTTTTGAAGAGTCAAAGTGAGGGGAAATGGTTAAAACCATTTGAACATTCTTCAAAATCCATCCAAAGAATTATAGAGGCAAATTGTGCTGTAGACCTCCATGGCTAGGTGTATCAATGAACATTTCCTTAGTCCTTCCTTATATTTTGACTACTTTTTTCAGCTTTATTGACATAAAATTGAAAAATACAATTGTAATATCAAGTGTACAACGTGATGTTTGATATACATGTATTTTTGTGATAAGATTCCCACCAATTTAATTAACAAATACATCCATTACTTCACACACATCTACATTTTTTGTGTGTGTGAAAACTTTTAAATTCTACTCTCTTAGCAAATTTCAGTTATACAATACAGCATTATCAATTACACTTGCCATGTTATACGTTAGATCTTTAGACCATATTCATCTTTAAGTGTGCACGGTTCTCATGGAGACTGCTGTCACCTTTGTGAGGATGACCCATGGTAAATCTGAGTGCTGATTATGGGGCAGCTTGGCAGTGGGAAGCCAAGAAACTGGGCTGCCAAGAGGCCTGACTCTTCTGTTGGTTCAGCGAATCAGTACAATGAAAAAATGGCCCCCACACCACAGATAGTCTTAACATTGTTAATTTTCTAAGACAGCTTGAGCACTTTGTTTCCCAGAAATGTGAATTCTTGCAGCAGCGGGCTGACATAGGTGAGATCCATGCATGTATACGAAAGGGCTGTGTTGTGCCTGGATCTCTATTATTCACACATACTTGGCTGCAATTTCAGTTTCCAACCATGATCCCACCTCTTCCTCTGCAGCTCTGAGAACAAAATTGGCTGCAAAGTCATCATACAAAGAAAATGCAACAACAACAACAACAAGATAAAATTCAAGTTCTTCATGTCTTCTATTTTGCCTATTTTGTTTCGAAGGATTTCTGCCACTCTGCTGTCCCACAACTTATGAAGGTTCACTGCCTTCTGTTCCAATATTTTATATATTATTTCAACATGTTTTCACCTCTTCTTTGAAACCAGGGGATGAACAAGGGCTGATCATCTCTTTTCAATCTTCAGCAGATTTCCTTCCTTGACACCCAAAATCATGAACCTTGCCAACATCAATCCAAGACCCAGTAATGTAGAAACAGAATTTACAAATTCTGTTAAGCATCTGGAATGATGTTATGCCTTTGGACTGGATTGTCAGGAGGGTCCTCTCAACTCTTGAAAGAAAGATGACCTGAGTGGATCCTCCCCCCACATCTAGCATATTTATACTGCATCTTCCTGGAAGTTTTAAACTACCTGTTAGGAAGCTGTGATCCATGCTAAAATACCTTCATCTGTTGCATTCATCATGAAAACATAGTCATCTCCTACAAGGCGAGGAAATGCCTTAAACATTTCTTTCACATTTTGTTTTTTGCAGTTACTTCTGAGCCTTTTCTCCCAGCAATAGGCATAAACTATCTATTGCTTTGAGAAACAAAGAGGTGACCTTCCAGAAGTTGAAAGAAATTTCTTATTTAACATCAAATCTTATTGTTCTCTAAAGATCATCAGAATAAGCAGAAAGGCCCAGCTTCAAGTTTGTGTGGGTCAAGTTGTGAACTCCCCTGGGCTACTGGAAGATGTATATATGGATACCAGTAATCTCCATGCCAAACGTGATTCCATGAAAGACCTCAAGACCACATCCAGCTGTGGGAAGGTGGATGCAGGTCTGCTGGCCCCTCTATGCTCCTAAGACTACCTTGAAAATGCTAAAGAAAGCCTAAATGACAGCGGCCCAGTGCCCCATTGATATACATAGCATAAATGGACACACAAACAGTCCCAGGGTTTTTCCACCTTTATCATTTTCAGGTTCCTGTTATTTGGTATTTTTCTCATCCCTTTGGAGGCTGGGCTACAGCCAATTTAAGCAGCTGACCCATGACAGCACAGACATGAGTCCACAGCTTCTCTCCAATTCGAAGGTAGATTATCAATTTACTTTTGTTGTTTCCAAAGCTTTCGCAGGATTTAGTGATACCATAGACTCTTACAGACTTCTTTACACAAATGGTTGTTCAAATTTCTGGCTATCTGCATGAGCCTTGCACAGTCTCCTTTGTACCAGCTGTGGAAGCAGATATTATTCCCCTGGAGGAGGTAGATGGGGGCTGCTTCCAGTTCTTCTACTAGCTTTCCTAAGAACACAATTTTAAATGAAGCAAATTAAATTTATTTTAAATTAAATCACTCCAACAACACTTAGCCTTGGACACATGGAAATATTAGAACCTAATGCACTCATTTTTATATATAATGTTACTCCAATTCTAGTATTTAAATACTGCACATAAACTCATAGTAGACAATATAGCATATTTGAATGATCTTCAATATCTCACAACATTTTATTGACATATTTCTAAATTCTAGAATAAAATCATATGTTTAAAACACCATTTTACTGCTGAAAAGACTTTTAACTTCACCTATCTAGTGTTAGGCCAGACTTCATAGGTTAAGATCATGGTCCTTCTTAATGCTGCCCTCACCAGCTGCAAGTTTGGGGTTCCCTGGGCCACCATAAGGTTTTAACCAGCTGGCTATAAATGTGTGGGTTCTCACCATACCTTCAGGTTTAATAGTTAGAGCAATTCACAAAACTAAGAAAGAGCTATATTTTTTATTACAATTTTATTATAGCAAAAAGATACAAATCAGAACCATCCCAAGGAAGAGACACATAGAGCAAAGTTTAGAAGGATTCCAAACAAAAAACTTCTGTTGTCCTCTCCCCATGGTGTTAGAAAGCATTAGTCTTCCAACACATGACTGTGTGACAGTACACAGAGTTGCCAACCAGGGAAGCTCACACAGTGTCTAGAGTTTCTGTTGGAGTTTTGTTACATAGGCATGGTGGATTGAATCGCTGGCCATGGTCTCATACTCAATTTCCAGCTCCCCTCCCTTCTTGATAGGTCTAGGTGATATCACGTGGCTCAAAGCCCGAATCCTCACACGGTTAGTCTTTCTAGCATGGCCAGCCTCCATTCTGAGTCACCTCCTTAGCACAAACTATCTAGGTGCCCACACTGAGCCACCTCAGTATAAACCATTAGGTGTGATTGAAGCCCTCCATGAGTCGCAATGACATTTCTATCACAGGGAAGTTCCAAGGATTTAAATTTTCCATCCCGGAAACTGGGGATCAAGGGGAACCAAATCTGTTACGGTATAATTGCTTGATATTAACCAAAAATGAATTAAAGAATACTTCTGTAGTGCAGGTGGCCTTCCACTATAAAAGCTGAGAAACAAAATCAGTGTTCTCACTCAGATGGTAAGCTATCCAAACACTATAGAGAAGTCGGCCCCAACACTCTCTGCTGGTTAAGCTAGAATTGTCCTTTGGAAATATTTTTAGAGATATTGTAGCCTATGGAAATAGGGAAAAAAAAATTTTTCCCTCAGCATTTCATATCACAGTAGGTATCAGAAACAGTGATTTTTTTAAACTGTACTCCGAATAAGTTAGGACTGTGTGCACTTGGGATTAGAGGGGGAAGGGGGTCACGCGGTAATGACCCCACGAGCCAGCAAATTCTGAACAAAATGGTTTCTACATATGTCTACAGAACAAATGAAGAGCAAAATCGTACCCTAGATACTTGAGGAGCTTAAATGAATGTATAATATTGTACTATCTGTGACTAAGAGACAATGGTATGTTTTCCAGATTTCGTGGAATCTAATATAACAATGTGCTTTAAACGCCTTTTCTGAAGGTGGCCTTCCTGTGTTCAGATATTAGTCACTTACCAGCTGGTATTAATAATACCCTTTCAGAAAAGTGAGAAATTTAACTAAAAATAACTCATGAGAAGTGATTAAACAATATTTGACTCTTGGAAATATTTAATAAATATGAACTAATAGGACTAGTAGTAGTAACATGTATCAGAAGAATGTTTAGCGTACTTTCTTCCGTCTAAATTACAGGAGGCTTCCACCTTAAATGTAGAATTCTTTTTACTCAAAATTAAAAATATGCCTTTTAAAACAGAGAAAACACTAGTATTCATTAGAAGATGTATTTTAAAAAATATGTTTGGGAGGAATTAAGCTCTATCTTATGCTATTGCTGTGCAGCTTTAGATAGTTCAGCACCTGTCCCTCAGAGAGCAATGAACGGGAAAGGAGACAGAGCCCGTGCTTGCTGGTGAGGTAGGCGAGAGGCATCTTCCTTTTTCCCCTTTCGTACTGCTTGACTGCCTCCATGACTGCTAATCTCATGTAGCTAAGAGACCACTTCTAAGCAGTGAATGAGGGCATTCGCTTCTTTTCTTTTGGAGCTTATTGATGTGTAAGGGCTTTGTTTTGATGAATATTGATCTGCCCCACTTTGAAATTCCTTCTCCATAACATATCATCCAGAATAGTTTCCTTTCATCCTCCAGTCGTCCAGAGGCCATTTTCCTGACAACACAGTCAGTCTGTTAGCTACTGTCTAGAAAGCTCTATAAATCCATAACTGACAGTTGCTGTGGAGTTAGGAAGCATTAACCTCCCTACTGAAATACTACTGAAACAAGAAGCACTACTCTTGATTCTGCTCATTGAGATATGTCTTTGCTTTCTTCTGTCAAATCTAGCTATCACAGGTCACACTTCTTCATGTGCTACAATTAATATTACTTTGCTACTAAGATTCATTGTAAATGTCTTTTCTTTCCTTGCTGTTTCCCAAGCTAAAACCTAATAGCTACATATGTCAAAGCTTATTAAAAATATTATAATCTATTACAAATTTTACTGGAGACTATTTCATGTTTCAGGAGCACATTTTTGCCTATTGATTTCTAAGACAAAGAGATATTGTATTTGTGCAGGCAACTTTTTGTAACATTAAAATGAGAATTAATTTGAACTTCTGGATGTATCAATATTATCATGGGCTATTTTTCCACTTTTTGTATGATAAAAACTTATTTCTCAAATATCTGCATATTAGCTTAAATGTCTTTAAAAACACATGGGAATCACAAAAATACATGGTGACTCTGTCATCAATTTGAATAAAAATATGTCCAAAAATCATTCATGTATTCTTAGAATTTTTACAGTTATACACTATTGCATTATATTAAAATTGTTTTTATAAATAAATGATATCCATTAAACCTGACTTGCATAAAAAGTGAACATTTTTTAGTATTTAGTTATATAATAAATATGGTAACAAATATGGGAAACATGCCCAAATATGGGCAGATGAGTAGTTCATTGTGACAGCTGCTGGGTTCACAAAATCATTATGTCTCATACTAATATATTTTTTTCAGTGTCTAACTTGCTATAACTAAACTTCATTGACACTTTCAAAAATATGAGCTTTTCTCCATCTGGCACATGGCTTTTAAAACTCATTTGCTGTAATTTAGAAAATCTGCAAACAGCTGGCAAAAAAATGTATTTTTATTAAGCATCGTATTTGAAAGATTAGTAACTTTGCCTACACTTTTAAAACCCAGAATGTTTTCCTCATTTTTCAACTCTGTAATCTCTACCATCTCTTTCGAAATTTTAGGAGACTAAGTTGTTTGGTTTTTAATTATCAACCTGTACATTAATCTCTCATATTTAAATTTCATATGTGAATAATTCAGTTGATCATTGGCCTTGAAAATAAAAGCATTAGGAGCTCCCTTTCTTGTTTGCTTGTTTTTACAACAAAGATTTTTAGACCATGTCTCTCAATCCATATAAAATTATTGAATGAATAATTCATGTGTTTCTGTTTTTAGGCTTCCTTCTTACACATATTATACTCCATATGTATTTTTTATATTACTAAAAATCTGCTTATATCCATAGTTATTTTATATTTTTCTGATTTTCTCATACCTTTCATATTAAACAATAATACTGGTAATTTATAAAGATGTCTCTAGAATGTATAAATATTGAAATATATATATTCCTATATAAGCATACTATATACATATACACATGCTCATTTGGAATATATATATTTATATACACATATATATGTTCATATAAATGCAATCTCATAAGCATATGGTTGATAAAAGGAAAAATTATATTAAGATATTCAAGAAAGGCTGTATTAATAACTATGAACTATTTAAGTAAATAAAATTGAGTCTTGTTTGTCATAAACTGGGTGGCTAAGTATTCAGAAAACAACTGAAAAATGCAGCAGTTAGGAGTATGTAAACTATTTACAAAAATATTCTTAAAAGCATTGAAGTGTTAGCTAGAATAACTAAATAATGGTGGGAATCCAGTATCAGAGACAGTTTTGTTTGGGGCACATGGCCACAGAAATGATGAACTTGACAAGCTTTGGTTCTCCAAGACTCAATGTACACCAAGGCATAAGGATGCAATCTCAGTGTCTGTCTAAACTGAATTCAAGACCCTTCTTTTAAAAAAACACAATCCCATAGGGCAATAAAAGTTGCTCATTGTAAAGCAGGAGGTCTGGTAAGGATTTCCCTGAAAAGATGTCATCAGAGGCAAATTCTAACATAGATTTGAAAACCAAGGAAACATCACATTTTCAACCCAAAGGGGGTTGTCCTAAATGTCTACTATAAGCAAGTATGCACACATCGTCTTTGGAGTAGTTTTCCTCAATAATTTCACAAATAATTTCAAAGCAAAATGAGCAAATCATGGTCAAAAAAAAAAAAAAAAAAAAGACCAAGTGAATGAACAGATATCCAATTTATAGATTAGAAGACCTAAACTGTACAAATGTCAATAATCTCCAAACTGGGCTAGAGACACAAGAATATATAAGTCAACATCCCATTTTAAAAAATTTCTTTTGTTGATATTACTTGACGAAGTTTCCTAAAATTTATTTGAAAAAACAAAGAGCCAAGAATAGTCAAGTTACTTTTTGAGAAGAATAACAGAGTCAATGGACTTTTTTGTCATAAAGTTGCAGTAATTAAGACAAAATTACTTCAGTGTAGGAATAGAAAATATATTAATGGAACAGAAAAGAGAGCTCAGAAATAGACCCATATTATATGAACATGGTATTTAACTAAGACTGCATTGCAGATCAGTGAACAAAAGATAAAGATAAGACATTTAAAATAAATGGTGCTGGATGATTATCCAACTGAAATAGGTTGGATTATAGTAGTTAAGGATACAAATCTGGAGCCAGATATCTACATACAAATCTCAAATGTGCACTTACCAGCTTTGCGATCTTAAGCAATTAGTTAATGTCTATGTGTCTAAATTTCCTCATCTGTAAAGTGGGGATAATAATGGCATGCATGCCTCAAAGAGATCTTATGGAGATTAATTGAATTAATATGCATAAAGTATTAAAATTAATTATTGACAACTAGTAAACATAACATATATTATTACCATAATTACCATAATTACTTTCATCATCAATAACATAATCATCATCATATGGGATAATAAACAAATTTATAATCTTACCTGTAAAATAAACAAAATCATTTTCCTGAAAAATAAGGACCTGAATGAGAAAGACAAAATTTTAAAGATGTTTATTTCTATGTTTGAAGGATGTAGGTGGGTTTTTTGACACAGAGATCAAAGAAATTTATATTGTGTTGTCTGAGAGTTGATAAAAGGTTTAATATTTTCCAATAAGTTTTCATGTTTATAACAATGTTGTCACTTAACTGGCAGATAATGTATATTTGTGTTTCAGTGCATTTTAAAATTCTTAAAAATCCACTTTACCTCTTCTTCTTAGCTTACCTAAAAGATTCTCATCTCTAATGGAGAAAATGCTGCTTTCTATTCTGAATACTTTCTTACTTTCTGGCTCATCCAATTTCATTATTGTGTCTTCTCTATATTCCAGCAGTGTTCACCACACTCATTTAGCACTCATCACTCCTTCTTATAGTACTTTTAATCTGCATGATGGCTAAAAAATCTGACTTTCCAGTAAGACGTATCTAAGTTTGAGAATAAATTCTAGTAGTTTTTAATTGAGGATATGGATAAATAATGACCTCTCTAAAGCTCAGTTTCCTCATTTATAAGAATAATAATATCTGATTTATAAGATTTGATTGGCATTAGCTTTAATATAAACAACATGCATATCATTGCAAGTCTGATTACTTTACACTGTAAAAATATCGGCAGAAAATTTTGAGCTATATTGTAAATATCCATCTGAGTACCATTCAAAATATCTTGTAAAAGACATATTTAATTGTACTTTTTGTTTGTTCTGGGAACTGACTGCTTTAAAGTTCACATCTCCCCATTTTACTGTGTATTGTCTCCTGAGCACCAAATATCGTTTCTTTTTCCACAATTTTTTTGAGTAAGTGCTACACAAAAATGTCTAGTTTTAGAGTTATTGAGAAAGGAAATTTTTCTCCCCTTCTATTATACTCACATAATTATAAAATAAAAATTGAAGGAGAAATAATCAATGGAATAATATAATTTTGCTCTTATGTATAAAACATGTATAGCTAATGGTCCTTGGTGCTCTAGAGTAGGAGTCCCCATCTCCTGGGCTGTAGACTGGTATCGGTCCATGGCCTGTTAGGAATGGGCCACCCGGCAGAAGGTGAGTGGATAACCAGAGAGCCACTCTCCATCTGTATTTGCAGCCACTCCCCAGCGCTAGCATTACTGCCTCAGCTCTACTTCAGATCATCAGGCATTAGATTCTCATAGGAGCACCTGTCTCTGGTTCCAAAAACATCGAGGACCACTGCTTTTAAGTGTTTTCATTAGGAGCCATTACCTTATTTAAATAACACTTCTTTTTTTTGTCATTGTGATTATTTATTTGATGTGCTTGAAAGAGTTTCGTCTTTCAAAAATGAACACTCAGAAGAGCTTTTCAAATTTGTTTTCAGCTGATCATTGAGACTTCTCAGCATATTTAATTATACAGGAGACACTGAAAGCAAATAATCACATATCACCTCTTTGTTACTGCAGAGATTCCTTTCTTTCTCAAACTCTCTCTCTCTCTCTCTCTCTCTCTCTCTCTCTCTCTCTCTCTCTCTCTCTCTCTCTCCCCCTCTCTCAGAGGTATAATTTTATTTGTATTATGCTGTACATGGGGAGAGATACAATCTTTGTTTGCCATTATTTGATAAGCAATACATTCAAATTATCTAGGCAAACTATTCTACACATATCTTTCTGGCAATTTTATATGACAGCCATATATATATTCCCGGAAACTTATCCAGTGTCTTTTAAGAAACTTTGCTTTGAATGAATATTTATTTTTATGAAATAAATTTTAAATGTTAATATAGACCCAGTCAATTCAACATAGACTTACTGAACAGTAGAATTATAAGAAATCTTCATACTTACTTTATTAGACTCTAACCTTCACCACTGATAAGGTGCTATCTGGTCTCTGTTTCAAAATATTTAGATGGAAATAGTTATTTTTCAATGAGGTTCGTTCAACTTTTCTCCATATATAACTTCACAAAATGTCATTTTATATTAAGTCTGAAATTTTCTTCCTAAAGTTTCTACTTTAACAGTGCATTTTTAATTTTGAAGTCACTTAAAATAAGCCTTTTATTTTTCTTCATTAGAGACAGTAAAGTATACAAATTGGGGAAGCAAACATTTTCTCTCAATAAAAATTCATTTGCACTCTATTAAGCATTTTGTTTAACTTTTACTATTCAATTCTCACAAAAGTTTTCCTGGGCATGTATTTTTAACCCAATTTTGCACAGGAAAAAAAAAAATCAAGACACAGCTTGTAATAATAAAAGATAACTACTATGGATTTCTCTTGACCTCTTTCTCTAAGAAAAATAATAGTTTATTTGTGCATGAACATCATGACCATTTCAACTCTTCTTTAGAAGTATTCTGATTTGTATTCATTACCATACTCTATTTTTTTTTCTAAATTCTTCTTTAAACATCATTGCCAAGGAGAAAGGAAGAAAGGAAGAAAGGAAGGGAGAGAGGGAGAGATGCACCCTAAGACTTGTGTTCTAGGTTGAAAAAAGATAATTATCTACATACTTTTCAAAAGTATAATTTGAAATCTGTAACTGTCTACATAGAAAATAATTGAGAAACTTAAAGTCTCCAAGTTTGTATTAAGATATTTTGACACATCACTAGGTCCTGACTTCTAAGAGTGTTACTATCTATAATATATTTCTAAATATGATGTGAGAAAAGAAAATACCTATATTTCTAGAATTGTCATCCATGAAACTAAGTATCAAACAATCCCCATAAAAAACTGTTATATGGTTATGTACTAGCATTCTCCACCTTATAGAGAAGATGCTGAAGCCACAGACAGGTTAAGTGATAGGACCCAAATTACAAAGTTTGCTAATGGTAGTATCTGGGTTGAAATCCACGGAATTCAGCTCTAGAGTCCATGCTCTTAAGCACCATCTCTTATGTTAGGCTCCCTTATCTCAAGTACTCACAATCCCTACAAATGCAGGTTATATTTAGTTAATTTACCCTAGAGCTCCTGGCACACAACACAGTGTATTGTGATTGTTGATTATAACAATACTCACCTAGTGAACAGCTATACCATTGTCACACATGTGCACACATGCACACATTCACACACACACAGAGTCATTTTTAGAAATACCTTTGTGGTCCCGTCCACTCTCAGATCTCATCACTTTGGGAAGCTAACGATGGGATGACAGACGGCTTGGCAGCTGGTGCTCAGATAGGCCTGTGTGTATATATATGTGTTTACAAATCACCTATCGTCATTTTCTGATTCCTTTCACAAGACTTCCTGATAATGATATTTTGGAAATAATTTATTCAGCAATTTGTTACTAAGCTCAAAATGTTCTGCCTTTTTCCTCGACGTGTGATCTGTACCCTAGCATTAGCAACATCCCCTGGGAACTCCTTAGAAATGCAGAATCAAAGGCCTCATCCCAGATCTGCCAAGTTAAAATCTCTATTTTACCAAGATTCCAGGTGATCCATAGGCACATTCAAGTTTAATCAACAATGTTTTAAAGTGTCCAATGGACTCTGCCTTCTGGTAGCTTACATTCTTCTGTGGTGCACAATACGATACACACATGTGGCATTTGTATGTAAGTGTAAATTATTTGAAATGAAATAACATTAAAAATTCAGTTCTTCACTAACACGAGTCACATTTCAAGTGTTTAATAACTACTCTTGTGTATAGTGAATAACATACTGGATATAATGAATATGTACTAGATAATACTCTACTGGCAAGCACTCATGTAGAATATTTCCATTACTGCTGAAAATTCTATTGAAAGCACTGTTCTGGATCAAGGATCAGCACTTTTTTTGTTGTTAATGGCCAAGAAGAAAATATTTAGGCTTCGTGGTCTGTGTATGACCTCTGCTTCATAATCTTCTTTGTTTTTCAAACAACTGCTTAAAAACGTGAAAGCAATTCTTAGCTTATGGGTAGTATGAAAACAGGCTGTGGGGTGGATTTGGCCTACAGGTCATAGTCTGTAGGTCCACACCCTATAGGCTATATAACTTTTTAGATAAAAGAAGTTTGGGATAAGAATATTTATAAAAAGAGATATTCAAAGTACTGTGTGACTCCAAACAACAACAAAAAAACACACACACACACACACACACAAAACAAAAACAAAAACCTAAAATGAAAAGAAAAACACACAAAATTTCTAGATTTTATTTTCATTTAAAGCATTCCTTGATTTTAATTTGAATTTTTTTTCTATAAACATATTCTAAAGAAAGACAGAGGAAGTCAAAAATATATCTTGATTTTTACCCAGTGCTAAAGCAGCCCTGAAATCAAATACAGTTGTACCAAGAAGGGACTGACAGATCAACACTCTAAAGTGACAAAAACTTGACACCTGTAAGTGAAGGTTCAGTATAGCAATTCCAGGAAGCAATAAGGATAATATCAAATCTACCCCCAAAACAATAGTCCACTGTATATGTGGCCCCTTTTTCTCACAAGAACTTCAAACTCCTATAAAACATTAAACAATTGTTTCTGTGAGAATCTTAAAATATTGCAGTTGCATTTTGAACAAAAGATATGCCGATCTACACCCCTTATTGACCACCTATGTGCACGGAAATTCTGTTTCCTTCTGTAAACAAAGCCCTAAAGCCTTCAAAAAACCACTGCATAGCGAAACCTTTGAAATTTTCTCTAAATAATGAGGCTCCCTGGACAATGGAATATTCGCCTTAACATGGCTTATATTTTGCTTAAGTTTTATATCATACAGTAATTTCAGCCCGAATGAGTCCTTAAAATGTATTAGAAAATTAAAGAAAACAACTCCAGTGGCAGACACCTGACTGTACTCAGAATTCCTGTTTGTCCAAGCAGAAGAGTCTCTTACTGAGTCTCTCTCTCAGGATTCCGTCTCATCTTCCCTTTGAACATGTTTCCTCTGAGAAGGCTCCTCTCCTCATACATAAAAAAAGTATCTACTGAGCCTATATATTCTCTTTTCTGATGCCCCCAGACACGTCTGGACCCTAGCACTGGGAGCAGACCAGACATACAGGTTTTTAGTACTCTGAGAGTGGACTTGACCCCGCAATATATACAATACAGTAGGCATCAAAATAATTTTTAAAATCCTGAATTCTTGACAACTCACAAAATAAAAGCAAAATAACTTTTGTAAGATATATCTAATTAGCAAGTTAAATACTATATTATTTTATGATAAATATAAAATGTATTAATGTTCAAATAGTGAAACCATAACATTTTATTTTACTTATTTTGTTGACAAAGTTTACAATTTTTACAATAGTAAATAATAGGAGCATACTTTAATGCTAAAAATATATCTTTCTACTTTATTTGGGTTAAACATTTTAACCTGATTTACGGTGCTTAGATTATTCCATGTATTTAAAATTGGCCATTACTTCTGCTTGTTTTTCATTGTATGTAGAAAAAAACCTTCTATCTCAACCTAATTAAATTATTTGCCTGATTATGTAAATTGTAAATGTTTTAATAAGTTACTTAAAATACATAATGCTACTGAAAGCTAATTGTAATGTAAATTGTATTATAGTATGTTTGTTATTTTAATTTTACTCCTCAGCCAGGAGGTATGAAATTTGTAGCTAAGCATTCAAACTGTAATTACTCTAATAAATGTGCCATCCCTTGCATATATTTTCAATCTCCTATTCACTAAAAGAATTATAACTATGCTCCAATGACAACAAAAAAACTTGATTCTTCCATATCAGAAGATAATTGAATTTTAAAACTGTAACATTTAAATGGAAAGGTGTTTATAGCCTTGAAATCATATTGATATATGTACCTAATACATGATGTAAGTTAACTAAACTCTATTTTTATGTTGTATGTGTTTGCTCTAGATTTCATTAATTAGTTTCTCATCAAAAATATAAAGAATATGAGGAATGATATTATATAAATATATATTAGCTGTTATTATTAATGTTATATTTTATAAATATATATAGTAGCTCTTTGGGCAGAGAACATGAAAAAGAATTAGACTATAGGTGAAGGCAACTGCAGATAGCAACCGCTCAGGGCAAGAGAGAAAAACAGGATGAAAATCTGTTACACCTTCATTGCTTTGGTCGTTATCAAAGACATCATACCTTGGCAATCAAAGATATCTGCTGCCCATAGGAGACCTTTATCAACTGATGCAGCATTCACCCTATACAACTCAGAACGTTAGCAGAAAATGTTCAACAAGTTAAAGACATAGCCACAAATCCCAGAACTTAGACAAAATAATGTGTATAACACACTATTTGAGAATTATTTTTAATTTGTTTGTTTTCTCTGTATTGCAACATCTCTACTAGAATATGTTGTATGAGCTGCACTTTACACAAGAACAACAAAGCTGATAAACGAATCCTGCTAAAGCCTTACTACAAAATCTTGTGACTTCAAAGTGGTCAGGGAGTCTACATAAACCTCAGTGCACACGCGTGCAGAAAAGAATTAACACTACATGCCTGAGACTCTAATCCTAAGAATGTCCTGCTCGTCAAGTTGACCATTGGTTGGTGTCTGGGAACTTGGTAGGTAAACACTTCCTTAAGCTAGTATCCGGCTTTCCTCAGTGATAAGACTAGTTTATGCTGAACATCTGCTTTCATTTTAGAAGTCTGAAATTTGGGTATGTCCCTGATGAGGTGTAATAAAGAGTCTAACTCCATATTTTGATGTTTGACTACAAACAGCTTTTAAGCCTTGTCCCTTACTCCTAACACTGCCTGCTCACATCTGGGTAGGCTAGTACTTCTAGAAGTGTGGTGGCGCTGTCAAGAAATTCAAACTATGCAACCCTCATCCCAGGCCCAGACCTTAACACCATAAAAACCCTACGCCAATCTCCTTTCCAGGATCTGCTTAGCTACCCTGCTCTCCATGCTACTCCATGAAAGTCTCACTATGCAATTATCAACCTTTTCATACCTTCTTAGCTGTGATTGTGTGTGTGTATGTGGCACCATCAGTCTTGACATGTAAACCAAATTTTGTGTGAGGGTCCATTCTGCTCTGTAGGCTGATCAAAAGGTAGATAGTGCCTACGCTGCCATCCCCTGTGAAAACCTTGGGTACTGATGAGTTTCCTACAGATAACATTTTATATTATGTCACAATCTTTTGCTGAAAGAATTAAATCTGTTCTATGTGATGCTACTGGGAAAGAATTCTTAGAAACTTGTACCAGATTTTCTCCAGACTTTGCCCCCTGTGCTTTTCCTCTGCTGATTTTGATTTATACAATTGTGCTATAATGAACGATAACCACAAGTTTAACAATTTTTTAGTATTGTGAATCCTAGCTTCTGAAAACAAATCTTGAGATAAAGTATATTTAACTGGCCTTTGGAGCGCATAAAATAATTGCTTTTGTGCAGACTAATATAAATATGCTTTGAAAATTAAATTAGTTTTGAGATTGATCTGGACAAAATTATGAGCTCCTGTTTTAATTTGAAACATTGTTCTCATTATGAAAGTAATATTAACTATGTAAATGGCAGGAAAAATATCTTTAAGGACAAAATGATAGGCATTTGTGTTACCATTATCCTGTGATAACTTTGTTATGATTTAAGTGTGTGTACTTTACATGTGTATGTCTCAATCTATTTTACTCCTTCTGTACATATAGAAATTATCTAATTAATAAAGATTTTTAAACACTTTAAAATTTTTTTCACTTAAAAATATGTTGAGTTTTTTTATTGTTTTGTCTGTTTTTATTTCCAAAACATATTTTTATGATCTTACATCATACTTTTAATGTTAGTGTTTATTAGTCTGGAAGAAATCTGCACAGGTATTCAAAAGATAAATAGAGGCTATTAAGAACAACTTTATGCCAATTAAATTTGACAATTTGTATGAAAGCGGTAATTTTTAAAAAGCACCATGTAGTAAAATAAAGGAAACAATAGATAATTTAAAAGTCCTATATCTACTAAAGAAATATTATTGTCCATATATTCAACTATAAGAACATTCTGCAGCAGGCCCAGATATACCAGTAAAGAAGCTAACTCAAATTGCAGAGGGCTGAGAGAGAGGTGAGTTGGAAAGGATAAATAGTATAAATTATAAGAGGAATGGAGATTTAAAGGGAATTGCAGTGACTTCTTAAGGACTACCTATAAACTGCCTAACATTTCTGTGGTTCTAAACAAAAAAGTAGAGAGCAAGAAAAACATATATTTAATTACTTAGAAAATATGTTAAATGGATTTTATAAGAAGGAAATTCATGATTTTATTTGACCACAGCAGGGCACTTTATGCAGAACTGGGAGAGAGCAATTAAGCTGACAAACACGCTCATTTCAAGATTGTCTCTCACTATCACAAACTGCATTCTTAATGCAGAGATCATTTTAGATTCAAGATAATCAATTTAATTATTGTTTCTTATAATGCATTTTAAAATGTTACTAATGTTGAGAGAAGAAACATAAAATATACATACAGAACGATGTGGTTGTTATTCTACATATGAGTTTGATTAGAACAAATCAATTAACTTTTTATACTGTTGTGAAATAAAATTTTATTTATATAAAGTGACTATTATTCTTTAGAAATATTTTATTCAAATGTAAGAAAATGCTTTTTCTGTCATGATGAATCACTTTTCCATATTCCTATTGAACTTGACACTTTAGTTCCTCTAAATAACATTTTAATTGAAGGCCATGAACCCAAAAGCTTAGACTTATTTACTGACATGAGAAAAATTCTCTAAACTTTTATTTTTCAGGTTATCATTCTTATCTCATAATATCCCTTTGGCAATTTTGAATATTATCATAGATGTTTAATGCTTGCTGATCTATTTTGTCTTCAAACCATTTTATATGCATTTAACATACACAAAGAATTAAGTAGAATTTATGACAGTAATGTGATCTCTTAGCTCAATCTTTTATATAATAGAGGCTCTATATACAAAGATTGCCAAAGATTTTTCCAATATTATGGCTCCAGATTTAATTCTTAAGACTCTCTTTTACATAGAATGTATGGGCATAGGGAGATATTCCTCACTCCCATTAGTTCTGTTGTTTTGCCCTTTGTCATATTTTCTTATATAGACTATTTTGACTCCATCCTGGTAAACTAATGTTACATAGAGATATTATCATTTCTTTCTTGTCCTGACCTGGGTGTTACTGTGATTTTCATCTGCTGTAAGCTGGCAGAGATAAAATTTAACAGAAAGAAAGGAATGGAGACTTTTACACTTAGTCTTGGTTACCAACTTGCAGAGCCACAGTCGAAAGTGTTCCACTGTGAAGAGAAATAGAAAAGGGACTGAAGTCTATTGTTTAAACATGAGTAGTTTTCTCCGACTTAGAAATATTTGTCTTCTATTCGAACAGTAAAATTTACTTCATTTTTATGCTTTGCTCTCCTGAATAGCTCTTCTCATTTATTTTCTTTTTCTTTCTTGGTTTGAGCCATGCCTCAGCCTTGCCTGAGAAAAGACTGATGACCACTTTTCTAGTGATTTACTAGACCATCTACTCCATTCATTGTGGAAAAATCTCATTCCTTTATTAGTATTTTTAGTTGCTAAGCGGCACATGTCAAATGCTGTAGCTAAAACTGCTTAGCTGCCCACATAAATTCTTTAAAAATCAATTTTATATTTAGTGTTAAAGACCTTTTAAAACTAGCTTCAAGTGAAGCTATGCTAAATATCTAAAACTGGCTTGTAAAATAATTGAACACTGTGGCCACAAGTTCAGATCCAGGTTAGTATTCATTTTGTATCTTTCCATGCCAATTATTTCAGACTTACATTTTTAACTTTTATAGGAACATTCTCTAGTCTTTGTCTCATTTCTAGTCATCACTATAGTTTTAATAGGAAATATGTATGTTGGGTTAATTAAAAAATAAATGGACAAAAACAAATAAAACTGAATTACAAATGAATATTTAACTTTGAGAATTAAGATAATAATAAAAAGCAATCAATGGCTAAAGTTTGGATCAGTTGCAAAGTTTACATGTACTTACTTTTTAATACTACCACCCATATTTCTGTAAGTAAAGAATATGATATAAGGAATGGGATGGCCATCATTATAAATCAAGATTGGATATGCATTACCTTTTTGTTTATGAAGACAGATATTTTAAGTAATTTAATGTTTTATAATCAAATTATATATATATATATTATCATTGGTTTTAAGTAACTTCAGCTTTAATCATAAATTCAAATAATTTCATTATATTTATTGCAACAATTAAAATGGTTGGCTCAGTGTCTTCTCTTGTTATCAATTAACTGTAAAGAAAAAGTATCCAGAATTTGAAAATAAGGCAAAAGAGTATAGAGTACAATTTCATTGTCTTTAAGGGTATTGTTTAACAAGCCCTCTACCAGACACCCACCTGCATCTTAGGATTATTTAATTATCTAGAGGATTGTACCAGTGCTCACTTTGCTTTTTACTATTTGATTAAAGCCCAGGCAATGTGAAGTGTATGGTAACATGTGGATTTCTGTCTCATGGAGAAGACAAACCCAGAATTTGTAATTTGATTGCCTTATAGGACTTCACTAGTTCTAAATCTAATTCAGCCACATTATTTTAGCATTGTTTATTATTTTTTCAAAATGACTATTAATGTGCAATTTTCAAAATGGTTTTTGAATCAGCTTTATCATTATACTGATTTCCTTGTTAATGAGTTAATAAATGTTTATATCATACTTGTAATAGAGGCATGCCATTAACTTTTAAAAAATTATGTTTTGATAGTTTAACATATAGATTACACCTTTATATGTGTCCTATGTTTCATTATTGAGTTCAATGTTTAACTTTCTGTGATTGACCAACAAAAAAATGAACTTTTTTAGATGAGCTTTGTTCGATTCCCATGTGATTTTATAGCTGACAAAAATGATGCAAATTAATGTTGAATTTTCAGAAACTACTCATTTTAATCTCAGTGCTGTTTAGCTTTAGACTTACCACAGCTCAATAACCATTTTAAGAGGCTATTTGTTCACTAGTTCATGTGTCTTTATTTCTCTTTGTAAGTGTATAAACCTTGAACTCATTTTATCCCCCTTCCTCTGGCTCAATTCTTTATACCATCTAATTGGAATTACTTCCTTCTGCTCACCTCTCTCCTAAGCCAGTTTGCCCAAAGAAATCTATAGTCAAGTGCATTTTTCTTCTATTGTTAAAACTCACCTTAGTTTATAAGGATTAATGTATGAACTTCTCTCATCTGTCAGGAGCCAAAATACTCATCACCATATTTCTTATTGAAACTACACACACAATTTAACTCAAAGGCAACAAAAAATTAAAATTTAAAGTTTAAAAGTTTTATATCATTTACAAAGTACAGTAAGCGGAGTATATTTCTAAAGCTTCCTCCATTGAAACATGCGTAGAAGTAACAGGGAATAGATAGGCAAATTTCACTTGGATTGAGGAATCAGCCTCAGGAAACTACATTATTTGCATGGTGTGAGTATTCACAACTTCTAGAACCATAGAATAGTGAAATTCCTCCTCTATGGAGCATACTGCTTTTTTCCTGGGTATAGTTTATAAAATTTCAGAGAAAATTATGTTAAAATTTTCAAAGTATCATACTTGATATGTTGATACAGTTTTTTCATTCATGTACTGGCAGCTCTGAGATTTCTTTGCCAAGCAGAAGTGCATAGTTGTTACTGGAGCAAAGCATTGCCATATCACAATGAAGCTGTCCTACTAATGCACCATCTGTGTAAACCAGAGGATTTTTACTTCCCACTATTGAAAAATATAAAATAACATCTACCAATCAAAATCACCTTTTTCTTATGCAAAGTATCTTACTGAAATGTTCTCTCTGCTCACTAAAACTCTATTCCAAATATCAGAAAGACTTCTCCATGTTCCCCTTGCAGAGTAAATTGTACTGCCTCAGATATTTTACATGATTGTTTAGAACATTATTTTTACATTATTATTTACATATCACCCCTTTTGCCCATGTAAATTGAAGAAATCAACCTACTCTAGAACTTTCTACTGCTTTCTCTTAGTTTAGTTTATCTGAAAAGATAGAGTTTATTGTTTTTAAATAAATCATTTTTATATTCTTCGTATTCAAGGACAATTCTATTACTATTCTGTTTTAGAAAACTTTATCCCTCAGGGTTTGGTTAAGAAGAAAAACCACTGTGAGTGATAAAACAATTTAATATGCTGATATGAACTTATAATTGTGAGAAAGAGTTGGATCCTTTATATAAGTCTGCTACCCTGGCATCTACTATTTGTCTGGAAGTCAGCAGGTCTGTCTATCAGGAAGGAAAGATGAATATGAAAAGGAAATAGCTTGGCTAATTGGACACTTCAGAGATGAGCTAGAATCAGCTACAATGAACTGGAATGCATGTTCTCTCTGATTACTTCTATCCTCCAACTCCAATGATTTCTATAACTTGCAGAAAATCTGGTACACTTTGTTGCAGAACTCCATATGAAACTCACCTAGCAATGCAGGGAACTAAATACGGGGATCTGGTGGCAGATGAAAGAATTAAAGTTCAGCTGCTGCACTAAGAAGATGCAGAATTTGGAGGAGGTGAGGGTCCCGAAGACACCAGTCACCAACAGAGTGAAGTAGCAGAGGTGTGACAATGTGCTTGAGCCATAGCAGCCCCCGGACTTCTGTATTTCTGTGCTTCACTTGTCCCTACTAAATCCTGTACATATTCCTCTCATAGCCTAACTAAAAAGAATGCCATCATTGTTCCCTGTCTTTTTAAATATAAACTACCCCATTTGTGATTAAATTAATTCACCTCTAATTTATCCACATATAGCTTGATAATATTTTTTAGGTAAATAGTATGAGTGGTGAACTTTCTACTTATCAAGCATCTGGGAAGTTTTGATTTCTCCTCAAAATCTGAGCTATTAAACAATTGTTTATTAGTGATTGGTGGTATTGATATTTTTGCTTTTGTTGATATGGGACCTCTAAGGACACAGCCTTATTTATATTTTCCTTTGTAAGTATCTTTTTTTCTCCTAAAGATGATTATAGGAGTTTATATTGATCTTTGAAATTCAGTATTTTCAGTGGTATAGTTAGGTATTATTTCTTCCTATTAATTTCTTCCTGTAATAAATGAGCTATTTTCATTTGCAGATTCATGTCTATTTCACCTCAGGATATGTTTTGCTTAGTAATTATTTAAGTGTCCTTCTGTTAGTGGCTAAGTGTTGTGTTTAATTTATTGCATTTTTTATTCTTTAGGAGTGAATTATTTGTATGTTGATGTGCAATCCATTTTCAGGCCCATTTACCTGTTAATTTAAAAAAATTTTGCAATATTCATTATTGTCATTATCTACAAAGTTAGAAAAACTCATAGATTTCAAAAGCTCTTTCACTATACTAATAATTAGATATTTTTCCTGGTTGAGTTTGTATTTTTTGCTCTGAAGATAATTTAAATTTATCTCTGCAATTAACTGCATTATTCCATTTTTTTCATATATCTGATGACATTGTTATATCAATATTCATATACATATTTTCTGCTTTTTACACCTTTCTGATCCCATAATTCCTTACTGCACTGAGCTCTAACTTATAACCATTTTTATTTTTATGATTTCAAAGTTGTCTGGTTTTGCTTTACAACCAAGTCTTCTGTTCTTTATTCATCAATGGAAACTAAAATTGAAAACTCATAAATAATATTTCTGCTATCTCAACTTTATACACATTTTTCTATGCTGAAAAATATAATATGCCAGGATTGCATTTCTTCTCTTATAGATCTAGTATGAAAACCCCTGGTTGACAAGAAGTTGGATGTTATTTTTAGACATGAATGTCACATACTTTCTTAACTGCTTAACAACATACCACTTTTGAAATTTATATTTAGACTACTTTATTATGGATTTCTTTTCTTTTTTTCTTTCTCTCTTTTGAATTTCAAAATGTCTTTCTTAAATGTACTTTATTTTCATTAGAAATATATACTCAATTTGAGGCAAATATCTGGTATATCCACTTTCTACTTTCCAAAAATGTCTCTTCTAGATTTCTCCACATTCCTTCTATAGAATGGTAAAAAGAACTACTAACACTCAGAGTATATACAAAAATTTATCCATTTAGTTTCTTTGTTGTTTTTTTTTTCTTCATTATCTGGAAATTCAGCCTCCTAGCAAACTGGTATCTGCGGTAGTAGCTACAATTGGAACCTATAGGGACTAAAATTTGGGAAAATTGTAAATGACTCCAATATTTGGAGCTATAATTTTAAGAGAATGGAGCCAACATCTGCTGCTTTTCTTTTCTTATCGGCTTCTCATCACTTAATGATGAAAATGCCGTTATTTGCTGAGGTAATGGCAGAGTGGACTAGTTAAAGCTCTTCCTTTATGTTTGGAAGAGTTACTCTGGAGATCAAAGAAAGGAAAGAGCTCAGAAAGTGACCTCACAAAATTTTTTATAAACTCCTCAGCTTATCACTAATTTGAAGAAGAGTTTCAAATCAAAAATAAAATATTCTTCCTAAAAATGTATAAAAATATGAAAAAATAAACTAAAGAAGGCAAAAGAAAGGACATAATAAATATATGCTATATCAGTAAAATTCTTCTCTTTACCTTGTAAAATGCACTGTCTTCTCAATTGTGCTAACATTTCCCTATTCATTTTCTCCAAGTGGTACATCTTCTCTCTAACTACCCATCCTCTAAATATAGGTATCAATATATTAATTTATTCATTCAAGTTACACTCATTAAGTGCTAAAACAGTCTAGGCACTGGTGTAGGTACTAGGGGAAAAGTGGCCAGTAATATATGAAATGCCTTGCCTTGACAACCAAAAAACATTAAAACAGTATATATTTCCTACAGTACATTGAGCAAAATCATTTTTGTAACAAAAAGATTAATACAGTGGATAGAAGTATTGCTAGAAGCCAGAAATGAATGTGAACTGCATAAACATAACACTAAAGCCAAACTCTCTCTCATACACATACAGTAGATAATTTCAACTTACAATAAATACTATTTAAAATAAATGAATAGGAGATAATGAAGGTGGTGTGTTTAGAGAAAGTTTTGCTTGGGAGGACATTTATGCAAAGATATGGACTGCAAGTAGAAGCATGCTTTGTGAATGACTGGGGGAAAGCTTTCATGAAATGTAGAAGAAAACATATAAACCTCAGAAGACTAGAACATGTCTAGGGCCTTTAGAGACCATAATAATATTAATGTGAATGGAAATGTTAATAAGAAATGTGAGGGATGGGAGTTTTGGTTGCAGGAACAGGAGAGGCCAATCACGCAGGTGCTTTGTAAACCTTGATAAAGACTTTAGACGTTTTTTTTTTTTTTTTTTTTGGCTAACAACAGAAGACATTAAAAGTATAATCAAGAAAATATTATATACTATATAATATTTTATATATATATGTATATATATATACACATACACACACACACACACACACACACACACACACATCATGCACAGTATAATGAACGGTATACAGTAAGACCGGGACAACTGAAGAAGCTAAAGTCCTGGAGGAGACAAAGGGATAAATCCCCTCTTCCACAGAATGAGTTTAGATGACAGGAGAGATGTTTCTTTCAATGTGCCAGGAGGGACTAGAAGCAGAATTTACCAGGAAGCTAATGAAGGTTAAGCTTCAAGACCACTTTCTTTCATGAGTCCATGGAGATCATTAATAATGTATTCCTATGGGCTTTTTTTTTTTTTTTTGTAAATTTTGTAAAATAATCTATTTCATCTGTAATTATCTAACATTGTTATTTGTCTCTATCAATGTCTTCCCCCATAGTCACATTTCCCTGGTGTTAGGTGGTGTTGCATTGGCCATAAGCATTATTGGTATCTATATAAGGGGAAGATGGCTAAAGGACACATTGAACTGGGCTTTAGTGTTATGTGTTTATGTAGTTTATATTCATTTGTGGCTTCCGGCAACATTGCCACCCACTGCACTTCTTGTTACAAACATGATTTTACTCAAATAATGCATTGTAGAATAATGAAAATAATTTGTAACTTCGACATTTATTCTAAACACAGGATGTGCTAGAAAGGCATACTTAATTGATCTGGGAAAAATTGGATTATATCTTGATGTTGTGCTCTTGGAAGTATAAAAGCCTAAACATATATTAGAGAAAGGCTTAAAGTGACATAGAATCCAAGAGTGAAGTGGATTGAATTATTATCATCAGATTTTTAGAAATTCAATTTAAAAAAGTTAGAATTTATCCCCTTAGAATGAAAAAAGAAGGAAACAGAGGGTAGAGGTTTACTAAATTATATAAATACTTAAACAAATTATTTAACAAATTATATCAATAAGCTATTATAGGACAGTACCTGTTATGTCACCTTTTTTTTTTTTTTTTTTTATAAATAAATCTCTGAAAAAAAATGTAATTATAGCCAAGTTCTTACTTTTGGATTCCCTTACAAGGAAGTTAGTGCCATATAAGCACTCAATTGCTCCTTCAAAATTCCCCCCATACTCACCAATCATAGTTATATAGTATATCATCATAAACCACCAAGAGATGCAAAATGGTATGTCCTTTTTCTGCTTCCTATAAATTACACTCGTTTGACTTCTCCAGTAATATTCAGAACAATAAAAGTGAAAGAAAAAAGTAGCTAGTAACTATTGATCACTATATGTGTAATATCCTGAAGCTACATGATTCTTTTATTTTAATGATGGATTACTGTCTGTAGCCCACAAATTAGACCAATTGTCATCTATATATTTTCTAAAATGCAACAATGATAGAATTATTTTTGTTCTTTGGAAAGAGAATTGGTTCTACATTTTAATAAAATAGGATGATGAAGTAGAAAGGACATAATCCAGATTCACGAGCTCACATTTTCAGTTACTAACTAGTTATGCCACTTTGGGTAAAATAGTTTATCTTCGTGAACCTCAGTTTAACAATCTGTGTGAAAATGTGGTTAAATTTATATCTTCTAAGTTTGTAGATAAAACAAAATTATACTGTATCACTCTACTCTGCTGGAGATACAAAGAATTAGTCATTACATTTTATAAAAATGATTTTAACAAACTAGACACTATTTTATGTAGATTTACTTTAGAAATACCAATAATTTCATATAGTGCCATAGGTTAATTTTTAAATATTTTAATAAAATAACTCCATAATTAACACATGATATTGTACTCTTCATCTCTCCAAAACAAAGATATTTTCACATGTGTTCTATATAATTATTGGGAACCATTCATATTCTTCATTCTAGGGGTATAGAAGATTCTGCAGAATTATACTTATCTTTTTACAATGTACTGAAGAAAAAGTGGAAAGAGTAAACACAGGAAGCCACATACCGTTTTCCAAGTGAGTCATCGTATGACCCTCACTCTATCTACTACAGAATTAACAGCAATTTTTGATGTAGCATTAAAGAAAAGTACAATCTAGTTTTATACAATGTTTGAAAATCAACAAATGCTCTTCACTCTAGTAAAATGTTGCAACACATTTTTAAATCTTATGAGAGCTTCACAACTACTTCTGAAATAATGGCATAAAGATCACTGTAAACATAATTCCTAGACAAAAATAATTGTGGAAATTATCAATTACGCCAATTTCTAAGTCTCTGAAAATTGTTCTAATGGAATACAGTAAATTAAGAAACATTTATTCAAGTAAATCTACCAAATCTTGGTAAGAACAGCGAGAATCTATGTATGGCATTTGAACCATGACTCTCTGCCTCTACTCACAAGCCTAGCGTGACAAAAATCTTTACTCTTGCATGTGCAGCTGAGATCGCAGGGCTTCCTATCTGCAAGCAACCAGTCAAGAAATGTAGTATCTCCCCAGGAGGGGCAGGCCACCCACATTTTTCATCTACTCCTGATTCTAATTGCAAAAGCTCTATGCCAGGCAAGAACAGCTGAGGAGGGTGGGGTTCTCTTCCTCTACTAGGGTTGAAGCTTCACCTTGGCCATGGCAGGCAGAAGTGTGGGAGCCACAGATGCACTCATTGCAGCTCAGTTATGGGTCGAGGTGTCATGCATGGAGAGGCAAACCCCAAAGATCTTAGGCTACTGCTCTTGCTGAGTACTCTCACTCTTATAGAAGGGAAGTCATTCTAAGAGAAGTGGGCCACTGTATCCATGCCCAGGTCTGGAGCAGTGGCACAGGGTATTTGCCTTGGCAGAGTCTCTGAAGCAATTCCAGACAACCTACTTCATTTGAAATAGAGTTTGGAAAATATTAAGCTTAAGAGCATTTCATAACAAAATGGAAATTTTGGTGGTAAGAAATTAGGAGTAGGCTGGTGAATCCATAAATTAGCAAGGTAAACTCTACATAAGCTACAAGTTTACTAGAAAGAACCAGGGGAAGAGATTGCTAATAACAGCCCTCCTTGGGTCATACTGAACCTCGAAGGCAGGCTAAAAGAATACTCTTGAACAGGGTCACCTAAAATTAATATAATCAGACTGTGGAACAATTAGCATGTCAAAAAAACCAGAGGAATTGGCTGGCAATTAGTGGAGGCTAATAGCTGCATGTGATGTCATCCAAGGCTGTGCCCTCTGAAGAATGAAATCAGAGTATTCATCCTGCTGAGAAGATAAAAGGAAGTATGCCAAGTCACTAAACAAATAAATAGACAACATCAACAAATAAACTCTGCATGGAAGGTGTGGGGTTATGGGTATGATGGTGGTGATGGTGGTATCAGAACCCAGAGTTACTATAATATATTATCTAAATTATTCAATTTCTAGTGGAAAGTTATGAGATAACAAATAAGCACCCAAAAAAGAGCATATACAGAAAATAAAGCAGAACTTCCCATGAGGGGACCTAGATCATGGACTTAGCAGACAAACACTTCAAAATAGCTACTATAAATTTCCAAAGAAGTAAATGAAACCATGCTTAAATAAGTTAAGGAAGGTATGATGACAATGTCTCATTAAATAGAGTATATCAATAAAAATAGAGAAATTATCAAATAAATTGAATGAAAATTCTGGAGCTGAAAAGCATAATAAATGACATGAAAATTCACTAGAGGGGCTCAACTGGCAAATGTGAACTGGCAGGAAAAGAATAAACAAAAAAATAAGAAAACATGTAAATAGATTAATAGAAATCATGAAATCCAAATAAGAGAGAAAAAAAAATGAAGATAAATGAACAGAGCTTCAGAAACATGTGGGACAATTACCTCCACCAGCATACAAATAATAGAAGCATAAAGAGGAGAGAGAAAAGAGAAGAGAAAAAGTATTTGAAGAAATGATAGGTAAAATTTTCCAAATTATGATAAAAATATCAATTTATACACTCAAGAAATTCAATAAATGCTAATTAATAACCTATGGATATTCTTATCCTGCCACATCATAGCAAATATACTGAAAACTAAAGACAGTGTCTTGGAAACAGCAAGAGAAAAATCTCAATTCAAGTATACGAAAACCCCAATAATAATAACAGCTAACTTTTTATCAGAGAAAAATGGGGTACAGAAGTCAGTGAAATTACATATACATTGTGCTAAAGAAAGAAAAAAGTATATCCAATCAAGAATGTTATCTCCAATAAAACTCTCTTTTAAAATAAATCTTAAAAAAAATACTTTCCCAGAAAAAGATAAACTGAGAGATTTATTGCTATTAGATTAGCCTTATAAGAAATAGGAAAGGACTTCTTCAAGTTGAAATCAAGTGACTCAAAACAGTAATTCAAATACACATACATGCAAAGAGCATGTTAAAAGTAATTACATAATTATTAAAAAAAAACAATATGCTTGTGCAGTCTTCATTTTAGCTGATACAAAAATTAGTTTCTTAAAACTATGTATATGTATATGAGTGTGTATATATATATGTATATATATATGTATATACATATATATAAAATTATTGCTTGGCCTGTCACATACAGAAATGTAATGCATTTGATAAAATAGGTCAATCACTGATTGGGCACAGAATTTTATTCGAGAAAGGAAATGACAAGAGATAGCAAATCAAAGCCGCAGGAGAAAACAGAGAATCAGAATGGTTAGTAAGTTAAATATAACAAACTATAAATATATACTTGCTTTCTTTTATTTTCTCAGCTTTTTAAGAAGACTTAAGAATGTATAAAGTAATAATTAAGACAATATATATTTGGGTTTGTAGCATAAATTGATGTAACATGTATACCAACTGTAGCCCAAAAAAGGGATAAGAAGGAATTGAGCTATATAGGAGAAAGATATCTATATGTTACAAGAATGAAGCTAGTATAAATTTGAAGGTAATTGTGATGAGTTGAGATGTTTATGATAAGCCCTAAGAAATATTAAGAAAATAACTCAAAAACAATATAGTGAAAGAGATTAAAGGAATTAAAATGTTTCACTATAAAATATCTACTTAATGAAAAATAAAATAGTAATGGAGAAACAAAGGAGCAAATAAGACATGAAACATTTGAAAATGAAAATAAAATAGTATACATGAATCAAAATATATCAATAATAACATTACATAAGAAAGGGTTATACAACACCATCAAAAGACAGGTTGATAATAAAAACAGGATCGAACTCTTTCTACTGGAGTCACATAGATCGACTATACAAATAAATTAAAAGTAAAAAGATAGGAAAATCTTCATCATCCAAACAGCAAAAATAAGGAAACTGGAGTGACTATAAAAATATCTGACAACATGAATTTTAAAATAAGAAAAATCCTACCATGGGTAAGATATTACTGAGCCATAAAAATAAGTGAAGTACTGGTACATGCTACAACGCAGATGAACCTTGAAACAATATGTTAAGTGAAAGAAGTAAGCCCTGAAGCGACCACATATCATACAATTTCACTTACATAACTTAACTAATTGTGAAATAATTGTCTTTAGGCTATAGTACATTTTTAGAACAAGAGCTACAAATATAGCTTTGTCCTAGAACACCCACTCATCAATTTAATCAGCGCTATACCAGCTGTATAAAAATGTCACTCATACAGAAGCATAACTCTGCATCAAACTACATATATTTATATTTTACCATTTAAAAGTTGTAATAAATAAAAATATCAATTTAAAACAAAAAATCAAGAAGAAATCCTTTTATATTTTCTCCTGGTACTTTGGCATCTTTTCAAAATAACTGGTATTTTAAAAAGTAAACTTCTAATAAGTTAAATATAAAATTTAGTGATACTTAACACGTAGATTCTGCTCTACATTAGTTGAATACTCCGAAGCAGCACATGTTGATGAGGTGCCAAAGCCTTTCAATTAATTAAGTCACTATATTTGGCTGTGCCTCCGGTGGATTTACCGCTTATCCCAAGCAGGTGTTGATGTATTAGAACATTTCTTTCTGGCTGATTCCTGATTAAATTTGGACAAAGAACCTGACAGCTGTCATGTCTCTGTTTTCTCTAACTCTTTCCTCAAATCAGAAAGTATCTAGCCTTCCACATGAGAAAAATGTAGAGAGCCGTCTTGCACAGATGACTCTAAAATTAGCAAAAGGTATGAAAAGACACATTATTTTAACCATCTCTTACTCAGCCATAGATCCATTTAAATTGAACGGGGGCAGTAACTTCTAAAAAGCCAAATTTATTGTATGCAATTAAAAATTAGGATATGGCATTTATTTTCCTTTGTCCCTATCCTTCTCTCATTAATAGGACAACGTTTTCATGATCTCAGATTCTCACTCTCAGTATAATTATGGGTGAAGGTGAGTATATATCCAGCTTTCACACATGAATTTTAATTTAGGTGTACCAGATTCTTTCTAAGATCTTTTTGTCCAGAGAACGTTAAAGAAGGTAAGTCAGATCTGAGAGCACCAACAAAATGGGAACTTTTGATTGGTCCTCTGTCTCTTTATAGAAACTCAAGTTATTTCAACACATTTTGCTTGCATTTGAAAAAAAATATTTCAGAATAAAATTCTTATGTAATCTTTATATTCCCTACAAATCTGTTTCTTCCTTTTTAGTGGGAAGGTATGAAATAGTACCTTATATAGTATCTGCTAATTGTCTTGTTTTTAAGAAATTGATAGCATATCTTCTTTTGCAACAAGAAAAATTGAAGTTTATCCATTCAGCCTTTTCTAGTATTTCCTCTGACTAAAGAAATACACAGTAGAAACACCTGAGACAAGTTGTATTGTACTTATATATTCTTCCTTTCCTTGGTTTCACTCGCCTCTTGTGTCCCTTGCCTCCTACCTGTTTTCTCTCTCTTCACTGGATAAGCAGTGCAAATCCACATGATTCCACCATCTGAGGCCAAACAAATAAAGGTCTGGGCCTGGAATTTGGTTAATATATTACTCAGTTCATGGGTCCTGCCTTCCCCAGAAGCTGTCAAAGTGATTAGGTAATGCCCTCCAGTGTGTGGTGCGTGTAGGTGGTGATTAACTCATGGAGAAACTCATTGACAGGAGGTAGAGGGAAACAGGAGACAGACTTTTCTCCTTTCCTTCCTACAGTGGTCAAGTTAGAGATGGTTTTTTGTATGGCCACTTGGAAGATAAAAGAAACACTTGTGTAGCAACTTGTTACAAATCTCCATAGATTGAAGCCATGGCAGGTGCATTTGCTTTTCATCTTTCTCCAGCTTGATCTCTATCTTCCTCACTCCCTCTGCTCTGAAAATGTCCCACCTAAGAAATATTTGCTCTTAAGCCTTGCCTCAGTCTTCAAGGCAACTGCATCTAAGTCTCATCGGCAAGGAAGCTTTGTTTCTCCTCTGAGGCGACCCTTTTCATGAAATTGTGCTATAGACTATGTAAGAGAGTTACATACCTTATTGTGAGGGTCAGAGAAGGATTCCCAGAGGAAGTGACAGGTGGACCAATATCTGAAGCAGGATAGAGTATATATATTTAACATATGCCTGAGTAATAATATATGATATCCTTAAAACCAGGAAAAATGTAGACACAATTATGATTTGATTTTATTCCATTAACAAGAACAACAGATTTTGTATTTTCCCACCTAAAAGAATAAAAAGTACATATAGTATATGTACATAGTAGAGAATATATAGTATATATTAGTCATTTATTACACGAACCATAAAGTCAGAATGACCTCAGTTCAAATTTCAGTATTCTCTAGTTTGTTGAATTCTCTGAACCTCAGTTCTATGTTTTGAGATTATAGGAAAATAATATTTGAAGAAAATGATTTTGCAAGGGCCAAATTAAATGAGAAAATATATAAGAATATAGAAAATAGCTAGATACTACAAACATTATTTTTTCTTATTCTCTTAGCTGGCTAAAAGTTGTCTTCTTACATGGTAACCATAAAAATTATTGCCCATTAGCTATTTTGGGGCTGAGAAGTTTATTTTCCTTCTACTTTCTATGGGTTTGTTTAATTAATTCATTCTTTCTGCAAATATTTTTTTAACTCCTATGATCACGATACAAATAGAAAGTCCTTGTCTTTTTTTTGAAACTTACATTCGAGAAGATTGGTCCTTTTCTACTTCTATAATCTCCTCCAAACTACTAGATTACTTTTTTCAAGCTTAATATGTGCTAAATTGCCACCCATAAACCAAACCAAATATCTCATGTCTTTGTTTTCCTTTAACAATCTAACACAGTTTATTTTAAAACTAAGCTTCTACCATCTGTAAATATTATTTTTTGACCTTTCATTAACTCCTCAACCTACTGTAATAGAGCTTCTACCCTTTACATTTTAATAAAACTGTGTTTTCCCCAGTTTACAAATTATTTCTTCATTTCAAAACATAATGAATCCTCTTCAGTTCTTGTCTCACTTGACCTCGCTGCACTATTTAATTTGTGGTCCATTAATTTATTCTTGAAAATGTTAAGTTTCGGTGACACTATTCTCTATTAGTTTTCTTTCAGTTCCCCTGGGCAGTCACGCTAAATATTGAATTTCAATTTCTTTGACTTTGTCTATTTTGTTAAAAAGAGTGTTCCTGCCCCAGGCCCTCTTATCTTTTTCAATGTACTAGTCTTGCTTCTGAAACCCTTTATTGTCCCTCAACACAGGCATCTCTCCACCATGGCCATACTACATTAGGCATGTCTCATCACTTCACATCCAGCTTCTGACACTTTTCTCTTTACATATTTAGTACCTCTGTACTGTGAGGTCCCATGGGTGAGAGCAGGACTTTCATCAAGTAAGTTTTATTAATTTCTAACATAATTTTGAGTATAGTCTAAGCACTCAAGAAATGTGATTTTAAATATAATATTAAGTGAAATAATTAATGAGTGATATTATTCACTCCCATGGCATATACTCCCTACCACTTCTGGTGACTCCCATATCTTTATATCAAGCTCTTTCTTAAAGAAGTCAAATTTTTATGAACGATGGGCCCAGAGTTATCATTGTAAAATAAGCTCAAATCTTGACAACTTTCTTGCCTAAATATTTTCCAGCATCTCTTAATTTTCTTTACAAGATAAAATCCATACTCCTTAGTAGAGAATACATGTTTTTTCCTGATTTCCGCCTACAAACTGCATGTAATTTTCCTTTGTAATGGCATTTGGATGAATCAGCTTGTCTAGGGTACAATTCCTAGTTGTTCAGACACCCACTTGGTGTTTCTATGAAGGTATATTTTATATGTGATTAAACTGCATAATCAGTCATAACCACTTTAAGTAAGGAATATTATCCTAGATAATCTAGGTGAACCTGATTCAATCAATTGTGATGCCTTAAAGGCAAAGTTTCGGCTTTCCTAATGAAGATCAAGTTCTGCCTATGGGCAGCAGTTTCGGCCTGTGCCTAGGAGTTCAAGTATGCCCTTCCTAATGTCCTGGACTATGGAATTTGGACTTGACTACCTAGCTGCTACAACTGTCTAAGCTGATTTCCTGCAGTATATATCTTAGTGTATACCTTTTACTCCTTCTGGATATCTGGAGAACTTTTAGTGATTCAGATGTTGATACTGAGTGTAGTTATAAAGAAATAGAATCTTAATAATGAGTTTTCTGAATTTTTTTTTTTTGGTTTTGTGTGACACAGAATTGGTTTTCTAATTTTATTTGATTTAGAGACACTAATTATTCTAAGTTTAGTGGGAAAGAGAGTACCGGAAGCCTACGGCATACTATGGCAATAGAGATATACAAAATATTACCATTGTATACTCCTAACCAAATACTTATGTGAAACAATATTCTGGGAGAACCATATATTTGATACCTTGGAACGTTTTTGTCAAACTAATGAGTATAATGAGATTGACTGGTTGTCCCTAATTGAATTGGACAAAGTGGAGAAACAAAATGAGCTCAGGGATTCACACCGGTAGCTGAAGCTCCACATATATGTCATGAAAAGGTCCATGTCTGCCCTGAAAGAAGACTTCACATCCTGGAGTGACACGGCTGAGATTTCTGACAACTAAACCTGGAGTCCAAAACAGCCAGTGGCTGAATTACAATACAAACTGTATTTTACTTTGCAGGGTGCTTTCTGTTAAAGCAAAGACATTGAGAAAAAATAGTGTTCTAAAAATTGCAATTATGATGTACGGGCAGATCCTGATGAAGTTGGCCACACTGAACCCCCACATTCTGACAAGTCTTCATTGCCAGGGAGGCTAGCTAGCCCTCATTTTCCCGATGACTCTGTTACGGCCTCCCCTTGCAAGGCACTTTGGATTTCCCTCAGAACCTACTCTGCCACACTTCTTGTTTCTACACTTATAACTACTCTCGAGTTCATACAATCCCCAATGAGTGAGGTGCAAACTGACCCACATAGGGCTGTGCTACATACCAACAGGATTACGTGATTTTCCCAAATTAGATAGACAGAAATCTGGAGAATATATGTCAGAATAGATTTTAAGGGAGGGAATCATAGCGGAAGGAACATAGAGTTGAATCAGGCAGAATTTATTGATATAAGTCCACTAAGTGAAGATTCTGTATTCAGAGTTTTAGCTTGATGCGTTAGAAAGACTCTTAACAATTTATCTGTTTGGTTGGCTGTGTGTAACATGGACCCAAAGTTACCAATACCAAGTGAAGCCGAAAAACCAAAACTACTTTATATAGAAATAGAATCTTAATAATGAGTTTTCTGAATTTTTTTTTTTTTTTGGTTTTGTGTGACACAGAATTGGTTTTCTAATTTGATTTGGAGACACTAATTATTCTAAGCTTAGTAGGAAAGAGTACCAGCAGCCCATGGCATAGTATGACAATAGAGATACACAAAATATTACCATTGGATACTCCTAACCAAGTGCTTATGTGAAGCAAATGTAAATCCCATTCTATAGAAAAAGGAATTTACAGGTTTAGAAATTTAGGGAAATAAAATGTTAGAACGAATTTATCATTTAAAAAAACCCTACTCCTCCTCCTTTGGGTGAGTCTATAAGCACACTTTTCACCAAGACTATGAGATATAAATTTATGAGAGGAGATACAACATTTTGAAATAATTCTGTGGCCTTTGTTCTTTGTCATCCTCTGCAGATAAATGCTTTTCTTTTGAGAAACAGGTTTTGGCTTGCTACTAGGCCTTAGCAGAGACTGAAAACTGAATGGCTCATCATGAATAACATGTTGTCTCAATGAACCAAGACACAAAGATGAGCATGGAAAGCAACATTGCATTATCAAATGGAAGTGATATGTATGAGGAAAAGCTCTAGCTGGTCCTAAAGGCTCAAGTATCTTGAACTTAGACGTGGGAAAAATACCAAGGCCCCTACTTCTGCTACATTATTGTTTCCCTCTGTCTGTACTTATAGTTTTATTAGGAATTTCCTATGACTAGTAGACTGAAGAAGACAAATTTGAGCCTGATTTACAGGTAGTTCTGTATGAAACATAAGTACCCACTGGAAGTAGAGAGTTGTAGCACTATAGTTTCTTTATGGGACATCCCTGAAGGACGCTGGTGAAGGGAAACCACTTGTGTGAAAAGAACCAACTGTGTGACTCTGAAGAAACCCATAACACCACTTTTTGCAATTTTTCTCATTTGTGAAACATAAAAATAATAACCGCTGCATGAATATTTTAAAAATAATTTGAGATGATACACATGGACATTTAGGTCATGTGTTACATTGTAATATGTAATGTGTGCTCTTGTTATCTATTACTATTTTGTAGTGTTCCTTGATTCTTCTTAAATAATGTGTGTCAATATTGTCAAAAATCTCCAGTTTAAGAACTATTTAGATATAGACAGAAGGAGCTTAGTAATTGATAGATAGAAGTGACCACTCAAATTTCACATGAGGAACTGCTAAATGGGAACAGATAACTAAATATTAGTCAGATATATATGATTCATAAAATTGAATAATATAATTGACTGAGAAACCCGGTATTATATAAATTTACTTAGAATTAAGTATACAGAGTCTAATTTTGGAAGATTGGATATTTATAACAATTTATGGTTCATCAACATTTTTCATTTGGGATGCACACAACATATTATCCATAGCAGTATAAACTGTCATACAAAAAAAGTAGAAAAACAAATATCAAAAAGAAGTGCCTGAAGGTTTGAATTAAATCAACAAAGGATAACTTAAAACTGACATCCTTTTAAAATACCATTATGAAACAAGAATTCACAACAGGAGTTAGAAATGTCAACTCAAAAGAATGAATTTCTTTGCTCTTGTCAATGTAACAAAAGACTTAAAATATTGTTTTGAGTATATTCAATCTTTTCATATTTAAAAATATCTCAATGGTTGAAAAATTACTATTATCCTAATTTAAAAGCATACTACACATATACCTTTTATGCTCTTATATTATGGATAACCCACAGGCATTTTGCATATCTCTGTGGAATTTTGACAGGCATTGTTAATAGTTGAAATAATCTGCTGGGGTGTGAGCAACTTCTAAAAACTTTTCTTTTCTCTGAAAAAAGGATATGTGGAAAGAACATGTTCTCTTCTCCTATGGATTTAGATATTCTTGTGTGAGACTGAACTTTTGAAATAGCTTTGTCCATTTTATATATGAGAGACCAAACCTGGTATTAAAAGCCAACACGTTGAGGAGGGCAGAGGCGAAGAAATGTAGAATCTGTTTCTGGAAAATATTGTTGAACTTCTTATAAATTAATATTAAATTTGCCTTTTCTTTCAGTCTTTACGTTAAATTGAAATAATAAAGTTGCCTTATTTTAAGACTTCCAGTTATTTTTGTTTTTTCATCACTTGACCAAAAGTGTTATAAATGACATAACTCTAGGAGGTATCCAAATCTGGGTATTCTAACACATTTCTGAGCTGTTATTATTCCTCTTATCTAAAACTCGTGGTCATCCATAAGCTATACCCTGAAAGTAGAATTACACCAGTACCTGAGATCTGTACATAAGCCAGCAACGTTAGAGAAGCTGGATAAGGAGAAAGTGCAGTAATTCTGTGTGGGTGCCCAGAACACTTGAGTCTATGAAACTCAGTAAGATTTGATGGTAGCTGGATTCCCCAGAATTTTGATTTCAGAACTATCACAATGGAAACCAATGAGGAAAAGCTGATAAATTTTGATAATTTTTAAATTATGATGTCCTAGGAAGGAAGTACAATTATAAACTGGGTACGGCTAACTCTGTTCCATAGAAAACAGTGTCATTGCTAGCCTTATCAGACAAGATGTCTTGATATATTAGTCAAATATAAAAAACATAGCCTATAATAGATTTATGGCTCAAATGTAGCCAGATATAACTTCACCTATGAGATAGCTTGACCATTGACAATATGGACCTTTTGTCTCATGCATATAATATTTTTCAAGCAATAGTTTATTCTACTTCAAAGTTACCATCATTGTAAATCTCCTTAGCAGATACTTACATATTTGATTTTCTTTTGCTAGAATATAGAAATTCAATTAATTTTTAGTATTAACTTTATATTTTGTAAGTATGCTCAATTCACTTATTTGTTCTAGTAAATTTTATTTGATTCAGGAAAAAATTTTCTCTTGTCTCTTGACACCTAAAATTGTTAAGGAAACCTTTGAAGAAAACTTTATTTTCTTTACCCGAATGCAAACAGGGGTAGTTCATTAAACTTGATGTACAGTATAGCTTCACTAGACGAGCCTCATGATCACTTTTTGAAAAATATTTTGTTTTTCTTGAAAAATGGTGATTCAACATTTTCTTCATAAACTCTGCCTATAATTTTCCCCATAATTCATATGTTTTATTGTGTATATTTCTAATTCATAGTAAGAAAACTAAATAAAAGAACCAATTTGAAAGCATAATATAAATAAAATATATTTGTTTTACTTTATGATGGAATTTTCACTAAAAAATATTATCAAAGGATTCACCTTGAGCTAAAATTAATTCACCTAGTCAGGTACTATGTTTTAAAATTATTCTCTGTACTGATAAGAAAACTATAGAATGTGTTTCAGGCAGCTAAACAAAAATCGTATTGTTAAAAAATAATTAAACAATGCCAAAGGATTCAAGAAATTTATATGTCACTATGCTGTTTACCATGAGTTAAAAGGCTTTTTCCATTTGTGGCATTTAATTATAATGGGCTCTGTGCTACGTCAAATAGTTTTGTGACATAACCCATCTTTTAACCCATCAGATTAATATAAAATATTAATCTATATCTTGTATAGATGCTACGTTTTAGAACATATTTAAAGTAATTACTTCTGTAAGAAGTAATAAAACATAATTGATAATATTGCATAGATTTAACCTCATTAATCATTTCAGATTTAGCTAAATTTAAATTTAGTTTGTTATTTTTAAAAATTTATTTCTCCCAACTCAATCTTTATATTACATACAAAAAAAGTCAGTACAATTTCTGGTGTTTGAGACAATATATGTTTTTTTCTGTTGTAGCATTTACAATGGGACTGAGTCAAATTATAAGTGCTCTGTCAGTTTCTAAAGCTAGAACACAGCATGAAGCTTTGTTCCTTACACAATACTTCCAAGTATTTGATTCAGTTTCCTTGAAAGCATAAAGTATTAAAAAAAAAATCTTTTTCCCTGAATATTTTCTTTTATAGTATACAGTTCTGCGGTCTCTAGTCTACTGCTTTTCTGACCAACTATGTGAAGTTAAAATGTTCCTTTTTTGTGGGTCGATCAGCTCCTTGGCTCATTCATTTTTATGGGCTGACAGTCGATCCGAGTTTACAATCATGAAGTAGTAATATGAATAAGTTTTTCTTTGGCTTTTCTCCTATTTTTTTCCTGTAAAACTCAAAATATAATAAGATGCTAAATTTTATTCCCTTTTTTTTCTCATTTTGTTGGCAAGACCAGACAATATATCCAAATATTTCCAACTTAGTTGCAAATATTAAAGGTATTTTAAACTCTTCTTTGAATTCTACAGCATGATAAAATTAAATGTGTAATATAATAGTTAACTTGCCATATCATATTTCAATTTTGTTCAAATGATTCTGTGTCTAAAATATACTATTTGTTTATATGGTGTGATGTTGTTGGTATTCTCACTCTCCATGTAGTTGAGTATTTGTTTTAAGCTTTTGTGGCGTGTTTCAGAAAAGGTAATTTAACAAATTTTCATTATTGTCCTATCTTTACTAAAAATAGTTCTTGATGTAAATAGATGAAGGTTTAACTCCTTTAAGGCTTGTGGCACTTTTGGCAATTTAAAGATAAGACCATATCTTGTATTGATCTGTATATACACAAATGTTTAAATATTTGAATAATGTGTATCTGGTATAATTGTATGCTAAAAACATAAAAAGTATAATTTTAGGTATAATAACCCTGACTTGCAACATATTATACAGAAAAACAAATCCACTATATATTTTCTGAAGTCATACCTTAAATTAGATTCAGCATACCAAACATTTAAAGAGTATACTCTGTGTGAAAAATGCTGTTAGGTGCAAAGTATCTATATATAACAAACTGTTTTAATTTAAATGCTTGAACATGGTTCCATGGTGTAGCAGTTAGCACGTCTGCTTTACATGCCCCAGTGAAGCAGTGGTCCATGGTCCATGACCATGCCTCCCTGAACAAGCTCGATGTCTGATCTCGGAAGCTAAGCAGGTCGGCCCTGTTTACTACTTGGATGGAAGACCACCTAGGAAGACCATGTGCTATAGGAATAAATAATAACAAATAATAAAAAAAAGTAAAAAATAAATAAATGCTTAATCAATATGAGGTCAACATGTGATTATAATAGATGTGTAATTATGTACAGAAAATGTTTGACATGACAATGAAACTTTTACAGTATAGAGAAATACTAAATATATTTTATTTCGAGAATTCTGCTTTGCCAGCACAAGTATCTGAAAAACCTAAATGTCAGTGTGTCAATAAAAGAATATATCTACAAATAATTACATATAATACAAATTTATAGTTACAACAAATAATGTAGCTTGTTTTTTGACATTTTAAATTCTGATTTGTATTTTTATTTAGTATGTTATAGATAACAGAGAAATCCATAGTAAACATGGTAGTTTTCTATTGTAAAATAGTAAAATCTTTGTGTGGAGTTAATAGTATTTAATAATTGTTTGAATATGTCTAATTTCCTAAAGACAAGTATATGGTCTCCAGAATAAAAAATTAGTAGTATCTAACTTTTTCATGATAATTATTTCCAACTGTTCTTTTCACAATACTTCAATTTTTGTTTAAATAATTAGACTAAAATATATGGAGTTCCTCAGGCAAAGAGATGGCAGTGGTAGGGTTATTATATGAAGAAGAGAGTGAAAATAAGAGTAAATGTTCTGATATAGATTGTTTCAATAACCTTCTTTTTTCCATATTGCTGTGAAACTCTGTAAATAAACAAAATCACTTTAAACAATAAACACAAACATACACGAAACATATAAACATTTCCATGCAGAAATTATCTTTCAAAATTAGTTTTTCAGTGAATCAGACTTACTCAAATTTGTTTATTTGTTTAAATAATTCTAAACTATATGATTTCTGTTAAACTGATAGAGATTTCAGTATAACAAAATATACAAATTACTAACTTCCTTTCTCTGTTCTTTAGAAAGTACTTTAAAAATTTGAATTTCTTTACTGATGGAAGTATATATTCAAAATTCCAAGTGAGCTCAATAAGTACTACATAGGAAATAGTTTATTATTGAATAACTATAAGAAACATAATCAATATATATAATAATAACCACTTATGTTATAGATAATAACTTTGCATATTAATTTATTATTTTATTTTCCTAGCTGTAAATAGTGTAGCAAAGAATCTATTCCTGCATTTTTCTTTCATTAGAAATAAATATTTGTACAGCTATTCACAATTGTCTACTTTACAAGAACAAAATGTTTGACCGAATATGCCTATTATACTAAGCCAATATACTAAGGGTTTAAATAATTTTTTTCAATAGGTATATTAACATAATACCTTCTGAATAGATTCTCTGTATTTTATTAAAATGCATACATATATTTAAATGTTTTAACATTCTCATTTAAAATATTTATTTATATTTTCTTAATAGTTTCTCAATTTTAATGTTTAAATTAGATGATTGTATCCATGTACGTATAATCTGCAACAAATATTTTCCTTTTCTAGTCTTGTGAATTTTATTACATAGTATTAAATTACTATGTGAATACTATTACATAGTATTCCTTCCTCCAAGTCTTTCATACCATAAAAATGGTAATTATTCTTGTGACTCATTCTCTTTCACCATCCATTATTCAATTACCAAATGCTGCCTGTTCTAACTAGAATTCTCTTGCATAGTTCCACTTTACTTCAACTCTCCTATTATTACATGAGTCAGGGAAACCATTAACTCTTACCTAGGCAAATATAAAACTCATTTTTCTCCATTCTAGCCATCATCCAATCTATTGGTTAGGCTTTATAGTCAAGCCAAAATCTAATACGGCTTCCTAGTCAGATTTAGCCCTACAATTTTTCTCTCTCATAGATCCACCTAAAAACACAGTATTTCATGCATCCCAGGATGTTGTCTACCTATCTGGTGCTTGACGAATATTTTTCTACCCTTTGTCTTCAAGGATAATATTTTCTCCGCTTTGAAAATCATTTCCCTCCATTCTTTACCTTTTTAATTCTTAATGACCTTCCTTTCTAGACTTGGCTCAGATATTGAATGGCTGCTCACTATCTCATTGATCTCAGAATTTTGTCTTTATAGGATTTATCAAAGTTTAAGTTTATATGAGTGATTATTTGTATATACCTATATCATACATTGGTTCATAAATTTTATGACAGACAACCCTGTTCTGCCATAAGCCATAACATTTTAACTTATAGAAATCAGTAAGATGTTTTAATGAAGAGACACATGTAGAAATGAGATTTTCTCAATTGTGAATAAAGATAAGAAGACAGAAGATTTATAGATGAGTCTAGATGACTCTTGTTCTAGAGACATATATTATTTCTATTTCTTCCAAAATCACATATTTGATGCTTATTTACATTCATTATTTGCTTTTGGGGGACTGTTCATCATTTTAACAATAGATCTAATTTATCTTCACATCTATGTACATTTTCATTTACATAATAAGTATCATTTTATGCTGCTTTTTATGCAAGGCATTTAGTAATCATTTTACATATATCACACAATTTAATCATTTTGATTAAATAGCTTTCATTCATTTTCTCATCTATACACATATACTCTATCTTCTCTCCCATTAATTTGTAAAAAAAAAAAAACTCTTCCAAAAATCTTGAAGACATCCATTACAAAAATCTCAAATTCAACATTTAATCTGTTATCAAATCCTAAATAGCTAACTTCCATGTGATGGCCTGCAAGGCACTACATAATATGCCTTCTTGCTCCTATTTCTACAACTCTGATTTTGCCTAGTATAATTGGTGGCATCCTTGTTTATTGAACTGCACTCAGAGTAAATATTAATCAATTGGTTGATTTTTAAGCATCACCTTATTGGGAGCTATTTCTTCCTATTTAAAATTGCATTTACTTTCATAGTTTTCCTTTTCTCATTTTTATATTTTTTTCTTCAGCACTCATAACTATGTGTCATGTATTTTGCTTATTCATTTGCCTATTTCCATTTGATAAACCATAACTGACATAAGAAGAAAAATTTTGCTGTGTTTTTACTGCTACCTACTAATATCAAAATAATGCCTAACACAAAGTAGGCTCTCAATTAATATTTTAATAGATAATGCAATCTTATCCAAAATTATAAATAAAATGTAATAAAAAAAAGGACACAAGATTTGAATGTCTTCTTGACCACAAAACATTTTCATCTACCACTTTCTTGCATACTTTAACCATATTTATTAAGTTTTATATAATAATGTAAATTCTGTGTGAAATGAGTCCTTTTCCTATGGTTAATATTTACTCATATCATGTAAAACAGTACATTTTACCATACTGAAGATAGTTTACATAGATGAAAAAGTAAAATAGGCTAAAATAAAAAGTACATTATTGCATAAATATTCAAGGCTTTTAAAAAACATGGTATTGTAGTTATATATTGATGTAATGAACAAAAGTTGTCTAATTACCACAAAATGTACTACAAAGAGAACTTTGGGATGAATTTTTTTCTGCACATGATACTTTTTAGTGAGCACATTTTCAAAGTGATTCAAGTCAGACTTTAAATAATGATGGTGAATTGAAATAAAGCATCTAATCCTCCAAAAAACACACCAACATTAGAATCAGAAATATATTTACCATGAATCTAGTCAATATGAAACATTAGGGCATCTAAATTGCATGGACTGCTTTTAAGATCTTATGTCTAATTTTTTATTTTATTCATGTTTTTATAGCATCTTTCTTAAAGAAAACTCCCCTATACCTTATAATTTCTCCATGTATTCTGAAAACAATAGTTGCTTTTGAGAGTAGAATAAAAATTATTCATTAAGGCAAAATCCTCACAGGCAAAGGAAAAAAATTTTAAAATAGCAATCAATCAAATATTGAACAATGGAAAGCTAATGAATGGGTGAGTGTTAACTAAATTAGTAGACCATAAAAATGGAAATTTTAAATTGGTAGTGGGGATAGATAATTATCAACTTTATTTATAACATAGTATTTATTAACACTTCATGAATGACAGCATCTGATATCTCTGCAAGTAGTGATAAGACTAGTCTCACAAAACTAGAATAATCATTTGAAATTTAGTAAAAAATGAGATTTCTGAATTCCTTCCTCTGCTACTTTCAGATATGACTGACAGTCCCTCAAACTAACAATAGAATATCAATTTGTTCTCTGGAGATAATACAAGTCCTATTATTTAGAGGAATTCAGATGCTATTGTAAGCAGAGATATTATACCAAAATCAGAAATCATAATTACATACAAAAGCTGAAAGCTGATAATAATCTCCACCTTCATCTTGGGTTCTACCATCAACAAAGATTTTCCAAAAGCAGTCTCTGGGAAAACTGACCAGCCCAAGAAGAAATACCACTTTGATTGATATTGAGGTCTTTCCCTAAAATGTACCAGTCCCATCAACATTCATTGAAGCTCCCAGTACAAACAACTCTTCAGAAATAGTAACAGAAAACAGAAAGTCAGCTAATCTGAGAAAATTATTGAACCAGAATGTAAAGGACTAAACCCAACAGATAATAAGAAACATAGGGACTATGCTAAAAAAATATATTTATATATTTATAAAATATTCTCTGGAATATTTTCAGGTTAGTGAATATATTTATTCTATGATAAAAACACAGGATACCATACAAAAAAATATTCAGGGAAACAAAACTAATAGAAATTGAAAACATGATAGAATAAATTTTAAAAAATTAAAAACTTATTGGAATGTTTGGAAGATGAAGTTGAAGAAATAACTTAGAAAGTCAAAAATATGAAGACGAGGAGAAAAAAGGGAGGATTAACCACAAGGATTGAACATCAATACATAGAGCGTCCCTTGCCCTCCCCCTCCCTAAAAAAATAGGATAATAAATCAATATATCAATGAAAATGTGTCTGGACCTAGAAACATTTTTTCAAATACAAAAGTCCACTGAGACCTTAGCACAGTGCACGAATATAAACCTTACTAAACTTTACAAGAATGAATGTCAGGAATTTTTAGAACACTACTGAGAAAAAGAATACAGGGAAGGGAAATTGATCATATTAGAACATTAAGAATCAAAATGACTTCATATTTATAAATAATAACACAGGAAGCTAAAAGATAATAAAGATAGTAGAATAATGTGTTCAAAATTATTTCTACCTAAATTTTATACCCATGTTAACTTTTAATCACATATCAGAATAAAACAAAAATATTTTCAGACATGCAATAAATCAAATGTTTATCACTCTTAACATCCTTTTTCAGGAAGAGGGCATATACTGAGAAGATGATATTGCAGTTGATAAATCCAAACATTCAGCAAGAAAGAGAGACATACCTGTCCCTTGGAGGAGAAACAGACAACAGTTAGCTATACACATGGACACCAAATGAAAAGAGAAAATAGTACAGATTGAATTAGGTCAAAAGACTATGAGAGATTTCTTTAAAAAGAAAGTTATTGATAAACTAAAGTAATGCATACCTAAAGAGAAATTTCAGCTACAGGCAAAAAAAAAAAAAAATGTTTCTGAATTATTGATAAATAGTAAATTAAGCAAATGTAACTAAAAGACATGTATGAACTCCTAGTAAAATGAAGAGTGTGCAGATACAAATATGTAAGCATGTCTACTACATTATTCATTTGTGAATAGAATTCACTTACCTCATAATAATGTAAACACTCAATATTGACCTCACTTATATAATGGTATATTTAGTTTTGGAGGATGGTAGATAGGAAATGTATATCTATGTGTTGGGGCTTGTGGACATAAAGAAGTTTGCCTTCAACATCTATGGTGGGAAGTCAATAGAAAATGCATGATAAATATAATAATTCTAATCAGAAGGTGCAGATAGTAACATCACCATCTATAGATAAACACTTTTGAGGTACATATCATTTTACAGAGCAGATGTGCCATAGGCAATCAACATGACAATTATTAGTACACTAATTGGAATAAAAGACTAATAAAATTTAACTTGAAACTAATTCATACATATCATGAAAAAATGATTAATTGGAAGAAATGCAGTTGATAGAGAGAACTGAATATGCTTGTAAATTCTTTGATGATATATGTATATGGTATTTGGCCTGAAGTGGTGTTAATAAGACCACTAGAGAAATGTGGTGTGGAGAATTTTCTTTTAAGTAGCAAGTGAATTAACATCTAATCTTTTTGATTTAGTCGATTCTCTTCTTTGTTCTTTTCACAAAAGAAATCAATTCGTCTCAAATAAAGCTTGATGTAGTTTTATAGAGTGAAGGTTTGTTTTGGAATATGTGTTTCTCCTGCTCTGCCCTTTGGAATATATTATATGAAAATTTTCATTTTACACTTTATAACATCAAAGAATGTGTACTAAAGCATTCAATTAGCTACATATTAATCAGTAATTTAATAAAAAATGTTAAGTTTGCTCCATTGGATACAAATCTGGTTAATATCTCACAGGGCAATAAATCTGAGGGGTTCTGCTCTTCACTGGAAAGAAATAATTTGTATCTCTATTAGACAAAATATACAAAGTAATATGTGATTTTCTTAAATTGAAGTCCTTTAGTTAATTGTTTTATCATCATTGAATCAACATTCTACTATTAAAGAGGAAGGAGCTTAGACATCTGATGCCTTGCCTCTTCTTCTATTCACATGTATTTCTACTTCCCATCAGAAAGCCTCTTCACATCCACCTTAGATCGAACTCAGTTTCCTGTATTCCATATTCTGATTTATCAATGCTCTATAGTTAAGAAATATAGAGAAATCCTTTCCAGAGTAAGAATGACTTATTTCCCAGAATATGTTGACTCAGTAAATTCATTTACATCTTTTATTCTTTTTGCATTTCCATAGGTCTAATTTTCCTTTAGGCAAATGAAAGTGTTACACTCTTTAGAAGGGATGCATACAAGAACATAAATATGGCGATGAAAGAAAATTTAACTTTGGGTGGTGAACACATATGACATATGACATATTATTAAATTGTACACTTGAAATCTATATAATTTTATTAACCAATGTCATCCCAGTAAATTTAAAAAGAAATAAAGTACAAAGGAAAAAACATGAAAAAAATAAAACCATTTTTATAGCTAAATATTAATTTTTTACACAGTTTTGTCCTGCATCTTTAATCTTTGGTGTTGCTATTAGTTAAGAATTATTATTCACATGAGAAAACATGGGAAAATGAAGTTGAAATTATTGATCCAAATTATAAAGAGAGTAAATGTACAGCAAGGGTTTCAAAATGTTTCTAACACAAAGACCCTTTATCCAATAAGCTACACTGATTTTTAAAGGACCTATTGATCCAAATATTAAATGTGATATGTAGTTGGCAGAAGAAATGTCATGTTTTCTTTGAATTTTCTGATCAATGCTTTCTGAAATATGTGCTTTGTAAAAGAGCAAGTCAACAACTAAGTCAACCAAAGCAACAACAAAATGATAAAGATTAGGAAAGCCTTACTGCTATTATCACTTATTTCTGAGTGTTTATAGTCTAGTATGGTATTTAATAACCATATTCTCACCAAATAGATTTGTTAATGTTTTTAGAAGATTTAAATTACATAGGTAAATATATTGACCTATTTTCATAATTTTTGAATTTATCATATAAATTACATAAACAAATTGTTCTTCAGCTGGTGATAAAAAAATACTGTCATTTGTTTTTAAAGTACTTGATCAATAATCTCAATATGCCTGTAAAATAAATTGCAAATATTTAAAAACTATTAAAATACATTATAATATGTATATTGACAATTTGGTGGATGATTTATCTTAGGTTAAAAAACTCTAATATAATTAGTCCATTTTAACACTGTTTTAATATTATTTTAATGCTATTAATGTTTAATTAGAGTCTCTGAGTGGTCATTTAATTAATAGGATCCCTCCTCTGCATCTGTTTTCTATAATTGAGAAAACAAATAAATAAGTTTGATGCCTATATTTCATTTTGGAAGAGCATAACGTAATGTGAAAACATAATGAGTTAGCTAAGTGAACTTCAGAACTGGCAGATAGGCCCCATTTCTAGACAGTTCTGTGCTTAGACTATTGCCTTATGTAGAGAATCTTGAAGAATGGAGGGGTGAAGGTGAACACATGCTAACTACATATTAACCAACTCCCACATTTCCAAATTTACTAGTAAATTCCATCTACATATTTGCACAGGCAGCTCATAGGAAGCTTGTGTGAGGCTTAGGAAAGTTTTCTTTTCATGGAAGGAAATAAAAGAGTTTGAAAAGTGCATTTCCCTTTAACACTTTATTTATTAATTGAAATTATTATAATTATAAGCATCATTATCTGCATGCCATATTCCTTACTAAGACTGAAGTTGAAAAGTCTCTGGTAAGAGAAAGAAAGTAAGATTTATTTAAAAAAATAAAGATAAGCCAATGAATGAAAATATTTTCCAAAAATACAAGTATAATAGAAAAGAGCCGTGAATTAGGATAGCATCATAATGTCCCTCATTATGGATTTCTTTTGTTATAAAAATAAATCTTTGCTTAAGATATTTAGTAAATAGAATAAAGATTATGTATAGAAAACATATTTTTAAATGAATGGATTAATATATTTAATAGAACTATAAGGAAGTTCTAAAATAATTTCTACAATAAATACTCAAATATTTTTAATAAAGACAAGTACATTGAAGAGTTATTGTTACTTTTTTGTTTTCATTTCTGATGTTATTTTCTTTGATTTGATGTTAGTTATCCAATTTCTATGGAGATCCTTTTTCACTGACAATTCAAATAGTCCAGAATTGTTAGAATATGCTTACTCATGACTTCCAATACTTAGTTATTAATATAAGAGAGTGAATTTAAATTTAGATGTAAAGTAATTTTATAAACATTACATGTAAAACACTTGATTAAAAATTCTCTAGGAGGTATGATTTTATCACCACTAACTCCCAAGATTGTTGACCAAGGGATTTTTCTTGTAGTTCTCTGATGTTGTGTTAGATGCACATACTATGGCATTAGAAAGTTTGGCTTACACCCTATTATAGTCTATTTCAAATTGGATTTTCTATCTTGGTAGACATGAGGTTTTTACCGGCTGTACCTGTGCTCCTCAAGGCCAAGAAAACTAAAGCTCAAATTTATCACATTTTAAAAACATTCTCATCATTTATTTTTGATAATTTTTCTCTTGTTTATCCATTAAGATTATCAGTGAAGGTACTCAAGCTGTTTGCTGAGTAGAAACCTCAGGTTTTTAAAATTATAATAAACATTTTCTAAATATTAATTTTAGACACTACAATCTCTAGTGTAATCTTTTCTCCATATCACTGATATTTTAAGTGTAATTATTATGTGCCTATTTTGTATTACACTGAAAAAGAAAAATTCGCTCTATGACAATTTAAATTTCCCTGCAAGAATAGAGGAAATGTTGATATTTGTCTCACTTTCATATCAGAGTCATGATATCATATTCTAATTGACTATTATTTTGGTGCTTCTAAATTATCCAAACTTCCCAGTTTTCATGTTCTTGGAAAGCCACCTCTCAATTTGACAATGGCTTCGTTCATCTTCCTGACTTTGGTACATGAGGAACTAGAAAGTGTAATGAAAGAAGTTCACCAGTCTCTCTTGTTAAGGCTTTTCCTCTGGAATAGTCTTTCTTGGAATTCAACTGTAGTGATGTTTTAAGGGAGATAAGCTATGCTGTGAAAACATCACATTCAGATAAGGCGTGCAGTCAATGGCTCCAGCTGAGCTCCCAAAACACAGCCAGCACCAACTTGCCAACATCTTGACAATGTATCCTCTAGATCAAATTAAGTCCTGTCAGTCAAGGGTAAATAGGGCAGAGATAAACTCTTCCCACCAAGCTCAGTCAAACTTGAAAGCCCCCAAACCATTAAGATTTAGGAGAAATTTGTTACGTGGTAATAGATAAGTGATAGTATCATTGATAAACATGTAATATGACTTTTGCAGATGAATCATCATATATTAAAGAGAATTAACACCTTAAGGAACTTTGATAGTCAAAATGAATGGACATGGACACTTGCCTCAGAAGACAAGGGTTTTTTTGATAGCAGAGCCTTCCTAATTTTGTTACCTTAGTCAATTTCCTTAATATTTTATAATTTCACTCCTACCATCTTGTTAATAAAAAAACTAATAATACCAACAATTAATTTGCATGGAAATTGTGACGATTAAATAAAACAACATGTGAAAATGAACCTATCTCAATCCTTAGCAAATAGCAGTTAATAAATAATAGCTATTGTTATTACTATTGTTATTATTATATTTTTACATTCAGAAGCATATCCATCATTCTCTGTATTTTATTTGGTTACATATGTCAGAACTCTTTAATACTCTTTAGTGTTCGCAAGTAGTGCTTATTATTACTAAACACAGCAGAGATACACTTCTTCTTTAGGGATAAGCGTTGTAAATTAAAATGTTTCCTTTTTATTATCAAGTCATTCTTTTCATATTTTCTCTAAGCTATGGTCCCACTTTCCACAACATAGCTCTATAGAAAATAACTAGTAGATTGATGCTTCATTGGGAGAAGAATTTTATATTTACTTTGTCTTCCATCACTAAAGTTTTCTTATCGCTGAGCACTATAGTTCCCCCCCCCCTTTTTTTATCTACCCATAAACCATATCAGAATTTTCTATCAAATAGAACATTCAGTACTTAAAATTACATAGTCTGACATTCACAGTATTCAATTAAACCATAAGTTTGGCATATTACCAAAGATAATTATTCTTTTTATCATATGCTTTCGCTGCTGAAAATAATTTATTTTGTTTGTTTTTAAACTTTATATCCAGCTGTCTCTAACTTCAATATGTCTGTATCATGGAAGAGATTACTGGGAGCCATTTGAGTTATTTCTATTGGGTGGCAAAAGATAAATTAACAGTGTCAAAACACCCAATTTGTGGTAGTACATTGTTGAGGAACAAACACATCTCTTAATTGGAAATTGACAACTTTGGCACCAAGCTGAACTAATCATTACTCACATTCACACTAGCTTCCATTTCCTAAAGCTCTATTAAGTCATTAAAATGCCATGACAATCTTCTCCACAGGTGTAGAAAACCAGATCTTTGCCTGTGGCAGACCTAATTAAGATAACAGCTGGATAGTTACACTTAAAAAGAAGAAATCCAAGACATAATAATGTTTCTCAAACTGCCCCAAATGAAAAGAGTAATAGGGAGGTGGCTTGGTTTGCTCTGATCTTATTCCAACTTTGTTGAATGAAGATCATCTATTTTATAGATGCTTGCTAAATCTGTAACCAAATTTTGATTAAAAGAAGTTAATCATGTCTTCTAAACGATATACATATTTAGGTTATATTTAAATAATTTTAAACTTGGGGTGCATAGTTTTAGTGATAGCTTCTCAATAACAAAAATATATTTTGCTATTACTTTTATTTTTCTCCAGTAAATGGTCTACTTGGTTTGACATAACTATTCCAAGAACATTGTTTCTCAGACTTCCTGGCAAGTGGAGAGGAAGGACAACTAAGTGTTATGAATTGCGGTGTTACAATGAAACAATCACTTGCTTATAATAGTTTTTGTGGTTCACAGTAGCATCCCTCTCTTCAGGAAAGTATCTGCCTTGACATTTTCTTCAACAACAAGGTATGATAGAGATTTTTCTAAACCTTTGAAATTCAAGAAATCTGATCTCTTACAAACAATTTGACTTTTTTAGTTTGAGTCTAGAATTAGCCTTTAGTATAGACTACTCTTGTTTCATAGTTTCAATTTAAATCTGACCTCATTAAAATTCCCTTTTCAATGACATATGAACTTCTTCTGACTCCTTCCAAAATTCTCTTCCTAGACAAAATCCAAGACAATTAAAGAATATTTTTTTCAAATATTTTTAACATTTGCAACTTTTTCCAACCTGTTTCTCCCTATGGATCAGGATTAGGTTCTGAATTATGTAGTAAATAAGTCTGTTTTCTGGAAAATTTTTAACAAATCTGTATGAAAATTTCAGATACACTCTGTTTTTTTCTCCGATTAAATAATTGACATAGTGCCCATCTTAAAATTTTTTCACAGTTACTATTTTTGATAATGAGTTATTTTGCATTTCATGTCTCATTTATCATTTATCATTATAAATATACATTTCTGCACAGAAATAAAAGTTAACATATAAAAATTCTTTTGATCTTATTGAGATGAATTTTCAATATATCTCAATATATATTTATATTCAGTATAAACATATAAACTCAAATTTAAGTTTATATCTCTTTATCTCTCTACTTTTACATTTATATCTATAGGAATCTATCTACTTTATCTATACATCATGGACTAAGTTCTCTCAGAAGTTTGTATGTTGAAATCTTAACTTCCAGTACCTCAGAGCGTGACTGTATGTAGGCACGTTGTCTTAAAAGAGTTAGTTAAGTTAAAATAAGGTAATAATTAGTATGACTGGTGTCCTTATGAGAAAATGAAATTTGGACACAAACATACAGAGTGAATTCTACCTGCAGGCTGTCTTTGGACTGAAGCTAAATGATTAACTTCTCTAAATCTTCTCTGGGTCTCCAGCCTACTGATTTACTTTGTAGATTTTGGACTTACAGGCTTCCACACCTGGAGAGCAATTTCTTAAAATCAATCTCTTGATCTTTCATCTCTCTTTCTCTCTTTCTCTCTCTGTATATGTATGTGTATACACATACATAATACACACACATATATAATATACACACAAACACCTATTAGCTCTGTTTCTCTGAGAACTCAATGCAATATCTAGATATAAAGAGAAAGAGAAAAAGGGAGTTTTTGCTAAAGAAAAGTGATAAATTTAACACTTTCAAATAAATAAGGCATTTTGTGAATTAAGATGCGTTATATTAGGAAAAAAATTTGTAAAGGAAGTAAACTGGAAATATTATTTCCATGAACAACAACAAAAAAAAAAACTGCCCAAAACTTAAAAAAATAGCTTCTATAAGGTAGAAAGATATTGAGAATGAAGACAGAAAATAATGGTGACGATTCAATTGTTATAGTAATTTATACTTGTAATTAAAGAAGTAATACACACACACACACACACACAATATCACAAAATTCAAACAATTATACATTTAGACTATTTAACCTCACATAAACAATAAATTAAAATGTATGAAAGTATACATAGATGCCCTGTCTCCCTCCCCCAAAATGAGGAAATAATAAAACAAAAATGTAGGCTTTGTTCACTTATTTAATACATAGTTGTTTAAATCAACTTAAAATGAAAGCATATCCTTAAAATTGTAACAGTTGAGTTTCCTGTGTGACAAAAACAGTTTGCAATTTAAACTTATGAATAAATTTATGAATGCTTCATATACATATATTATGGTTATTTATCCAATTTTTTCCTTCTGTTTAAAACCAATTCCACTGGAAAATTATTACTTTATACCAAAGGGTAACATTTAGCAGTTTGGGTAAAATGCTAAATAAAAAGACTTTTGATTTGTCTTCAGTAATACAGTTTAATTGTCTTAAGCATGATTTTAAGTGTATGAGGAGATTCTAAAGTGCCATTATAAGTAGTCAAAGATAGGCTCTGAGAGGAAAAAAGTAGTTAACTATTTTTTTTCCTAAAATAGGTCACAAAATAAGTCATAAATTAAAATATTCTGTAATATAGTGCTATGCTAGATAACATAGGCAACACAAGGGATGCTAAGGCAGAGAGAGGATATCCAAAAACACTTCCCAAGGAACATAAACCTTGAACTTAAAGAAAAAAAACAACAAATAAATAAGTTAACCAAATAGAAGAAATTGATTTACAGGTCTTGGAAACAAATATATTGATTTTCGAACTGATATACTCTGATCAACAGCTGAAGCCTAGAATTAGAGATATATCAGAGTAGTGTTATGTGGCTAATGCCAGCTAATCTAGAGACATTTTTTCCCCCAAATAGCTATGAGAAGCTTTTCGATAATTTTATGACATTATCTGATGCAAGTGTTAGAAAACTCTCTCTAGACCTAATTTAGAGGATGCATTCGTAGTACCAAGCCACAATAATAACATCACTTTCAAGCAATTACTACTTAGGAGGTCAAATAGATTGGCCCAAAAAGCATTCTGATCATATTCTAAAAAAGAATTAGTTGTATAGAATAGACAATGTATTTGAAAGAGCACATGATGTACATATTTTTATTCCAGAAGTCCTAAATTATCCTCTCATTTTCAGGAGTTTATATTGTAAAAATTATTAAGAATTATAGCTTCAAATTTTTAAAATTATTTTTATGAAATTATCATTTATTCTATCAATGTAACATTCATTTCTGCAATTCAAAACACCTTACAGTTAGTACTGGAAATCTGAGTATAACCTTTTTGCAGGTGTAGCTCAACCACAGTAGGTTATTAAAAGCATCAATTAGAGATATGTAATTATAAAGTATAAGACAATATAATTATACCCATGAATTTCTCTTTGTGTTTTTATAACATCGATAGCTATTTAATACACCATAATCTAAATATATATATATATACATATATACACATATATATGTATATATATATGTATATGTATAAAATCATTTCTTACAAATGTTTTCTTATATTGCTAAAAGACAATATTATCATCAGGTAAAACTTTCGATAGAATCAGTTCATTTCTTCTTTTTTTTTAATTCTTTTATTCTGATTCTTTCTATTCATTTATAGAGAGTACTGAATCCTTTAAATGTTATGAAAAACATACAATTCTTTATTGATTTTATTTTATTTGGGTGGAAACTTGCTCTAAATGTTTGGAAACATAATTTAATATTTGTCACTTTTTAGTGAGGATGAGAATTCAGTGAAAACTATTTTTAGTAATAAATATTTTAATAGATTTACAATGTTTTTCAGTAATTAATTTTACCGAACTGTTTCAGATGATATACACATGCCTGAAAAAGTTAAAGAGTAGTCTAATAAAAGTAAAATACTTGGATTTTTATATTATCAAACACTTGATAAATGTTACTTCTCATGTCCAGACTATCCATTCTCAAAAAAAAAAAAAATTAAAATATGTATAGATTTTTTTATGTAGCAAAAATTAAAATGTAAGATACTACATATGTGCATAAGAATACATATTTTGGAATTAAGAGATCTACACTGTCCCATTTTACTTACATAGAATTGTTCAAGTCTGAAAATTTTAATGGTATTTTTCACATTGTTTTTTGGACCTAATCTACCTTGCTGTTCTTTTTTAAAAAGCAATCTTATGTAAGATTATTTTAGACAAATTGGAAAATACATAAAAATTAAACTCTCTCTTGTCATTTTCCCCAAGGATAGCATTAAACATATAGGTATATTTTATTCAATCATATAATCATATATATGTATGTGTATATGTATACATGTGCATATATATATATATATACATATATATATATATATGTCACAGGACATTGCAAAGGGTATATACATATATAGCTATAAATAGATTAGATAGAAAGAAAGATGATAGACAGATAGATAGATAGATAGATAGATGATAGATAGATAGATAGACAGAGGTGGAAAGAAAACGATCAAATTAAAACCCCCCCAAAATCTGGAACTAGCTGTGTTCAAATATTAATTGATAAAATAAATGAAAATATTATAATTTTACAAATGCTGACAAAATTTTACTATTTGCTTCATCGTTATTTGAACCCATATTTGTAATAGTTTAACATGCTTATGTTTTAAAGACCTACTTTAAAGAAATACTTGTTTTTCATGTACAGAAAAAACATGTTATTAATAAAAATGTTTAAAATACAGATATACTAATGGATCTTAATTTCTTTGTATGTAGGATAACATTAGTTACATTCACTTCTGGACTTAACATAGAATAACAATTAGGGACAATGTCTTAGAACAAATATTGTTCTCCAACACCAAAAATAGAATAAGTTTATGTTATCATGGTATATATAAATATGAGTCTTTTCCATTCCTGTTTTAGGTACTGGTTCACAAATAATAACAATTCAACCTGCTTTGGAAGGAGCTCCAAACATATAACTCAAAATCTAAGTAGAAGGTTTTTGTTAATAATTGAGAAGGAGGTGCGAATGTCAGTTAAGAATTAACAATATCTGCAATATATCTGAAGAAATCTTTGGAACTCTTTTTATAGGCTTTTGCTTGAATATTTATCAGAATGCCTCAGTTAATATCTTATCACAAAATTCACAATATCTTTTCCTCCTTGAGGTCATTGACCTTGACTTACAATAATGAAATAGAAAACATCCAGAGTCAGCACATCATTAAGCTTTGAGTACTCATTAAATATTGAATCCATTTGGAGGTTGTTAAATAATGTTAGGGTCAGCTTCTTTAGTATTGGCACCCCTTCTACTGTGTTTTCAAATTTTGCATAACTATTTCTGCTCCATAATAAATTGCCTTGAAAAAGATTGGTGCTGTATTTGCCAACAAGTTACTAAGTATTTAAATTAGTTATTTTGGTTAGACCATTGATAAGTCAAAAGAAACCATCAACAAGGCAAAGAGACAACCATCCAAATGGGAAAATATATTTGCAAGCAACGCCTCCAATAAGGGCCTAATATCCAAAAAATACAAAGAACTCATACAACTCAATAACAACAAAAAAACAATCCAATCAAAAAATGTGCAGAGGACCTAAACAGACACTTCTCTCAAGAAGACATACAAATAGCCAACAAATATATGAAAAGATGCTTAGCATCACTAGCTATTAGGGAAATACAAATTAAAACTGCAGTGAGATACCATCTCATACCTGTTAGAATAGCTTTCAGCAGGACAAGTAATAACAAATGTTGGAGAGGATGCAGAGAAAAAGAAACCCTCCCTCATACACTGCTGGTGGGACTGCAAATTGGTACAGCCACTATGGAACACAGTATGGAAGTTCCTCAAAAAACTAAAAATTGGTCTACCATATGATCCAGCAATCCTTCTACTTGGTATTTACCCCAAAGATTCGAAAACCCATATCCAAAAAGATATTTGCACACCGATGTCCATAGCAGCATTACTCATGGTGGCTAGGACACGGAAGCAACTGAATTGTCCTATGATAGATGATTGGCTAAAGATACTGTGGTATATATACAATGGAATATTACTCAACCATAAGAAGAGATGAAATACTGCCATTTGTTGCAACATGGATGAACCTTGAGATGACCATGCTAGGTGAAATAAGCCAGACAGAAAAAGTTGAAAATTATATGATATTACTTGTATGTGGGATATAAACCTAAAAGCAACAAACGAACAGGACAAACAAGAGACTCATGGACATGGACAATAGACTAGTGGTTATCACAGAGTAGGGGGGGAGGGGAAGAAGTAGTTGGGGTAAAAGGGGTCAAATATGTGGTGACAGAAAGAACTCTAACTATGGGAAGTGAACACACAATGCAATATATATATATATTAAATTGAACACTTGAAACTTACCGGATTTCATTAACCATTGTCACCATAAAAAGTAAATACATTTAAACTGAATAAATAAATAAATAAAATTAATTAATTAATTAATATAATTCAATTGCATAGTAGATCGTTTAACTTACTTATGATTTTCCTCATTTTAGAATACTGTCCTGAAAATCCATTTTATCATAAGAGTGTAGATAAGAATAAGAGAATGGGCTTAAAATAGCAATTTAAACAAGTTAATATTCAAAGCATATATTCTAATAACTTCAGACAAATAGTATAATTTTTGGATACACATTTGCACAAAAATATTGTACACCAAAGAAAATTAGGACAGAAAAAAAGATCATTTCCCCAGAGATCACCTAATGAAAATTAAACATGATATTATACATAGCCTGAGATAGAAAATAGTGCATATGAAATTTGTCCTAATTGAAGCTATAAGGAAGGGGGGATTATCTATTTGTCTATCATCTATCTATATATTTATTATCAACTTATCTGTCTATTCAGTCATTTAGTAGAAACAAAGAACTATAAAAGATCTCCTTCGTCATATCATGCTTTCCCATTTTTTACCTAGGCTTCATTAAAAGTAATTTTTTAAATAAGTTTACAAAGTCTTAGTATACGTCATGTGTTTATAGTGAGGTAAGATATTTATTTTTAATCATGTGTGTGAAATTACAGATCATATGTGTGAAAAATATTTTATTTAAAGAAAATGATATTAATGAATCTCCACTAGCATACCTGTGTTAACTAGTTATTATAACTAATAACTATTAGTATATAATTACTTCATGTACAGATGCCTAACTCTTCATAACATAATCATTTAATACCTCATTATATACAAACTAATTGTATTTGCTATTGTTTCTGTTATTTTCTACTTGTATTTTATTGCTATTCATTTGTTCCCCTAAGACTTATAATGTATTTATATTCAGTGATTAATACATATTTCATTTATAATAAAACTTTAATATTTCTTTCCATGTGGAAAAAATAATATCTAGTGAAGAATTCTAATTACCTTGAGAATCTATTCGTTTTTACATAAAATATAACCCTGTACTCCACAAGGGTTGAGCTGTAGGATGTTTTCAAAAGTATCTCTAATCTCCACTCATCTTGCATGCTCTCCAAAAGAAATCCAAGCAGCCTACCCCTTTATAAAATTCTGATTGAAGTCATATCTATCTTAGAAGGTTTAATATGTTAAAATATGCTAAGAGTTTGGAAACTTCTGATCAAAGTAGCTATCAAAATGCAAAATATTACTGTCATTGTTTTCAAAAGGTAAATAGCAATCATTCATGGGCTTTGTACATTGCCCTCCAGTTACTGTGATCTGATCTGTTCCTTGAAGCTAGCTTTCCATTGATTAAATGCTCTTATCTCTATTGCCAAGTTAATCTTGTGTGGCATCCAAGCTTTTATTTTATCTTCTTTACACAGTCTCCTTCAGGCTCTACAAATGTGAATAAACTTTAAAGGAATCACAAACCAGAAGCCATCTTTTCATTCTCAACAAGTTGTTTTCCCAAAAACAGTCTGTTAGTCCCTAAATTCTCTTTAGACACAGACTTCTTTTTCTTCAAGGACTGAAAATAACTTTAATGTAATAGATGATTTTGCTGTGTCCCTAAGAACTAATGTTACAAGTATGTAATCAGCCGGGGCATTTATATGATGGGCTAAGGTCCTCATATTGAATGAAGGAATGGTGAGAGGAGGAAGAGTTAGAAAACTTCAACTGCTGTCGATAAATTTAAAAAATCTGTCTTAACATATTTTGGTGAGGAGGCTTGTTTTCATTGCAACAATAGCTCATATCCATATTAATCTCTATTGTATTATTTAGCTAATGCTCATTTATCAGAAATATGTAACATATTAAAAGGAAAATAGTTCCTCACAAGATGACCTCTGACTTTGGCACAATCCAGTACTTACCATATAAATTGTGTGGAAGTTATTGTTTACTGTGACAAAAAAAAAGAGAATAGAGTTCCTGCCTTGGATACTAGTATTGAGCTGGAGAAGTTCTTGAGAGTGACTTCTTGAGTCTACCAAGTTATTACATGTAGGAGATGTGTTTTGATTGTATTAATGGTTATCTCTCTATTCTGGTTGAGGTCCTGCCATTTCAGGGAAACCCCAAATAGGTTTTACCATGTCTCTCACATACTAAAAAATATATCCTAAATAGTTAGAATAATTTTCTAATAATGTTTAAAACACTGTTTATTAAGACACATCACCTGATTCCAACTTCAAGATCCTGGGGGTGAAAATATCTTCTAAATGAACAGTTCTCTCAATAGTAGGCAGAAATGAAAGGAGAACAACAGAAAAGAGAGGAGGACAAGGAACAATTAACCAGAAGCTAAAAAATAAAAACTTTAGATTAGACATTAAGAATTAATCTACACACCTTTTAGATATTAGATAGATAGATTAGACATTAAGAATTAGTCTACCCGCAAAAGGTAATGAGATTTGAATAACAGTTCCTTAAAGCTATTCCAAGGGCTGTGCTACTTTGTGTATTCGAAGACAATAAATATTTTTTT
>CM053501.1:89878225-89930675 GCA_028627145.1 Eidolon dupreanum
AATCTTGTTTTCTTATCCATTGAGCCACCTTATCTTTTGATTGGAGCAGATAACCCATTTATGTTTAAAGTAATTGTTGATAGATGTGTTCTTATTGCCATTTTATTATTCATATTTTTTAACTTTTTATCTTTTTTCTTCTTTTTCTTAAAAATGTTCCTCCAATATTTCCTGTAATACTACCTTGGTATTGAAGAACTTTAACTTTTTCTTGTCCGTGAAGCTCTTTATCTGTGCTTTGATTCTAAATGATAGCCTTGCTAGGTAGAGTAATCTTGGTTCTAGGTCCTTGCTTTTCATCACTTTGAATATTTTATGCCAATCCCTTCTGGTGTGTAAAGTTTCTCTTGAGAACTCAGCTGATAGTCTTTTGGGAATTATCTTATGGGAAACTAACTGTTTTTTTCTTGCTGCTTTTTAATGATGACGTGTCTTGGTATGGGCCTCTTTGGGTTCATCTTGTTTGGGACTTTCTGAGCTCCTTAGTTGTATGTCTATTTCCTTCACAAGGTTAAGGAAGTTTTCTGTCATTATTTCTTCAAATAAGTTTTCAATTCCTTGCTCTGTCTTCTCCTTCTGGTACTCCAAGTTGTGAATGTTGGTATGCTTGATATTGTTCCAGAGGTCCCTTAAACTATCCTCATTTTTTGGATTTTTTTTTTTTTGGCTGTTGTAATTGGGTGTTTTCTGCTTCTTTATCTTTCAAATCACTGATCAATCCTCTGCTTCCTTTAATCTTCTGCTGATTCACTCTAATGTATTCTGTATTTCAGTTATTATATTCTTTATTTCTGATTGGTTCTTTTTTATCTTTTCTATCTCCATTTTTGTTTCCTATCTCTTAGTTGAAATTTTCACTGATATCATTGATCATCCCTATAACCAGTGTTTTGAACTTTGCATCTGTTAGATTGCTTGTCTCCTTTCTGTTTAGTTCTTTTTCTGGGGTTTTGTTCTGTTTTCATTTGGTACATGATTTTTGGTCTTCCCATTTTGGCTACCTACTTGTGTTTGTTTCTATGTATTAGGTAGGGCTACTATGCCTCCTGGTCTTAGTAGAGTGGCCTTATGTGGTAGGTGCCCTGTGGGGCCCAGTGGCACAGTCTCCTTGGTTACCTGAGCCAGGTGCTCCAGGTGTGTTCCTTGTGTGGATTGTGTGTATCCTCTTGTTGTAGCTGAGCCTTGGTTGCTGCTTGCACATCAGTGGGAAGGAATGATTCTCATGCTGATTGGTTGTGAGGACTGGCTGATGACTACAGTGAAGGAGCTATTGTGCAGGGGCTAACCCTAGGAAGAAGGATTTGCTTTAGCAGGACTCTGGTGCCTTCCCAGTCTGCCCTTTGGGTATCTCGTCTTTAAATGTGGCCCCAGGTAATGCTCTGGCTTTGACTGAAGTTGGCTATCAAGTATGCAGCATAGATCCTCCCAAGAAAGGCCCTGCCTCAGGCCAAGTTCAATCACAGCCTATACCCTGCCCTGGGGCCACCCAAGATGAGCCACTAAGCAATCCGCAGATGGTCACAACCCACAGTCAGCTTGGATACACGTCAAAAGGCCAAGCCATGAACTGAGGCTGCCAGGCCTGAGATTCCTCAGCAAGAGCACATTGAGGCCAGATGTTGCTTGTTTAGGTTTTGTGACCATTTGAGAGATTTTAAGAAAGTCTGAAGCATGAGCCAAGCCAGGCCACTTTAATGGAAAAGACAATGGAAGCAGCTTGGGCAGACCTGCAAATTGGGTAGGGCAGGGCCTCAGGGAATCATCAGGGCAGGTGACCAGTGGTAGCCAGGTTAATGGAGCTCAGGTATGGTGGCTGCCCGCGTCTGCACCCTGGGTCAGGGGAGAGCTCAACAAGGGAACAATGGCCTCTGCCAGCACTTCTTCCGGGAGAAAGCATCTCCTCCAGCCCTCGTCCTGAAGTGAGAAAACTCAGTTCTTCCCCATATGTCCCTGGTGCCTTTCGAGCTGCTGCCCCAGCACTGGAGCTCACTTTGAACTTAGATTTTCCATCTCCAGCAATATGAGAAAGTACATTTCTGTTGTTTAAGGCACTCATTCTCTGGTATTTCTTATGGCAGTCTTAGCAGACTAATACATATCCCCTAAGCAAATCAGACTCTGGAAAGGGTGTGTGTAGACATGGAGAACTGTCTCTATAGAAATATATCTTCAACACTCAGCAGGGTGTATAACATAACCTAACTTACTGAGGTTCAGATCCATGTAAAGTGGCAGTCATCCTATTTATCACCTGATTACGATAAAAATAAATGACTGAGCAATCCAGTTTTCAGGTTTCTTGATTGTATACATCAAATAGATTGTTGCTTAAAAGCCGAGAGGGCATAAGTCGTTTAGAACCCTATTCTGAGACTTTGAGTATGAGCACAGTCATTCTGACACTTTAAAATCTCTCCACCAAAAGCAGAGCTGTGTTTGTCATGTGTCATAGGAGAACAGGATATTTTTGGCTGGCCGAGGGAAAACAAGCACAAGAGAGCTTGGAGCTCCCGGATATACTTGCATTAATTCATTATCCTCTGTACAAAGATTAGGAAAAGATTGAATTTGGTGAAAGGGTAACTAGTTTTCTTCTTGAGTAAATCTACTATATTGCCTGTGTCTAGAATATTTGTGAGGTCTTCAGAGCCCAGGATGACTATCTTACATTCTCTTAGTGAAAGCTATTTGGGCTCATATACTACAATAATTATTTTTGTTACATTAGATATAAATATGTTGTTCTCCTGATAGATTTTCACCTTCTTGAAATCAAAGGTCATGTCTGATATTTTACTTTAACTTTTACAAATGTAAAGCATATATTTTTCCATTGAGAAGACTTCCAAAAAGATTTCTTTTATTTTTTTTTCACCAGGAAATATTCCTACTTGTGATTATTTGACTAAGAAAAAAAGTTAGAAGAAGGGCCACTTATAGACAAAAGGGGTTATTCTTAGTGAGATATTTGAGATATAGCCTTGTTCTTGAATATACTAGATATATATGAATTATTTTCTTTTTTGGATAACTAGGATAAGGACCTAGTTAAATAATATACATTTGCTGCTTTATGAGAATATTCAATATCAGATATCCCACATCTCCTAATTCATTATGTTACATTACGTTAAGAAAATAGTAATGATAAGTAGGAAATTTAATGATGTGCCTCAATGCTTGTGACAGAAGGGAAAAAAAAGATTTTCAAATTTCTAAACTATTGTAGCTAGTTTAGGCATCAGTAGAAAAATCTATAACAAAGGCATATTCCACTCATATTTTTCTGCCACATTTCTTAATAATGTGCCCTAGGAGGTTTTTATTTTTATTTTTTATTTTTTTAAAAAATAGCTGCCTATTTTAGCTTAAATTATGTTTAGTATTCAAAGATAAACATAAAATTTTTTTAAAAAGTAAGATTTTGAGCAGTTATAGAAAACCACATTCTTAACATCTGGCTTTCAAACAAACAAAAAATATCTGTTAGATGAGAAATTAAAAAAAACAAACCACACCATTTCTGTGTCTATTTGGCAAATACAGCACCTGAAATATTTGTGGAAAAGAATAGTGAATAAAAGCCTTGTTTTTATATCATTTAAACTGCTTACAAATCTATCTTGTAAAGTTAAAGTATCTTTTTAAGATTGAGGTATAGATTATTTGTGTTTATTCAGCAATTAAACTGATTTATAATTACAGGAAAATGCAGGCAAAGTGATCATTGACATTAATATTTTCCATACATTTTATTGCCTTTGCAATATCAACATTTTTATGATGTAAACTTAATTAGATGCTCTTATTGGAGTCAGACTAATCATAGCATTTTAAAAATAAGATGCAAAATATAACAACTTTAGTTGCTAAAGTTGCTACTATTTTTATGCTTTCATATAATAAGTACACATAGAAAAGACTTGATAATAGTCAATTTTGCTTCATTATTTGTTGTCTAGGTGAAATGTAGGTAGTTGGGATAAATACGATCACGGCTGCATAATGATGTTTTGGTCAACTACGGACTGCACATACAATGGTGGTTCCCTAAGATTATAATGGAGCTGAAAATTTTCTATCTCTTAGTGTGGGGTTAATTCAAACATAGCCCCTCCACAGACACGGGAGGCAGAGGACTGCTGGGTGAGCAGCCCCAAGGAGGACAATGAACAAAGTGTTCTCCGGGCTGTGCTTGCCCCCAGGGACACTTCCTGTTACTCCCATGGGCACTATCTGCCCCTTTGGCCATTCCCATGGACATTATCTCGCCGCTGGAGGACATGGCTGGTCCAGTCCTCCCCAACACTAGCTAGGCAGGACCTCCGGCTCTCCTCTATGGAGGAAGACCCTTATTCCCTGAGATGAGGCAATGCCCCTCCCCTCTGCTCTCATATGAAACAATGCCTGCTTTTGGCTGGCTGCCTTTTCCTGCTGCTTCAACCGACCAAGCACTGAAGCCTCGTATTGTGAGTACTAAATGGCATATCTCACTCTGCTTGTCCACCTGGTGGTTTTTTCGGAATATCTAAGGCCCAGGTACAGGTTCCTGGCCTAGAGCTCCTGCATTACACCTGGTGAAGTGGCAGCCACCATTATGTCACAGCACAGTGCATTACAGTTGCCTACAGAATTCACCACAGTAACATGCTGTGTAGGTTGACAGTCTAGGGACAGTAGACTACACCATCCAGGTTTGTGTAAGTGCACTCTATGGTGTTTGCACAGCAACAAAATCACCTAACAACACATTTCTCAGAATGTACCTTAGTCGTTAAGCTGCAGGTGACTATTAGATTTCCAAAAATTCGTGTAGATTGATATTTACCACTGTTTTATACGATATCTAATAAATTAAAAGGACCTCATCTTACTTTATACAGACTAATTTTCTCTTTTCAGAGAAAAATTGAGGCTCTCTCTTATGAGCTCCCTGGACATACCGACCTAACCGTTTTAATCTTATTTCTACTTGAAGCCAACTTAGATCTCCCTGCTCTGTCCCTGTCTTTCTTGGATGTTAATCCTACCATCTGTGTGTAAACTTCTATTCCATCTCCACTCTTAGACTTTCTTTTTCCTGCATCTTTAACTTTTCCTTTTTTATATTAACAAGTTTCTCTTGAAGTAAATGTATGTTCAAATCTCTTCTACTTTAAAATAAATAAAATATGCTTTCATTACCCTTCACCACAAAATTCCTGATGACAATTCTTCATTCATTGTTTCAGTTTCTTACTTGCAAATCCCTTTCAATCTGCTGTAATTACACATATCTATATTATTACCTATTTCAACAAACCTGCAGGTGGGTAGTAGACTAATCGGAGTATCACTTCAGAAATTATATAAATGTCTAACCACTATACTGTACCCTGAAACTAATATAAAGTAATATTGACCGTCAACTATAATTGAAAAACAAAATTTGTATTATCCTGAAGTACCTCTCTTATACCATTATCTATTCATTTACATAAAACAAACAAAAAAAGAGATTGGAACTTTGTGTCATAGGAGAGGGTAATTTGGGTGTTTGTGAATGAAAGTGAAAATTTTGAATCCTGAAATTCCTCTGAATACTTCAGGGGAGACAGCCCTACCCCACCACATCTGAGGGAAACAGCACTCCATGTGCTATAAAAAATATTTTCAAGAACTTTATTATCAAAATTGGATATCGATTCTCCTCCAGACTCTCCTTCTCTTCACCACCACATCTTATTGCCTATAAGTACAAAATGAATTAGATTCCAACATAATCTTGAACATTAATATTCAAGACTTATTCTATAAAGAGATAGCCTATACACTGAAAGGCTAAGCCCACTCTAATTTATATTAGTAGGATTCCGAAGAGCTTATGTGAGAATCAATTTTAAGGGTGTTAAACCGGGTAAGAAGAAATATTACTCTTAGTAGAGCCAATTTCTTTAATATGGATGCAATCATCTAGATTTTAGATTTAGATTTTAGATTCATACACCTGGGCATGGAGTTACTATTCGGTACTGTGGTTAATTATAACCTTGACTAACTAACTAGTGGCCTACAGTTAATTTCCTTCATTTTTATTATTCACATTTCAGAACAGTGATTAGGATAACGTCTTTATTTTTTCCTATCCTTTGTTTTTTCCTTCACTGTGAAAAATAGCAGTCTACCTACTCCCAGTCATACATTGAACGCTTTGCCTGCCGGGTTTCTTGGTCACATCTGTGTTGGTACTCAATGCAGTGCACACATATTTTAAAATAAAATTGATGATTAAAAATTAAAAAAAAAATGTCCAAAGGCGACATCTTTGGCATGCTGCAGAGAAAGGAATCTAAAGGCTCAGGGAGATGGAAACATTTTAATGGGTGTGTCATTTACAAGCTGCTTTGGTATGCCCTATGATACCTTCTGGGAGGTTCAGAAAACTCTCCTGTTACTAAATATTTGGGAAATATGTTAGTGAGGGAAGCACGAGTCCTGACTGTCCTGTTTTGGTTTGAGGAGACCAAATCCCAGTGCCAAAAAAATTGTGCCACTATATTACGTTTAAAGATTTATATCACTCTCTAAAATTATCTTTTAAAATTTGTTTTTTTTTAAATTTTCATTGTATTTTTCCCCACTGATAAATGACATTTACATGAGAGCAAGAGCCATGCTATATCATCTCTAGCCTTATAACAGTGTGTGGCCAAACATTGGCAGTCTGTAAATATGAATGGCTGGATGAATAGATGAAGGGATAGATGAATGACACATTAATAGAATGAGAAAGGAGAATTCAATGTGTGCCAGATCTCCAAGGATATACCTTTGATTAATGCCTTTGAATTTGAAGGATATTAAAATTTATTGAAGAATTTGAAGAGAAGTAACATGATCTATTTGTGTTTTTAGACTGAGGAAAATCTGTTTCAAAAGATGAAGGCAGGCTAGGATCATGATGGGATAGATAGAATCTTAAACTAAGTTGCATACGAGATAAAGATTTTAAAAAAAAGATAAATATTGAGGGAGTAAAATCTTTTAAACTTAAAAAATGAATACTGAACAGGGTAGAGAAAATTATATTATCTATTCTCCAGATTTCTCTACTTATTATCTTATGTTCAAGTCTCTTGCGATTTTATGTTTTGCTATGGTTCATATTTCCATAGAAATGGTTAAATACTTATTCAGTATAATGGAATCTCTCCCACTTAACAGTTCTGAGAGTATGAATGCATATAAAGGGCTTAAAATACTTTTTAAGAGTTATGCAATTATTCATATTATAACAGTTTATATTTCTATCTTCAAATTTCTTTGAAAATATTTTTTGATGGATTGGAAATATATTCTTCTAAATATACAATTTTTATCTATACCACCGAAAGTTTAGGTAATATTTTTCTCATAGTAGAGATTAATAATTATTTTTAAAAGCAACATTTTAAATGCACTGTTTCTCTATAACCTAAGTCTAAAATTTTATTTTATAAACTACTATAGTATTGACACAGTTATAACTGGAATTTAGATACATTTAGGTTATGCTTCAATATCACATTGAATTATCTGAAATTTATTTCAGGTTTAGAGAGTTTGAATAGATTATTACTCAAGGATTTCACCTACAAAAAAGAACTTTATGAAATTACTTCACATATGGATATAAATTAGGTTTATGAGAGGTCACTTTCTATCTTTGAACCTCCTGTGCTTGGGCAATCAGAAACCCCAGCAAAAGCCACATACATCATTGGACTCTAACTTAGAAGCATTTTTCTCAAAGTGTTCTCCAGACCAGCCAAAGGCAAGAAGGATGTCCAGGTGGGGCAACTCAAGCTGTGCTCTGGATCGATTTGGCTTCTAAATTCACCTTTCTTCATTTTGGACCTCTCACAGACTCCACTGTCAGTAGCAAGTTTCTTTTCTCTGCCATCCTCGGATTTATTCAAGCAAGCCAATCACATTCCCCTGTGGGACCAGCAGTCCCTCTGCCCCTCCATACTATAAGCCTGCCTCCCATGGCTCCTGCTTCTTCACTAGATTGCTAAGTGCAACTCCCTTGTTGCCTTGTGTGGCATGCTATGCCATTCTCTCATGGATTATGAGTATATATGATTAATAAATTGCTGTTGATTCATCTGTCTGGTATTAGGTATCATGTGTTCAGCCAACCCCCGTAACTCCTGGTGGGAATTCCTCTCTCATTATAAAATAGCCAGAAAATTTCACTGTGGCTGCTTAGAAGTCAGTAACCCTCAATTCTTGATATTTATTACTATTTCAACACGAAAGTGCTGTTTCTGCTCATAATTATCTTCATTTACATTAACTTGACTATACTTGTCCAAGTATTATTGCAAATTGCCAAAGGGAAGAGATGCTTTAAAAAGCCATTTCAAAGGTTTTTACTATTCATAGAAGCATTTATATACAAAAACAATTCACACAAACAACAACAACAAATGTGAAAGATTAGAGAAATAGCTACTTAAAGATAATAAGGATGGATGATGTGTCAGCTAGGTGGGTAATTCTTATTTTCTAGAATGAATTTTTAATCTCTTTAAAATCATAAAAAAAAAGTACTTGAACATTTTAATAGGAATGCTTTCTACTCCTCAGAGGAAGCTATAAATTACGTCAGACAAACGGTTTAGTTCTACAAGGTTTGGGATGAGAGATTTTTCTCCTATACACAAGATTGCATTTAATATAGGCACGTATTTTAAAATTAGATATTGTTTGCTCTGAATTTTCTGCTCCTGTGCTATTTACTTATTTCAAATCTGTATGCAAAGTCCTCACATTCACAACTGGATCAGATACAAACCATAGGATATTTTAATTCTGGCATTACCAGGTAGTAGCTTGGCTTCAGCACCATTTTCTTTCCTGCCATAGATAATCTACATTTTTGTCTTTCAGTTCTTCTTTGTACTAAGAGGTTTATATTCTGACTACTTCATCTAAATATTTATGAAGGAAAGAATGATGAATGGGAAATTTGTGAAGAAATGAACTCAAAATCTTACACTATTTCAAAAGCAAAACATTTACAAAACTGCTTGATTCCACTGAGAAAATCTGCATATATTTAGTACTGTTTTGACATAAATAACTTTGAAATCTTGAGAATATCTGTGCCTTTCCAAATTGAATAAGATTAATAGAAAGTACTTGTACAATTTGAAAGTTATATATTACACAATTTATGAGTCTGATGCTTAAGATTTATTCAGCTGATATTTTTAGATTCATTAGTTGAATGTTTCATTTACTAAAGTATTACCTGAGCCATATGGTGTATAAGATAAAATGCAAGAAAGTGATTTAAAAAATATATCAGTAGGAAAAATACTAAAAATAGTATCTGAGATGGTGTTTCTCATTAGGATTGCTAATGGCCTTTGGAGAAAGACAGATTTTTATTGTCCTGGAGAATCCCCTGCATTACAGGATATGTAGTATTCCTGGTCCTTTGTCATTAAATTACAGTAGTGACTCCTGATTATTGGGGCCACCAATAATTCTGTCACCCAGTTACAAATGCATCTGGTTGGTATAACTCCCATTAAAGACAGTTTATTTAAACTTCCATAAAGTCTATTCTGGACCACATCATCTCGCAGAGTCCTTTTGAATACTTCTGAGTTCCCAAGCTATTTCTCTATTATTCCTTTGGTCCACCAAAAAATGACCTTTTCAAGAGTTGAATTTCTCTATTGTTTTTTTCTCCGTTCCTTCTGCTAATATCTATCTTCCAATGATAACATTTAGCAAGGTACCATATTTTCATGGACTTTAGGAAAATTCTTGGCTATTTGGATTTCAATTTAACCTACTGCCTCAATATACTTCCAATTATTCTGACAGATTTTGTTTTTCCTCAGCCTCTTCCTCCTCCCTCCAGCACCAGTCAGAAAGACAGAAAGCATACCAGTTATTTTGACAAAATCCAGATAAAGAATGATTTAAACATGTAATGGAGGATTGAAAGGGGGAAAAAAATGTGGTGGGTGCTAAAATATCAAAGAAACAGTATTTGCAGGAAACTACTACCAGGAACAAATGGATAAAGTTAGGACTATTAAATTTCGAAAGTTAGATGAAAGCCCTTGAGGCAGTGAGACTCAGAACCGGATGATAAGGCACTGCCAAAGTAGCACTGTGCATGTCCAGTAGAGCACTGGGAGGTTCTCTTAAAAGTTCAGCTACATCACTAGATAGGGCATAAAACATGTGCTATTAGAGTAGTATGTTAGACATGATATGGTATAGATGCTGAACCAATGGTGATTATATCTCACTGAGAGGTCAATAGGTAGAAGGCTTGTATCCAGAAATCAAGGCGTGATCATAGGATTGCCTTCTAGTACCATCACTCTCAGTTGCCAATTGAAAACTTTGTATTTTCCATCCTTTTTAGTCTGTGAGGGATTAATGATCCTGGTCTCTCTATGAGGTGGAGGAACCAAATACTTCCATGAACAAATACTGTGAGTATCATCAGTTCATTTTGGGCTCTGAATGCAGATGGAACAGTAGGCAAGGAAGGGCATGACTCTAAATGATGAGTGAACTGCCTGGAATAAAATGAGGTGCTAGAGACATTGCTACATTATGAAGCAGGGAAGAATAAGTTTGAACTCAGAGAATACACAAAGATACCTCTGAGAGCTTCCAAACTTGGTGACAACAGTCAGCTGGCAGTTGCAGTGACGATGGCCTGACAAGGGCTAAGTAAGCAAGTGGTTAGAGCCTTCGGGGATCCATGTCTGCACCACTCTCTCCTGAACAAGAAGACCAACCAACCGAAGTGCTAACCCAGTATGAAGGTTTCTAGAGAAAGAAGATTCATATGAGCTACAGCCTTGAGAGTAATAGCTACATCAGGGAACATAGTTTGTTCTACTTTACTTCTGGTGTTTCATCATTTTTTGATATTATGTTTAACCATTACCATAAAGCATCCATAACAAATGAGACAATGTAGGGCTTAGGCAGACTTAAATGAGGCAATGGGTGGACTGAAAAAGTCAATGTGGATGACCTGCCCTATATTTTCATGGTCCAGTTGAAGCTGCAGAAGACATTTTTCACGCACACTCACAGCATACCACCTCAAGCCCCTGTGTTACTCTGCTTGTCTGACAGAGGGTTTCTACAGCACCGCAGGAGTTGACTTGAACTGTTAGCAGCTGGGATTCAAACTTTGGGACTGGGGCACCCACAGTTGATATTGATGCCTCTGAGAAGATTTCATGGCACTGGTTATAGTAATGTGGAATCAGTTTTAGCTGAAATTCACTGATAGATCTTTGCAGAAGTGGTGCTGACATGATCAAGCAGGGGAACGTAAAGAAGCCTGTGGTTTATTCCTCTTCCAGCATGCCAATCTTCCCGTGGGCGTTGCTACTGGAAGAACTAAAGTGATGGCCAGCCGACAATGAAGACATACGTTGGCAGATTCCCTGTACTAGCAGCACAAAATGCATGGAGAAGGGTGAGTTTTGAGAGGCAATATTTCAAAATCAGACTTAAAAAAATATTTTCTTAATTTGTTGCTTAAGACTTATTTTTTTCAAATGAAAATAGTTTATTAATCTATAGTGAATTATTAGTGATGAGAATGCCTTTTAGAACTATTTGTGTTCTCCTGGGAGATAGAATACTGCTTAATCTGCTCAGGCTGCTATAACCAAAAAATGTAGACTAGGCAGCCTTAACAGTCTTTTTGTTGTATCCTCACATGACAGAGAGAAGCTCTGGTGTCTCTACTGCTTCTTTAAGGACACTAATCCCATTGTGTGGCCTCTGCATTCATAACCTCACCTAAATCTAATTACTTCCCAAAGTTCCCACCTCCAAATACCATTGTTTGTGGTTAGGGTTTCAACATACAAATTTTGGGGGAATATAAACATTCAGTCCATAACAACTATCATAAAGGCAAAGAAGAAATAGTGGTTTGGATTGTTTACATTATAGAATGCTGACATGACAAATAACATGCCATACAGACATAGCTACTTTCCATAAAAGTGATCTTTCCTTGTTCTTTTTACCAACTCACAGATGAGCATAACATTGACTACTAGTAAGACTTCTCATATCAAATTCATGGAGATTTATCTATAAGCAAATTAAATTAAATTTGTATAGTGGTTGGTAGGTATTTTCTAAACAATTAATTTCACTTCAGAAGAAAGTCTCTTTAGGCTCTGTTTTTAATCAACATATAGGATCCTTTAAATATCATGTTAATGAACACAGTGTTACTAACAGTTTACACTACAATTCACTGAAGTAGCTGGTGGCAGGGGACATCTTGTGGTCAAAGCAGCAAGTGAATTTCTTTGAATGAAATTAAGAAAAGATAATCATTTTCTATGTGGAGGACAATAGAGAAGTGAATGTAAGACAAATGTAAAAGTCAGAAGACATGAAAAAAAGAAAAAAAATATACACCCATTATATATTAAAGTCTCTATCAGAATTGATTTCCACAATCTGAAAGTGAGAAGAAAAACACAATTGCAAAAAAAAAATGATAGACACAAAGCTTTTTAATCTAAAATATCTCACATTAAGGTCAATCTAAAATTATTTAAGTACTAGTTTCTATCATCTGAGTTCTCATTTCTAACCAATCATTGAACTGGATCATTTCTTCTTGTAGTTCCTTCTTTTAAGAAAAAAAAGTCAGAAAAATTTAAAAGAGATGGAATGATTATAATTCTTAATTTACCAATCAGTTTAAACAGTTGTCATTTTGGAGGTCATTTATAGATTCTATCCATTTATATTTATCTGTGTGTATCCTTTGTTTACTAATATAATTGTGTTGCTGAACCATTTGATTTTTTTATATATTGTACATACCACAAAATTTCACTCTAGTTATGTAACTACTTAGTATAAGTGTGTTTCCTACCAAAAGTGATACAATTATTACATGTAAAACGTCTAAAAATGGTATCATTTAAATCTCATTCCAAATGTAAATGTTCTCAAAATTCTCAAAATTTCCTTTATAGTTATTTTTCTTATAACCCAGGATTCTGTTAAAATAAAAGCATCACAAGAGGTTGTTTTATTTCTTTAGTCTACATTTTTTCCCTCCCCTTTTTTATGGTTTTTAAACTTTTTTCTCCATATTTTGTTGTAAAATTTTCAAACATATAGCAATATTGAAAGTATTTTACAGTAAATACTATATTTGCCACCTATATTATATTGTTAATATTCTACTTTATTACATATCTACTCATTGCTTCATCTTTATATGTCCTTCATTCCACCATAATTGGCAATGGCCCAAAGTCTGTAAAAATATGCAGATGGGGCTGATGGTGGGCCAGAGCATCCAGTGCTAAGATGATTGCCTGAAGTTTAATTAATTGTGATGACCCTTGGGTCTCATTTTTTATTAGAATTTTCTGGTTAGTAGGTGGAAAACAGCAACTTCCCACTGAGCTCTATTATTTACAATGATGGTGATGCCATCTGCAAATTACATAAATTCCATTCTCTGTTTATTCAGATGATCCTAGGGGGCTCTTTAGGTAACCAAGAAGTCTGGGAAAGGAGTGACGTACTCCAGCAATATGACATCTGTCAAAGATAGAGGAGATACTTACTCTTCAAGGTGGAATAAGCAAGAAGGTACATGTTTACCTTCATTCTGTACCAATGGGGCTTTGCTGTGTCACGTTTGTGGGTTGTTACTTCCATGACCCAGTGCATAATGGTATGAAGGGTCAGGAATGGTCACTTTCATGACATATATTGTAAGGCCAAGAGGGGGCAGTTTCTTGTATGAGAAACTTGTGGGCAACTTCTGGCAAAAAACTTAAAGGCTAAAGATTCTAGGAGCCATGAGACTAAGACTCTATAACCTCTACAGAGAAGGAGTCTCTGTTGTCACTAATGGAAGTGTTTGTTAAATTGCAATTTGTACAGGTACTAGCACATTTTGTTGAAGGGAGTCTCATTCAGGATGGTCTAATTTATAAGTAATAGAATAAAAGGTCAAGTGAAATTTGTAAATGAGAAATATTTTGCCTCTAGGACCTCCCCCCAGCAAATACTAAAAGATGTTTCTCTCATTTTAATAGTATGGGTGCTGTGAGGTTTAATAATTGTTTCTTGACAATTTCAGAGATATAGAATAACCCTTAGTTTATTACATAGTTTTCAGAAATTTAAATGAGGTGATGAATCTTTGCTCTGTGTAAGGAAATGCCCATCCCTTTTTTTTTGAGCCACTTTGTGAGTATTTTTGTGTCCTGAATGAGTATGTCAAATGAATTTCCTCAGAAGAGGATGTAATCAATGCAAGGTTATACCTACACTGTTAGACAGAATTGGACATAATGAAGATCTTGCCTGCAAAGATTGTGTGAGCTGTCAAAGCTACTGGGGTATCCCATGATAGCCATGATAAAAATATATGTTATCTATTTATCTGAAAAGATGTTGAAATTGGCATTGAAGAGACTACATTAGCCTCAACGGTAACAGCAAAATATTTACCTGTTACTGATCGATAAGTCAGTAGTTTCAGTAATATTATTTATAGAAACCTCAATAGATGGGATCGTGGCATTAAGTGGCATTATGGTTGTGGTAATCACTGTGAGGTGTCATTGATTCTTTCTAAGCATAAACAGGCCAGATTGGATTATAAATGAAAAAGTAGTAGGAATAATAACTTCTTCTTGGAAGGAGAGGGTCTTATATAATGAGTTTTATCCTGATAGAATTTACATTGAGTTGTATAACTGTTTTAGCTGTGGGGAAAGATCCATGGGGGTCTTATTTTGTCAAACCAATTTGCAATTGTCCAAGACTTAATTTAACCTTAATTTGTTATTCATTGGATAGAGTGCTTATATGTGCTATGAGATATTTTAGGGCATGGGTGCTATGACTATAGGGAATTTAGTCACGGTAATAGTTATAATAGTTATAATAGTTAAGGTGAGGCAGGTTTATTTGTCTTCTATTTTGTGTTCAGTAACTTACCTAAGATTATAGTAGCTACTTGTTTAACTTTAGTCTGCCCCCCAAGTATAAATAATATTTGAGCCCCTGTTGATTAAAGGCATGAAGGCTTGGCAATTGTGTATCTCAGCAGATGCTAAAGTTAAATCAGAATCTGTGATTTAGTGGTGCAAAAACTAATCTCTGTCTTTATATTTCTTGTATAAATTATTTTAGTAAATCTTGGATTTCCAATTAGGTCAAATTAATTTATTTCTCCCTTCCTTCCTTCCTTCCTTCCTTCCTTCCTTCCTTCCTTCCTTCCTCCCTCTTTTCTTCCTTCCTTCCTTCCTTCCTTCCTTCCTTCCTTCCTTCCTTCCTTCCTTCCTTCCTTCCTTCCTTCTTTCTTTCTTTCTTTCTTTCTTTCTTTCTTTCTTTCTTTCTTTCTTTCTTTCATTATCCTGTTCATATTTATAATGCCTCAAATTAGTATCATAGCCTCAAATTAGTATCATCAAAATTAAACACCTCTCCCATGAGAATAATTGAATTAACCCCTTGGTTCTGCAATAGGAGTGTTATAAGTCCTTGATCAATTTTATTTGTGGTGAAAAGGCATAGGTAGCAACAGCAACGCAAAGTTATTTTGTAGGATCTTAGTGGGTCATCTGCTTTTAGGAATGTGGACCTTGTTAATCCATTTAGTGACTGTTTTTCTTCCTCAGAAACAATCATCTGATGAATCCAAACATCATATGTAATATGAGTTTTTTACCTGAGTGTTTTGTAGAATGACAGCCCACACCAGCTCAAGACACACAAACAATCATCACAGATTAAAGGTCTTTCCTCTGAGTCAAATTTCAGTCATGGTGTATACTAGAATTGAGACATACAATTTCATCCAAGACATACAGACAAGTCTGAGCTAAGACATGTGAGACTCAAGGCCACTCTTTGGAGGGATTCAATCCAGTACTCCTATTTCTAAATGTCAGTTATCAAAACTTCTGACTTAGGTGGGAAAAATACCTATACTAGAAGCTGGGTAAAACTCAGCAAATATAGCACAACGCAATAGAGCTCAAAGTGCAAGCAAATCAGCAAGAATCTACTTAAAGAGGCAATAGAGCTAGTTAGTAAGCTAAACAAGTGAAGAGGAACCCCTAGATGGTGATGATCATCCACTAGACACCCCACTTACGGTGTCAATTATTGTAGCCACTACGAATAGATAGGATGGGCCCCCATTCAAAATGGGTTCATATGTCAATACAAATGACACCACACACACACATACACACACAAGTGGGTATAAAAAGGTTTATTACTTACATCATGCAGCTTTCTGGAAAGAGCAGGGTGATGCACAAGTAGATCCAAAGATGGATTGAGAGAGCAGAGAAAGACTACTGGCTTGGGTTCATATTGTTGTCAGAGTACAGGCCTAGAGTAAAGAATCCCATGTGGGCAGGGGTTTGAGTTATTTGAATCTCCCACAAACACCAAAGGAAGGAGCACCCAAGCTTTCTCAACTTTCCTGGATGTGGGGCCGAAGGAAAAGAGAGAGGGGTGAGCTTAAAATATATCAGCAGTCAAACATCAAAAAATATAGTCAATCTATAACAAATGGAAAATAGATTACTGCTAAAATGTTCTAGAAGGTTCCCACGGTGGCCAATGATTTTTCATTTAATAGCACCTCTAAAGAAACTTAATTTATTCTGATGAGATCATATTGTACTACAGCAGGGAACCAAATAGATTCATTTTTGTGATATAAGAAAGTAAATAAATGCACTGCTGTAATATTCTTAGTATATGTACATAGCTCGTGTTTTCCTCAAAATTAAATCTGTCTTTAGGTGCATACATATACAGAAAAATACCACATAGAATTTTTATCAATACTATTATTTTTTATTTATTTTTTATGCCTTTTGAAACCTTACATTAAAATGAATTTAGTTGTTTTCTAATTAATTCACATTTTGCAAGCACTTTTCAAGAGTGCTTAAATGGTTTACTTAATATTACCAACTAAGAACTAGAATATAAAATCCTTAATATGTTGCTCTTCTATTACTGTATCTGGAGAATAACAATTATCTTACACCACTAGGATCATTAATTCCTTCATTTTTGTGATGAATATGATAACGTGCATCTATGTATCTATATATCTAATTTGGATTTATAATAGAAAAAGAATTCTATTGTAATACCTTACTGAAAAGATTAATTGTATTAAATATATAAAAACATTTTATATTTATATATGATAAATATATAAAGATGAACACCTTTATACTAAAGATATTTAGGAGAATTTAACATTCATACATAGATATAAAACTTACTAGCTCATTTTAATCAGCAATAATGACCATTTTACCTTATAATACATGTGTTCTTGTTCTAAAGTACTCAATATTAAATCAAATTATTCATTCACTTCCTCTAAGCACCATGACATATTGCCTAACTTAATATTAGCTATTTTATTAGTTCAATAAAATAGTTCAATATCTTAACACGTTCAATTAAGAAACAGTTGCATTCATTCACAAAGGAACATTAAGTTTTACTGTGAATTCAAACCCCACTTGATCTTCCAACCACAAAACATAAAAGTAAAATCTGCAGACATATGGTCCATATTTAACATCCATTAAGTGATTCTTCAGTATTCAAACTTGCTGAACAGTTAAATACCTTTGCATTTTCAAGGCTCAGAGTATTTTCATTTTTAAAAAAGAGATTAGATTCCATTTTTATATTTTGCTCCCCAACGTGGTAGTCATTAGCTAGATGTGGTCATTTAAATCTCAACTTCAATTAGTAAGCTTTAGTCACACTATCCACACTACAAAGGCTCGTGTGGGTGACTAGTAACTACCATATTGGACAGAGCAGAAGAAGACTAGAAATTAAAACACCATTTCACTTGATCTTAGCCAAAAGGCCAAGAAGCAATAAAACATCATTTCAGGAAGTGTTACTGGACATTGATGTTATAAGTGATGCAAGATATAAAATGGGGGCAATGTGCAAGCAATCACACAGAGTGTTTTAGTTGTAGAATAGGAAAACATTTGCTGGATATTCAAATTTTTAGTTTGTAGATTCAGTAGTTCTTTAGTTATGTGTACCCTAAAATTGTTAAAAATATATCACATATTCTTTGCAGTTTATATTTTTAATGGTATTTTGACATTGCAGATGCATTTTAAAACAGTTTTTTGAATATTTTCTGACATATTTTCATATAGCACTTTGGATATTTTATTTATTAATTTACATTCATTAAGAAAATAAAGAAAATATGAAAATCTGCCAAGAAGTAATTCCCAAACTCCCCGTAATGAAAATAGTCAAGATTAATTTGCTGGAGTATTATTTTCTAGAACTTTGTGTTTTTTTCTAGACATAATATAAAAATAACTACCAATTTGTCTCTTACTAAATGCAAAGTTTCAAATATTTTGTTTACACAGCTACATATAAATCCCAGATTACCCCATGTTTTGTTAAAAAAAAGTTATTTTTACCTGTCTTACATAGTTTTAGTCACAATGTATATATAAAAGTTCAAGGCAGATTTTTTACTTATATTATCAATATAATAATTTTCTATCAAAATTAGATGTTTGTAAACCCTCAATTATGCTGTTACATTTTTCTGATTATAAGATAATAGAATATTAGAAAACAATAACATTTACACTGAGAAACAACATTCATAGTCTGATTTTATCTGTTCATGTGTCCTTGGAGGGACCCTTATTTAAAGCAATGGACTTTTCTTTTTAAATCCATTCTGCTTAGGAGAGATTAGTAACCTGTCTTAGGATGTGATTTGCTAGATCTCTTTATTAATGTGCTAAAAGTTAAAAGCAGCAATTTTAACATTATGTTCCAAAAAAAAGGGATTACTACCTTTATATGAAAGGAAGAAATGTTACAACAGGATTACTATAACCATTAGTGGTAGATAAATTCTAGCTGTGGCTGAATAGGACTTTGAACATTCTTTCACTTTCCACTGATTAACTAGTTTGGAGAGATCTGACGTGAGATATATGAATCGCAGAGAAGAACACAAAAACAAGGACTTATACTATGTTTGTGAGGTAATATAAAGATACAGAACTCAAACCAACATTGTAATGCAGATCTATCAGTATATTTTCTGCAAAACTAGAGCTATGTTATTTTGATTTTCCCTAGAAGCAGTCCTGAAATTAAGATTATGATATAAGTAGATAGATTTTGGGAAGTGATCAAGGTAGTACAAGGGAGAGAGCAGAAGAAAGAGACAGAGGAAAGAGAAAATAGCCAACGAAGAGTGATTTTATGCGTAGGTTTCGAGATGGGCAATTAAAGATCAATCTTCTTGGAAATACCAGAGAAACCATGTAGAATGCACCTCAGAATTGTTCTAAAGAAAGGTGAAGAGATAGGAATACTTAACCTGTGGCTTTTGTCCCTTGCAAACTGAGTGTTGACTATGAAAGCTTTCAGTCTCAGATATTACAGTCTCAGATATTCCAGCACTATCCAACTGGTGACTTTAGCAAGCTCCCATGGTGACATAGGAAGCCCTCAGTCAAAGAAGTGGAGAGACACACAGGCTAGATGTGAGAAACTATCAGTGTTGGAAAATGTTTACAGCAGCTTCAACTAGACTCAGAGATGGCTGAAACCATACAAAGCAGTACATCTACATTGATTTTTATAGCCCACCCACTGCAGCATTCAAATCTGCTCATGACTTACATTGAATTCTCTGTGTTATCAAGGCTTTGAAGTGATGACTGGCCAGTCTCTAAAAAAAAATGTGACTTTCGAGAGTAACTCCATAAGCTAGATTCCCCATGAAGCAACTACACCCAAGGCAATAGTTAATCTTTTTCTCCTTTCCCAATCAGCTGTAACTCTTACCTTTGGCTAGCATTTCAGCTAGTTAATTTTTGTTACCATATTTGGAAGCAGCTAGAGGTATGCCAGTGAACTCTCTGAGTCCCAGACTTATTTTTCCCTCTCCAGTATGTAACAACATCAATAGAATCTCATTAACCAGGCAATCCACCTACCAGTAGAGTAAGTGCCTTTTTTTTTACTTGCTAACATATCAACATTTGGTATTTCCTGAATGCTACATGAGCTATAGATTTGGAAGAGGTACTGTCCAGCCAAAGCTGTGGCCTGAGGAAAAGAAACACAAGCATGACTAAGCCCTAAGAGATCTGTGAGACAAGGAAAGTAAGCATCTCAGCCTTTTTCTCTATCTGCCTTCTGTTCTGCCACTAAATCCCATAACTAAACTAGGCCAGAAGCCAGAGTTCAAGGGATCCTAAATAGTGTAGTCAGCAGAATTTATTCCACTGGGATAGAGTGAAGAAGAGAGAGAAGAGTAGAAAGTGGTTCTAGACAATATTCATCCCACTGCCTAAGTTGGTTGTTCTTTCAACTCAGCAGTTTCGCTTACTTTATACAATCAAAATATTTCTGGGGTAATTAGCCAGTCATTTCCTAGTTCAGCAGCAACAACAACAAAAACAAAAACATGATACTTACTGCATTCATCTGAACTCAATCAAAAGATAGAAACACCCCAGTAATTTGAACAGAAGTTTAATATAAATCACTTTTAATATAACAGGAGATTAAAATAATGAGGGAATATGGTAGTAAGAAATAAAGTGAACTCTGAAGAATATCGGAACAGCAGATATAAAGAATAGCCACCACTACAAGGAAAAACCTCATTTCTGGGAGTGAGATTCAGACCTTTTGGAGAAGGCACACCTGTAACTCTGGGATGATAAAGAAGTTCCTATGGTGCCATGCCAATAGAAATTGGTGAATTTTTACCCTCTAGAACTTGCCAGAATTCTGCTCTCAAGTGTGCCAAGGAAAGCTGCCCATGAGTGGTTTCTCTGGAGGCATTCTGCCATAAAGGTAAACAAAATTGAGGTGCCAGGGGAGCTGCTGGCCTCTAGGTTCTGTTGGATGCCAGGCAATGCAAAAGCTGAGCACTGGAGAAGCTTCAAATACTGGAGAAGCTGGCTGGCAGTGCTCTGCTACAGAACTGCCCAAACCAGGGTGCCAGAGGTAACAGCTGGTCACTAGATGCTGCTGGACACAATGCACTGCTGGAACCAGGTACTGGAGAAACTGTAACTACTGAGGAGCCAAGAGGAAGCCATGCATGCTAGAAACTTGCCAAGTGAGCACACCAGAACCAGAAAGCAAAATTTTGCTCCTCTGGTCTATAGCCATGCCACCCTGACCAAGCCCAATCTCATCTGATCTTGGAAGCTAAGCAGGGTTGGGCATGATTAATACTTGGATGAGAGACCACCTAGGAAGACCAGGTGCTATAGGTGTAAAAAAAAAATTGTTTTTCTAGGCTTCCATAATCAGCTCCATTGTCGGCTAGCAAAAAAAAAAAAAAAAAAAAAAAAAAAAAAAAAAAAAACGTATTTAGAAGACCCAATCTGATTTAAGAGCTTAGAAATAGTAAATTGATAAGCAACAAACTTATCTATATAAAAATTAAATTAGGTATTTTAATCTATTTTTGAAGTAACATAGCCTAGATCATCTATATGATTCTTTCTAAAAACTAAAACTTTTTAATATATTGTAAAAGTCATGACTACTTTTATTCATCTAAAATGAGAGGGAAAAAAACTTACCAGAAATGAAATGGAATATCTTTTTTCAAATAGGACAATGGTAGTATTTAATTTTAAGATGTATTAATAAGTTCCATCTAAAGATATACTCCTACTGATTTTTAAAAATTGAACAAGTGAAGGCAATTTTTTATGTAACTTCAAGAACTTCATCTCCTTAACCATTACATTCTTAGTCCTTGACAGAAGTTTTGCATTTGAAGAGATTGATGTATTTTGACACCCTTCAAATATTTTAAGGTGTTTCCTAAATATAATGTGGTAAAGGGTACTTGTCACAATTATTCCTGAGTTAAATGAAGAACATTGGCTCTCCTTCAAATCAGATTCTATTACCAAGGGCTACCAAGTCCAATTTTAGCAAATCCAAATGGTCTCTACGGGCATGATCACTAACAAACAATCTTCATAAGGGCAGAAAGTACCGACAAACATTTCTATGGGGGAAGGATGCTAGGGTTTTTGTTTGTATATATACATATATATGCATATATACATGTATGTATCTATATATATATATATTTTTACTATAAAAGATAGTAAGTTCAAAGTTCATATACAGTGATGTTGAAATTTATGACCAATTTTTTAAGTGGATCTGAGCTTTTAATTCACTGCATGTTTTAATATGAGACACATACCAAATACAATATTATTTTATATTCACTAAAAAACATTTGCCAATTCTACCATATCCTCAGAAATTTTACTGCGGACATTTAAATTCTCCATTAAAATCCACCTTCTTATGAAATGAACAGTTAGTGGCTCACAGACTTTGACATTACAATTTATTGCATGCCTCAGAAGGTGCAGAATTATTTTCAATAAATAGAAATTAACAGAATAATGATATTAACATTCATCTTTGTAGACATTTTATCCTGAGCTATGGACTCATACATGTTGAAGAAGAATTTGATCTAAAACAACTTTCTGGCAGCTTTCTTACCTGAACAAATCCAACTTTTGACTTTAGCAACTACCTTAGCCTGAAAATGCTCTAAAATATACAAAATATTTTTCATATTGTCTAACAAATTAAAACAATTATATGATATGACTAGAGTGATTTTATAACAGATTTCCAAATGGGATTATTTTTTAGTGCATGAGGACACTATTATCAATTTAATTTTAACAATAAATATAATTTGGGACTTTATAGACTTACTGGACACACAGACACCCTGAGCCTCAACTCCCTTGATATATGGCTCTCAGCTCCCACTATTTTTGTTTGTCTGTTTTTCTTGTTTGTTGTTTTTAAAATAGCTGTATTTTAGATTCAAGGAAATTTGGGAGTTAAAATTTTAGATTGTTTTAATGACTGTGGATTATAGAAATGTGTCCATTTTGTAAGTTTAAAATTTTCTATTCTGCTACTATTAAAAGATTAAAACAATTGCTTTATTGTAGGATACAGACACTATTTATATATATAAATTTGTAACAAATCAGATGTTGAATGCCGAATTGGTCAAAATTCTGGCAGGAAACAGATGACACACAAATTGGCAATTGTATAATGTTTATTGAGGACATGGTTACAAAGGTATGGATTGAGCTAAGGAAATCACAAAAAAAATGGTGAAGCTTCCGGCATCTAGAAATATTGGGAACTGTTATTGTCTCTAGGACTGAGGAGCAGCAGGGAAGAAGCAGCAAAAATAAATACCCCAAGCTATTGTTTCTCATTCCTTCTCATCTCTTGCTATTGCCATCCATTGACCAACTTTAACTAGAATCCAGAGGGCAAGGAGCTCAAATGGGACACTACGATGTATCAGCCTCTCAAGGCACAAAGAAAGATAGAAAAAGATGGAAATTAAATTTGGAGGACAAAACTGAATATTCAACAGATGAAAACAGGGCACCTTGCCCTCAAAAAATGAACACACGAGAAACCCAATATCTATTTTTCCTGATTTCGATTTAAAACTGTAATAATTTCTCATCCTAAAATATCATTTATGTATATATTTTCCAACGTTTTTTTAGGTTAGCGTGTAAAAATAATTCCTGTGGATATTTGTTCAATTAATTTTACTTTATTTTTTAATCCATCACAGGTTTTCGTAAGTGGTTGCAACAATGAGGCTTCGTCAATAAAAGACTGACCAGGAAACAGGATAATTGATCAAAGTTAAATGCACGGATTATTTCCGAAGTTGTAGATAAAGATAGCTACAAAGGAGAGTAAAGTACATGATGCTGGCAACAAGAGGGAGGAGAGGAAGGTGAAAGGAGTGGTCACTTAAGCTGCAGAGGGTCCTTGAATGAGAAAAGTCATCTGAAAAGAGATGCCATCTTCAGAAGAGGGGCACAGAAACCTATGACCACAGTGAAAAAAAAAGTCCTGAATTCTCTGGGGTTTATTCTCTTTCATTTTCTCATCTCCTACTGATTCTTCCTACCAACTGAATCCAATGAGAGTCAGAGAACAGAAAGCTCAATGACGTTAGCACTCAGGGCAGTGGCCCAGGTCACAGAGTAAAGAGAGGATCCAAAAGGACAAATGGAAAATACCCAGCACAGTAGGAGAATATGTCTTATAACTCCTAATATCTATTTCAGAATTCCTAGTAAGATGTTAAAATATGGTGATTTTCTTTAAAAATATCCAAGTTTTCCAGAGAAAGAAAACTGCTGGGAAGACTAATAATACTTTCACATTAGACCACGGCAAAGCCATGTGCTTTCAAAAATAGAAGGGAGACAAATCTGATAGGGAGTGATGTGGAAACATTGGAAGTTGGAGACAAAGAATAAATCTAAAATTAAAGAAGCTATCCAAATTCATTTTAATAAATACTCATTATTATGACAGGTAATTTCAAGTCATGTCTCTTGTAAAAATTTGATGGACACTCTAAGTTATCAGAGTTAGTTTCAACTATATTCGAGAATGAAATTCTAGACTTTGATAAAGTTAAATGACCTCAAACTTCTGGCCTAAGGGGGAAAAAAAAATTTAAACTACGTGAAGACCTCGTGCTGTTTTTGTACTTTAAATTTTGAGTTCTTCTTTATTTATCTGATAAAATGCTTTAAAAAGATTTGCTAATTTAATTAATGCTTTTCTTTATCAATGAGGAGGTTAACATTTATTTTAGAAGCAATATCAGTGTGCACTTTAAACTTTATTATTGAAAGGTAGAGAGAAAAAAGTGGAAAGCCATGTTAAATTTAATATGAAGTAAACATAAATATCAGGAAAATATAACTTTAATCACACTGGGTTTTTGCCAGATACTAGGATCATAAAAACATTACCAGTACTTAGAAAATGTAGTTAAAAGTTTGAAATTATAATGACACAGTGGATACATTATTTTATAATATTATATTCTCTCTACTCTTCTGTTGAATTGTCTGGATTTATACATTTATTATATATTTTATGCAGAATTTCATGATATGTACGTGTGTATATATGTGTATTATATATATATATATATATATATATATATATATATGTATTTGTATATTCCATTAAAAACAACTACCTGATATAGCCCTGGCAACAGTGACTTAGGTCATCCACACAGTCTAAAATTCAAAATGATTTGTTATCTTATAAAAAAATTAACAAAATATGATGAGAGAATGATATTTTAATTTATAATTTTTCAAGAATATACATATCTATTTTAATTGTTTACATAAATAAAAAATTGATCATAAAAAAGTCTTAAAGCAGTTTCTCCATAGATAACTACATTAAAATTTTTTAAAAAATTATAGTTAACCTGGGAAACCTTCCATGACTGAAGCATTCTGATATGACATTTCAATATTCCATTAATATCAGGATTAAATATTTTTATTTTTAAATGTCAGCATTTTTAAATGATTAAAATGCAGGTGGTCAAAAACATTTACTTGGCCTTAGCTTGATTGATCTGATCTGCAAATAAACTATTGTCTAATAATGAGACAGAGCAGAAATATAAATAAATGCAAACAAAATAATGAGTTTGTATTTTTTTCAAAATGGCAACGTAAAAATTATTATATCTTTTTAAAATGCTTTAACTCAGTTTCTTAATTCTATTAAATGCAGTGGAAGATTCATTCAATTTTCTCATTTCATCAAGTGAGTTTATATTAGGAAAAAATAAAGCTTTTATAAAAAAAAGCTTTAAATAAAAAAACCTTTTAAATAAAGCTCTTTATAAGAGAATACTAGAAAAATAATGAATAGTAAAAAAATAATGAATAATACACGATTAGATATCATTCTTACAAGCAGGCACATTTAAATTTTTGTCTTTAAATACATACACATCATTTGTCTTAGCAACTTCTTGACACATCTTTTCAGACGTAGGTGCTTAAATGTGGTTTATTTCCTTCTCATATGTAAATATGAACACACACACACACATATAAAAAACATACATCAACAATGTCCAATGGGTGGTGAGGGATGAGTGAATGGGGGTGGGGATTAAGAGGTACAAATTGGTAGTTACAAAATAAGCATAAGGATGAAGAGCATAGCATAAGGAATATAGTCTGTAGGATGGTAATGAAGATGTATAGCGTCAGATGAGTACTGGATTTAGGGTCATCGCTTCATAAATTATATAAATGTCTAACCACTGTGCTGTATACCTGAAACTAATATAATATTGTATGTTAACTATAATAAAAAATTAAAATAAAAAAATCACTTAAAATTTATATATTTTATATATAAGTACATAGTTATTTATTATTTAATAAAAAATAAGTACATGTAATTAAAGAACAACAAAGCAAATGAAACTGAGCAACCTTTATGCTATTTAGTTTAATATACTATTTTCTAAACCAAACATAAATTCTATGGTAATTTTAATTTACATATCCTTAGAATAATGTTTAAATTACATAATTCTAGATGAATCTGTAAGCAAACAGAATATTTTAAACAAATTCTAAATATTCTAGCAAAATACCATAAATAGCGTAACCCATTTCTGCATCTGTTCTTTCTGGAAAGTAACATAATTTGGGAGAATGTCAAGTCTGAGTCAGAGAGACCTCTTATACATGCCAGTACTGATATACGTGATGGTGGGCAGTTATTATACTCTGAATTAAAAAAAAATTGAATAAAAGATAGCTATCATATTAATATTACTGCAATAAAACATTAATTGACAAGCCAAGTGACATTAATTAAGATTCTAAACAGGCTTCAATTAATTTGGGTCAGGTCTTACCCCCAAATAAATTTAAGTTGTCTTTTTTTTGTTGTCAAATACGTTGTGAAAAGAATTTTGTTTTTTCAGGGTTGTTTGGATTTTGGAATTGTACATTATATTTATTGTATTCATTATATTTCTCATTTGTTTTTCTCCTGTCTTTCAAGTTAAGTATATGTACATAAGAAATTGATAACATTTAGTAATTCAGATAATATATAAAAAAAATATATCTGTACAGCACTCATAGTTCTAGTCACAGTTCTAAACTCTTTAACCAAATATATAATTATATACATAAATTATTACTAAATATGTATTTTAATGTTTAGTACTATGGCTAGAAGAATTAATATTTATTTATATAGATAAAGAATATAAATATAGATAAATATATATACATTTATTTAAGGGCTTAGAACTGACTGGAAGTATGTTATATAAGTATTAACTACTATTATTTGGATTAAAATCCATTGAATTTTTATAATAAAACTATGATATTGATATAATACCATTATCTCCATTTAACAACTGAAAAACTGAAAAACTGAAGCTCAAGTTCAATACAAGTAGTGAGTATTATAGCTGAAATCAAACCAAAGTAGTCTGTATCCAAAATCTTTGCTTTTATAATCTGCACTGAACTTCCAAATATCTCCTTCCCAATAAAATTCTGGATAATTCACAAATATTATATATAAAGATTAGTTTGTCAATCAGTTTTAAATTCCTCTTCGAAAAAGATGGTATCTCTTATTTGTCTAAGTGCTATTTATTGTTGCAGTGAGAGTGTAGATTCAAGCACTAGTCAAAATCTAGGCTCCTTAATTAAAAAATCAGCTTCCATGACACATATGTTCCTGATGGTCAGTCAGTTGCATAATCTTTGTTTAATAAACAGAGCACAATTTTAATGCATCGATGTAGTTTATCTGGTCCAAACTATTTCTTATGAGAAATTTGTGCATTATTGCCACCAATTTATAAAGCATCACTTTCAGTTAACACCTCCTGAATCAGCCATCAAAATTATTTCCTGTGTCTCAAACATAAGTCATTGGAAAATTTGAAAAAAACTACAAACTAATGGTATCAATGCATCGCTATCAATATTGCATCAATATGCCTAACTGGAATACATACTCTTCAATAATACACATTGTGTTTAAAAGATTCTTTTTATTTATTTATATTTATTTTATTTTATTTTTTAACACATACAACACCTGGTCTTCCTAGGTGGTCTCTCATGCAAGTACTAACTAGGCCCGACCCTGCTTAGCTTCCGAGATCAGATGGGATTGGGCACATTCAGTCAGGGTGGCATGACCATAAACTTTAAAAATTTCTTTAAAATATAGTAATTTAATCCCTAAGAATTACTCCAGTGGTGCTTATTTAGGGTTCAGTAGCATTCTGATAAGAAAAACATTTTAGACCAGGAATGTTTTTTAGTTTCTCTGCTTGTCTATTTAATTGAAAAACAAAATATTTGAATTTTAATTGTCCAACAAGTATTTATAGAAGTCACTCTAAGAGACCATAATCTTCTCTTCAAATCTAGAAGAGTTGCTAATAGAGCTTTCTCTCCTTAATTGAGTTTTCTTTTGTGGCAAGATTGCATTTGTGTAACAAGAAGGCAGCACTCGTGTCCATGTGGCTGTAGGGAGTAATGTGTACTTCACGTTGAATGGCTAGCTGTAATAATGAAGACATTATTACAATACATTATCATGAATAAAATCCCAGTTAAAATTGGGTTCAAGATACCATGTAAAGGAGATCGTCTAATGCATCAAAATTAAGTATAAGTCATTTAATGTAGGATATAATTAAGTGTTCATTATGAGAAAGTGAAAATTAGTGTAGCTATGTCCTGCAAGTATTAGATTTTCAGATAAGTTATAATTACGGTTTTTAAATTTGAAATGCATATGGGAAGAAGAGAGTGTTATAATGGTGTATAATAAAAAAGTAAGTTTGAAATTAAATATACATATTTATATTTATAAACAACCAATTCTTTCACATAGAGGTTAAATTAGGACTCTCATTTGCATCTTCTTATCTTACAATTTTAAGTTCTAAGCATGCCTGCACTCAGATATAAATTAATAGATGAGAAAAATTAAGCTTGGAGATATTTAGTAATTTAACAACTTTCCTAAGTGGTATAGCCTGCAACTGATACTCTCAAGAAAGATTTGCCTCAGGAATCTTGGTTCTAAATTTTTGTGCTTGATATCAAATTTAATTCTAGCTTAAAGCTCAGAGTTACTAATCTGTTTCTCTCCCAGACATGTAATTCTTTTTCCCTTTTATAAAGTTTGACTTTCTCTAAATTATTATTATTTTTTTAAGAAAGCTTACAACCTTGCTGACTTTTCTGCTCTTACCTGACTCTTTGCACATATCAGAATTTCCCCATATTATGTCATAGTTCATCTCGGTTGACAATTAGAAATTGATGAATGAAATCTCCAAAAGCACCATCCTTATTTTGACTCTTCAGATCAATTCTTGACCTTTTTCCACTCTGCTATCCACCCTGGAAGCTAACCTACATGGACTACATCAATGGTCTCCTTCGACTTCTGCTTTGGGGAAAGTGTTGCTGAAAGGGAACCCAACATTAGAAAGAAAGAGAAGACTGAGATGAGAGTATTTACCCCATGGCTTTCTCTCTGCGGTTACTGGAGCTGACTGTGTTCCAGGCTGATAGTCACAATAACTGCTTTCTGTTCTTTTCTGTAGTCTCTTTGGGCTTACCAGAGAGGCTGCATTATTTTTTATTGTTTTCCTTACCTACCCTCAGTTGTAAAAATGGTCCTTTTTTTAAAAAAAATCTTTAAATTGCCCTAAAATACGTGTGCTTCCTGTATCTTATGAGGACCATGGCACATACATAGTTCATTATTTAACCAATATCATGCAAAATAATTATAAATCGAGGTATGATTCTCAATTCATATTATCAATAGGTCATTACAGCACATATTATTTCAAATGAACAAAGTGATAATTGTTTTTTGCATGGGAAATAATATATTAATGGTAGAATAATATTGACTAGGAAAACTGGTACAATGGCACATTGAATCCTTTAAAAAAATAAATAGAAACTATTTAGCTACACAGATAAAATGTAGTAATAATAATTAGACACTAACATTCCTTTAGTTTTCCTTGCCACTGTTCAGACTTTTCTCAGAATTAGTTCCTAGTCTGTGATACCAAGAATGTGGAGCACATTGAACATAGGAGAAAATTAATCAGAAATCAATTTATGTGCAGAATTACTTGTAAAATTAAAATGATAAATGAAAGTTCTCAACTTGCGCAATGAAACCCTTGCTCTTTTGAAACCATTTTACAATGATTCTTTAAAACTATTTTTAATTAACATCTGATATTTTTTTCACAACTATAAACATAAAATAATATCAAATCAACATTTGTCAAAAAAGTAAACCTGTAAGTATATATGTGCTTTCTTGTTTCATTTGTGTTAATTGCATTTACAAGAGCTAAATGTAAATGGGCTACTTTGGGACACTAAATATAACCAATTCACTCTTCATGTTCTACCTGAAGCACAATCGTGAGGCCCTCTGACTGACGTGTTGATTTCCTCTCAGTAAGGGTGATATAATTAATGTGACCTTTTGATAAGGTGGGAGATACAGGGTGAGACAAGTGCTCTCTTGAGAGCTATTAGCAGCTTCTGAGCAATTTGCTAATAGTAGAGCTACCTGTATTAAAGTCATACAGTTAAGAAGATAATTGACAACCATAATAATGAGTATATACAGGAAAGGGAGAGTGTATAAAGTAAAATAAAACTATTAATAACTTTAAAAATGATGAAATTTTGGTATTAAGTAAACTGTGATTTGGGAACTAAGGTTTTAAAAACACAATGAATAATTTTTATGAGGCTGCAGGTAATCGTGGGTCTCTCCTGTGTGGAAAATTATGTGGTTTTATTTCTGCTGTCAGTATTTTTGTTAAAATTCTTTAAAATTTTTTGTAACATCCAACCCCAGATATAGTGATGCATATATGTGTGTAGTGGAGGCATGACGAGTTTATACTGATGTATGAGCTCTCTTCATATTCTGAGTTTAAAAAGACCTCCTTATATTGTAGACTTTAAAACCTGCCACATGATGTACGTATGAGTAATCTATCATGATTAACAAAGACACATAAAACCACAGGTGTACTAGAAGAGTGTTTTTTAAAAAATAATGTGTCATAAAAGTATTTATAAAAATAATGTAGAAATATAATGTGATATAAAAAGGGTTTACTGAAACTTTTTCTAGCTATCAAAATTTACTAATATGCCCAGTAGATCATCAGGGACTCTCTGTTCATCTAGACTCCTGTGTTTATGTTTTCAATTAGTTGTGGTTAATCAACAAGGTCAATTTATACTTATAAACTGCAAGGTTGCAATTAGAAAAGGATGATTTAGAAAAATGGGAAACTAGAGAAGAGAGGAAGATACGAGAGTGAAACATTGTTATCATTATGTTCATTGTTTTTTTTTCAAATGTACTTCTATTTAAAACTTATATTTTGACAGGTGAGGAGAACAAAATATCCACATTTTAATTTGTAAAAAATAACAACAATTTTAAAGTAACCTATGCTACTTGATCATGGGGCTCAAATCTGTTTTGAATGATTATTTTGAGCAACTCAAGGTATTTCTGATTTTCAAGCTTTTGTTAGAAAGATGATTCATTTTTATAAGTGTAGACATGTTCTTATGGGGTTTGCCAGGTAACTGAGTAATGTTATTAGGACTATCAGTTTATTTCATATTGTACAGAAAAAGGGCCACTTGATAATGTTCGCCAGTGATACTCCAGAGAGAAACTGATGGTACTGTATCTGAATGATTATTTTATATGACCACCAAAGGTAACAAATATATAATTATATTTCACAAGTAAATAAAAAATAATACATCCTCCATAGGGTTCTTTTGATTTTCTCAGTAGGATTCTTAACTATAGACCTTAGCAAGTTGAATAAATGGATTTAGATTTGAGAGTAAACCCAAGTCTGAGGAATTCATGATTTTATAGAGTCATGAGCCACTTCAAGATCCCCAGAAGCACCAGGATATTTGAAAGTGATACATAAATGGAATATAAGAATCACATTGCTTAATATACATCTCCTCCCACATGTTAAATTATAAAGTGGAGGATGTTCAAGAACCATTAAAAATTTCAAATATCCTATAATTTGGCCTGTCTTAGATGTACTACAGAATTCAGGATGTATAGCACACAGTTACTGTTTTGTCACATTTTATATTATTTTCTATTTCCTTTAAGAAAAAATTTTCTTATTCAGTAAGTTGTTATTGACATTCAGGGCAAGAATCATGTGATATACCACTTTAATACAATAAAATATTATTAGATTATTAAAAGGGGAGAACAATATGACAAAAAGATAATGTTTTATTTTCACGTTTAAAAAAAATCTTTTTATGGAGTGAGGAAAAGGGAGTATGTTATAAATATATTAATAAAAATTAAATGTAATTAAGTAATCTTATTCTATAAATTAGTTTTGAATCTATAAAATCTGGTTTTTTAGACAAATAGTTCTCTTGTACCATTTACAATTATTTTGGAAATATTATATAATGCAGATGAACTTATTTTAGAGTTTTCTGTAATTATTATTATTGTTTAAGTTAGAATTTCAAAATGCCTCAGTTGTTCTAATTTGTTCTATTCTTTTGATTCAGTCCTAATTCATTAGAAATATATCTCATTACTGCTGCAATGTACAAAAATCAGGCCACCTAATAATGTTTTCTAAAGATGTTCTTCCTGGTCAGAAATGGATGATGGCTATATCTGAAATATTTGATTCCCTCTAAGTATGTATATCACCAAGATTAGCAAAAAAGAGAGAAGTAAAAAATAGTTTGTCATTCTGTGAAAATCACATTTCATTATGGATACTTAATTTTAACCCCACTTAGGAACTGAGGTAATCATAGGATATGAGATATGAAGTTTATGTGGCAACAGACACTTAAAATCCAGTATGATTAGTGTATAGCATTATGTAATAAATTCCTCACCTACTATATGCATAAACCAAATTGTGGTTTCTTTATATGGAATTAATACCATGATAAATTATGACATTTTTATACTTTATTAAGTTGGTGATGCATACAAAACTTTTAAACTGATAAATAACTTAATTATAGGTTTCCATAATAAAAAAAGAACCACATACTAAAATGTCAACATGATCTGACACCTACAGATGTTGCTGTAAAAAAAAAATACCCTATAATTTCCAAAGCTGGATTTGACACAAAAATGTATATTCCTTGAATATGAAAACTTCTTTAAACCCTTCACTTAGACAGCTTAAAACAGAGCTAAAAAACTGCTAAAAAGTAGAATCTACTAAATAGCCAGGACATACACCATGCTTGTAGATAATGAAGAAAACCAACAATGTTAAAAATACTTATTAACACAGCATCTGCTACATGTCTGTGTTTCAATTATTAAGGATGCATGATAATTAAGATTGATTTTCTAATTGAGAGGAGGTAAAAAGCTTTGTTGGAATAGATATATTTAAACAAATAAACACCTAAATATATTAAGCATAATATGAGTGAAGTATAATTTTATTGATTTTGGATATTAAGAAATCGAAGAAATTCAATTATTATTTTATTTTTTTAGGCAAGACTCTTAGTCTAGTATTACTACCCCATCATACTGAATTTCTTGTTTGGCAGAAAGAAAAAAAAAAATCCCTTGATGTAATATGGTCCTATATGGAACAATAATATTGAGTGGTCAATACGGAATGGAGATGGAGAGCAATAAAACAAAGGGTTATTAGTTTTAAAAGGATAAATATGAATATTGAAGCCATTGAGAAATGATTTTATGAAATTACATAAAGTGAGCATATATGATCTGTGATCGATCTATACTCTGTAAGAGCCATGGTACAAAGAAGGCTGAAAGTTACAGGGACTTAAAATGATTAGACAAAGATAAATGGTATATATATACAGTCTGGAGTCTCAATAATGAGAACAAATAATCAAAATGTAAATGAAAAATAAGTCTAGAGTAAAAAAAATTAAGTTTGGAATGAATCTTCTCTGTGTTATCACAGGAGGATTTATAAGAGAGTAGAGAGAGATCAGTAAAAAGACAATAGAATGAATGCTTCCAATTTCCAATAATGGCATGTGAGATAATAAACCAACTTTCCTCCTGTAAGCAAATAAAACTAAAATAGTTTTCCAAAATATTTAAAGTATATTAAAGACATTGGATGAACCAAACAGATAGAGAGAATTATCCATACTACGGTTAATTTATGTAAAGTATAGAAGTCATTTTGGTCACAAGGGTTTGCTAATATGTCACTTTGAACTACTAAAAAATAAAAAGTTAAGCTAAACATCTCCATAAAATAAATAGTCTAATGTAAGACATTGCCTATAATGAGCTAAAAGGGGATAAAGTCTAAATAATCTAGCCTTCACGAATATTTGCTGTTATTATTATTATTACTACTATTGTTTGGGGCTTGTAAAGATAAAGTATTGAAATTGATTTAAGATGGTTCTTTCATTGTTTTTTTCCCCCTAGGGATTTGAAAGGAAAAGTAATTTCTTTATGCAGTTCAGTCTCTTCACTCTAAGTTTAAAAGTTTTCCTACTTTTTCAACTGCTTTAACCATCACTGCATCAAAGAGGAACAGGCACACAAGAACTAGTAGGTATAAAAAGCAACAGATTAAAACAAAAACTGCAAATATTATAATTTACCCAGAAAATAACATAAAACAAATGTTTTTACTGAATTAGTTTGTTAGGGATACCACAACAAAATATCCCAGAGTGTGTGGCTTAAATGATAGAAATTTATTTTCTCACAGTTCTGGAGATGAGAAGCTCAAAATCAAGGTGCCTGTTGGGTTGTTTGCCTCTGAGGCCTTTCTCCTTGGCTTACAGATGGCCACCATCTTGCTGTGTTCTCACATAGACTTTCTTCTGCGTGTGCACACCTGTGTAAATCTGTGTGTCCTAAAATCCGCTTCTTATAAGGAGAGCAATCAGATTGAATTACAGTTCACCCAAACAGCCTCATTTTAATGGCCACAATTTTAAAAAGAGGCACATTGAGGTACTGGTGTTTAAGGCTTCAATGTACAAATTTTAGGGGGAAAAATCCATTTTATAATATTTACTGAGTATATATGCAAAGAAAGTTACTCCAGAATCTTATATAATTGTTTTTTTTCCCCCTACAAAAAACTAGCTTGGATCATCCTTACCACTACAGACAATTAAAGGGATAAGATACAAGTTTAACACATTGATTAAAATGTTATCATAGAGTCAACAAGACAATGAGGTAATCAGGTCAGCATCAAGTAAAGACAAGCACTCTTGTGCTTAAAAAGCCACACCTCTAATCTCTGAGGAAATTTGCATGACTAGAAATAACAGTTATGATTCTGAGTTATTCTTTTGGAAATTTCTCTGAGTATCAACATAATACACTTGAAGACTAAGCATAGGGCCTGAAAACACTCAGAGAAGAATGAGTGTAAGCTGGAAGAAGGCAGCCCTCCCATAAACTTTTAGCTTGTTTCCACATTTTATTGATTATTCAAGAAAATTAAAAACTTAAAAAGAAAAAAAGCTTTTAAGCAGCTCCCACACCAGTTTCTGGCACATGCAAATACCAACTCTACAAAAAAAAAAAAAAAAAAAAATCCTTATAGCAGGAAGATTTGCTTATCTTAGTTTAAAAGTAATTCCCTCAAAAATATTTTAAAGTATAATGTTATGAATACAGAAAAACAATGAATGTACACACAAACACTATAATGACTAAACAAAAATAAAAGATAACACCAGATCCAAAGAACCAGAGTTTTAAAAAGTGTTTTGTATAAGAGAAATCCAATGGTCATTACTATATTTAAAACGTAAAATTATTTAAAAAATATTTCTCAGAGAACTAAAATTTCCAAATTTAGTTATATCATATTAAATACACACAGATGCACACACAAATAATTCTAGAATTGAAATTTATTACACAGAACTTTGAAATTTAAAGATTAATATTAAAAGCAGATTAGATATAGACAAAAAGAGAATAAACTAAAATAGAGTTCAGCTGCAATTATTAAAAAATGAAGTATGAAACACAAAAGGGAAAATAAAGAAGAACATGTAAGAGAAATAGAAATAATAATACCACATCTAAAATAAATTTATTTAGAGACATAAAGAATGGAGGAGAAATGACACTAACAAAGATAACAAGGGATAATTAAAAAAATATATCCCAAGACATCAATATATGAAGATAAGAATTCAAGACTGGAGGTGTGAGGCTGTCTGAATATCTGTTGTTTACAAAAGTAATGAAAACACTGGCAATAATTGTTAAAACTAACTTTTTAAGAACTCTCAAAATTAAAAAAAGGCTTCTAAAACTCTGAGTAGCCATTATACAAAAACAGCACCACCAAAACTGCTGGATTGTTGTAAGAACAGCAGATTATGTTGTACTGTAGTTTCACCTCCTCTCCATCTCCTCTCCTCATCTCTACAATAGCCTGAACAAACCAGCAGCCTCTTGCCCATGGTAATAGTAACACCAGTGGCCTTGTAGACACTGAAGAGAGAAGAACAGATTTTGAGCTGCTAAAAATATCATTAACAAGCACTGATACCAATATGTCCATCACACAGCTCCCTAAAGAGAAAAGAAATTTACATGGTGGATGTTGTCATTATTTGACTTGACTCAGAGCTTACAAACAGGAAAAACCATAACTTTTTAGGGTATTTGACAAAAACGATGACCAGTAGTTTTTAACATCTCATCTGTGTGAGGCTATAATAGCGGTTGAGACAATCAAGTGACTTGCTAAAACATAAGAGGAGGATTTGAAGATGTCCTGGAGGGTTGGATAAATTTTGACATATTTTGAGTTATCTCTCGAAGGCTATAATTATATGTGGTAATGTGTATATGCCTCAGTAAACATCTATGCAGCCTTAATCTCTCACCTCTAGCTGATTTTGTGACTTCGAACAAAAAAAAGTGAAAGCTAAAGCAGAGTTGTAAATTACTGGTTTTGAAGGGTTTGATCAACATAAACATAAAGCTTTTAGCAAATGGAAAGCGGATTATTGGTTCAAGGCATTTAGGAAAATCTCTGTTCAGTCATCAGCTGATCAGAAAGCTGAGCAGACTTCAGGGGCTACACACAACAAAGAATAGAACTTAAAGTATTAGTCAAAGACTAATAGTCATTAAACAAACAAATGATAGCAGCAGCAGTTGCAATTGCAACAAAAAACCAGATACAATCTAAGTTGAGAGGAGGTTATTTCCAGAGTTCCTAGATTATATTATCTAAGATATCCAGTTTTCAACAAAATATTGTGATAATGTGCAATGAAACGGGAAAGTATAGCCCATAGATAGAAAAAAAAAAATCAATAGAACCTGTCTCCCCAGTCCCCAGGCCGCAGACCTGTACTGGTCTGTGGCCTGTTAGGAACCTGGCTGCACAGCAGGAGGTGAGCAGTAGGCTAGTGAGTGAAGCTTTATCTGCATTTGCAGCCTCTCCCCAGCGCTAGCATCACTGCCTCAGCTCCACCTCAGATCATCAGGCATTCGATTTTCATAGGAGCATCGGTCTTAGGTGCCAAAAAGTTTGGACACAACTGCCTTAGAAGATGTAGATACTGAATTTACGAGGCAAATATTTTATATCGGCTATTAGGAATATCTTCTGAAAACTATAAACAATCATATCTAAAAAAATAAAGAAAATATGGTAATGATGTCTCATCAAATAAAGAATATTAATAAAGAGATATTATATATGTATTATAAATGTCCAAGAAGAAATTCTGGAGTTGAAAAGTAAAATAACTGAAATGAAAACCACGAGAGGGGCTCAACAATAGATTTGATCTAGAAGAAGAAAATAATCAGCAAACTTTAAGATTTGTCAATTGAAATGATTTAATATAGATAACAAAAAGAGAGAATAATGAAGAAAAATAAACAGAGACTCAAATATCTATTGGACACCATCAAACGTACCAACATATACTTGGACAGGACAGAAAGGAGCAGAGCAGATATTCAAGAAATAATGACTGAAATCTTACCAAATTTTATGAAAAACATTAATCTACATAATCAAGAAGTTCAGTGATTTCCAAGTAATATAAAGACATCTACACCTGGACTTATCTCAGTTATATTATTGAAAATCAAAGTTGGAGGTCCTGAAAGCAGCATAAGAGAAATGACCATCATGTACAAGTGATTCTCAATAAAAGTAAGAGATTATTTTCATGAGAAATAATGAAAGCCAGAGGCCATAGATTGTCCTTTTCCAAATATGAAAAGGAAATATGGGCAACAAAAAATCCTGTATCCAGTAAAACTATCCTTAAAAAATTAAGAAAATATTAAGACTATCATAGACCAACTGAAAGAGAGAAATTTTGTTGCTACACAACCAGCCCAAGAAATATTAAGTGAGATTTTCAAGATGGGAGGACACTAGGCAGTAACTTGTATCCACATAAAAAAGGAACACTAATAATTATGATTGCACATGCAAGTTAAAATACAGAATAAATGTAATTTTCATAACTTTTCTTCTACCTAATGTTTAAAATAACAGCATAAAGAAATATTATGGCATTGTCTTAATGAACTTCTATTGCACAAATATGTTACTGGTATGGCAATAATAGCACAAAGAAAGAGGTGGAGAAATAATGAGGCAGTTTGAGTATACCACTGAAATTAAGTTAAATTAATCCAAACCAGATAGCTTTAAATTAAGATGCTAAGTATAAGCCCTGGGGTAACTACTAAGATATTTACTTTAAAAAAATAATGCTTTCCTTTCTCCATTTCATAAGACATGTAACTAAATAATAGAAGTGGCTATACCTACTAAATCAGTTAGTATTTTAACATTTAACCAAAGAGTAGTTCAATTTATTCTCCTTGATGTCTTTGCTCTGAACAAAGAGTAGTTTTTGTTGTTTTCAGCAATTTTGCACTGACTTAAACCATTAATAAGTTTCAACCTTTGTGGTACCAGATGTATAGTCTTAATACTCTTTGATAATGAAATATTTTCTTGATTACATTTATTTTCAAATATTTAATTAATTTGAAGTCTATGTAACCCCGTTGCTGCTTTTTTATATTTTTAGTTTTTTCTTTTTTTCATTAGATTTTGCTCACTTGTCAAATTAGTTCATATTAAAATCTCTCTTTTTCCCTTATATCAATGCTCATGTAAACACTTTTTATATTTGTTAATAATTTTTGAAATGTATTTTCTGAAACTCCATAATACAAATCTGATTATTTTAAATACTTTTTTTTCTGACTACTTATATTTCTGTTCATTCCGGATCATTTTTTAAACATATCTTGGTAATCAAATAAAAAACTATATAAAAATCATCTTTAAATTTTTTGCTATGTAATTCCAGAACACCAACACAACAGTACATAAGATGCACTAATCTTAACAGAATTAAATGTCAAAAAGATAATTAAAATTACTTCAGCATGACATGTGTGGAGTGAATCTGGAATTCTTTTCATTTATTTTTAATACAAAAATGAATCACTTTATATTGTACATGTATATGCTATGGTTTTAGCAAATGCAGTGTTTCTCTTAACTCAATGATTTTAATATATTTAAACTACCTTGAAAAATACACAGATGTTAATAACATTTTGTTTACTTTCTGTAAAATATCTAATAAAATAAAAAAGTATTGTATTATCTTTTTATAAAACCTTTATTTTATAACCTCTTATTTATCATTTAAAATTTTGTTTTGGGAAATAAGTCACATCAAGTTTCAGAGGATTTCATTTTAAGAAATAATTTTCTTTTAAGGAGATACAAATCTTAATGAAGAGAGTCAGAATGTCTCAGTCTTTATAAAAGGTCTATTACTGATTTATCAGTTCATTATCTTCCTAATTTCTCCATTTATAAATCTGAGACATCTGATTAACTCTCTGGTGCTATTTAAAGTATTACCCATGTATGATGCATCAAATACATTAAGAACATATTAAGATTATTTGACTGCTTTAATAAATGTTACTGGTGTGTTCCACCCTGCAGAAGAAAATAAAGCAAAACAGTAGAACTCAGCAAGTAAAAATAGAGCCAACCTTATAGTAAGAAACAACTTATACTTAGTCTCTCTCCTTGTTTGTATTTGGTTACGCTTTGCTATAAAGGTAATTTTTTCACCCAGAGAAATATAAATTTCTATTTTTAAAGAATATATATCACAAAATTAATCACAAAAGTTGATTAAACAATTAAAATTAAAATATATAAAGCATTTGGTTTTATATTAATAATTCAACAAGTCTTTGTGTACATTGCATTTTCCTAAGTATTGTAGAAATAACTGTAGAAGGCACTATTCCTGTCTTCATTCCAAATATAATCTAGTTAGGCAGATAAATTTACTTATGTGAAATATCTAAATAAACATACCAGGCATTAGCCACAACTCAATGACAGACTATAAATATGGTAAAATATCAGATGAGAAAGAAATCAAAGTAAATTCTTTCATTGATTTTATTCCCTTCACTTAATCATTTATGTATTAATGTATTTATTCATTCAGTGAACATCAGTAGTTTAGTCATTTAAAATAATACTTGTTGACTGAATACCAGAAATGTATGCATTCATTCATTCTTTAATCAATGATAACTTTATATCTCATTAACAGTGTTAGGTGCAGATATAACAAGGATAATTATAATCCAGTTCCATCATTGCAGATCACTAGAGCTCAGACAAAAAAAATTTATTGCAATGCAATAAGTAAACATCGGGACTGCTTAGTGGTAAGGTAAGTTGTATTCGTGTATACGTGTGTGTGTGTGTGTGTGTGTGTTTGTGTATGTGTGTGTGTGTGTGTTGGTCAGAGATTCAAATTTGAAAACTGTCTCAAAAGAGTCATTGGCTATTTGACCTTCCCTCAAGAATAATTTCTATTTGAAAATATTGCTCTATAAATGCCATTTAAAATTGTTTTAATAGAGACAAATGTGATGACTTCTCAGTTTGAAGGACAGTAGAAGTTTCCCATTGAGGTTGCCATTTGAACTGACTTTTAAGGAATGCATGTATTTGCCAGATTGAAAAGAGAAGAAAGGACTTTTCAAACATGTAAATCCAGTTAAGTAGGCTACAAATATTTCTATAACCAAGTATTAAGGGTGACTGTGAGAAATCATCAGAGATTGGGTGGGAACATAGACATAATTCAGATCAAGAAAGGGCTTGTGTGCCATGGAAAGAAATGACAAATTTATTGCAAAGTCAAGAGCTGAGACTGAGGAAGTGGAAAGCATTAGGAGGATATTACAAAACATGAGAAGTGGTGACTTCATGAATTTAGGCAGAGAGAATGTGATTGGAAAACAGTGAGAGACTTCTAGAGGAAATTGTGACTCCTCAGGTGTGAGAGATACAGAAAATACTCATAGCTTAGGATATTTAATAGTTTTCTATTTTTAAGAAATAGGTTTATGGTCGTCATATTAAAAATACACAAGAGGGCAAGTTTAGCAAGAAACTTAGTGAAGTCAGACATTTTGCATATTGAGTTAAAAGTGGTAAGAAAATATATTAACAGGGCAATATGTCTAGAAATAAAAAGAGAATTAAACAAGCAACAAAGATTCATGTAGGTGGCCATTGAAAACTGAAATTTAGAAAAGACCACATACCCATGACATGTAGAGTGAGACTCTATGTAAGACTATGGTATGGAATCTATGTAGCAACAGGAGGAAGAGAATTCTTAAGAATCCAAAGTCATAAAAAGGAACCAGGAGAGGAGGGTATCATTAATATCATAGAAAGCAAGAATTTCAACAATAGAATTTAAAACAATATAAAATGAACAATGTTTCAATGAGAAGAATATTTAAAAGGTCTCCTTTGTTCCTGTTGGTTTGTAATTTGACAGCTAGATTAGGGTTAGTTTTGAAGTAATGAACCAGACGGCAATGGTTGAAATACATATGATGCATAAGGAAGCAGAGGCAGGTAGTATTATTTATTTATTTTATTTAGAGAATGTGACTATATATATATTTTTTTGCATTCACACTCTTATGCATAGAGAGATACAAACAATGCAGAGAGATAGAGACTATATGATATGCAGTACATTTTTAAACTATATTTGTTTAATGTTCTTCTTATTGTTTTCTTGAATATGTCACTGGTTTTAGTATTTAAATGGATTAAGATATATAATCTAGGGAAGAGAAACACAGTATATAAGAGTTAAGGGGGAAAAATTAATGGATCAAGATATTATTAAATATAGGAAGTGCTAACACCTAGAGAGAGGATAAAAGAAATAGTTTCTGGCATGTTAGATCATTTCCAACCTAATTAGCTACAGAACAAGTCTGTTGTCTAGAATTCCTGATCCTTTGGTATAATAATATTTGTCATAATGAAAATGTAAGTAGAGGATCTAAATGGATGGACATTATTTGTATGTAAAGGGATAAAGATGTCTGAGTTTATGAAAAGAGGAAAATCATAAGTTGTGGAAGTGAGATAGTATGGTATTGTAAAACTCTCAGAGTAATTGAATATTTATGTGTAAGAATAACAAAAGATAAGTTTGGATGTTATATTTAGGATGTCTGGAATTCCATGTTAAAGGCCTTAAATATTGTCTTGCAAACAATTTGTATGTATATCTATTTAATATGCAGACATAGAAAGCAAATAAGATAGTTATTGCAATAATACAATTATATTCTAATTAAGGTTTTTAACCATCATGTTAGCAATATCAATAAATGATTACTGATATCGATATCAATTAATATGTAAAAATATGTAAAAAATATCAATAAATACGTAAAAATATTGCCAAGAATGGTTTGACAGGATTTATTGGCTAATTGTTCTGATGAAAAGAGTCAAAACTGAATTTAAATAATATTTTGGGCATCTAATTTTTTCCCTGTTTTGAGATGTCACAGGCTGAAACAAAAAAAAAAAGGAGAGACACAAATTATAATAGATAAAAAGTTAATGAGAAAAAGAAAAATAATAGAAGAAAGTGAATCCCGCAGAAATGTATTTAAACATTTATATGCCACATGAGGCTACTTCTGGACAACAAAGAGTCTAGTTTTACTAATTTACTTCACTTCATTAGGAGTGTGGTGTAGCACTTTGCCAATGTTACCGTTTAATCCATATGAATAATTTATTATTTTAAATGTCATGTTTATTCATGATGTATAATATTTAAAAATTCATAAATAATAGGCATACATGAATTGAGATCCAATTACTTTAAAAACGACTTTCCTAAATGCTATCAAATGCATTCTTAATGTATTGCTAGTCAATAATTTTAACTAAATAGCTTTATAATTTTATTTTGTAATGGAAGTTCATATTTCAATTTTATGTCCAATCTATGCTTACTAATATAAAGAAATAAATTATTCAAGAATATTGATGTTCTGTCCCAAATATTTATATAAAAGAATTTATAACAAAAATTCCTTCCTAAGGCAGTTTCAATTGAATTTTGATTAAAAATAGTCTAAAACAGATATTAAATTAAGATAGAGTTATTATATTAAGATTTATTAGGTATATTTAAATTGAAATTCTGTGGCTTTTCTGAACAAAATGAACTATACTATTCTTGTCATAAATTTCTGTGTACTTTACATATCAGATATATTATTGAACAAAGTAAAGTCAAAAGAATGCATACATTATTAATATTCTGAAGAATTAAAGTACAAACACAAATAAAACATAAATAACAAGTTCTTATTAAAAAGCTAAAAAAGGAACAAAATATCATCTTCATTTCAATTGTATACCAAAATGTTTCTTTCAATATATTTTAATCATATTTCTACAGATCCTATGAATAGAAATATCAAACACCTAAAATAATAAGAGAAATATAAAGAAAAAGGAACCACATTTAATAGAAAGAGTCAGTGAAGTGAAAATAAAATATATGCCTTATAGAACATGATTTACTCTCTCTCCAGAATAAAACTGCCAGTTGCTAGTACAGTAGTCCTCTCTTATCTACAAGATCCCCAGTGGATGCCTGAAACTATAGGTAGTACCAATCCCTGTATACACTATGTTTTTTCCTATGTGTAATACCTATGATAAAGTTTAACTTATAAATTAGGCATAGGAAGAGATTTACAGCAATAACTAATATATATATATGTATATATATATATATATAATAAAACATTTAAAACAATATACTGTAATAAAAATTATGTTAATATGGTCTCCCCTCCTTCAAAATATCTTATTATACTGTACTCACACTTCTTGTGATGATGTGAGATAATAAAATGCCTTAAGTCATGAACTTTCACCTTGTTACTTAAAGGAAACACTTTATGGTTTCTCTTTGGCGTATCCAAATTGCCAGCATTACTACTCTTGTGCTTTTGGGGCCATTGTTAAGTAAAATAAAGGTTACTAGACCACAAGCACTGAGATACTGAAAGTATCTGATAACCTAGACTGCTGTTAAGGAACTAAGGAGCTGGTAGCATATTCCGCATAGCTACGCTGGGCAAAGGAATGATTAGTGTCCTCAGAAGGATGGAGCAGGACAGTGTGAGATTTTCATCATGCTACTAAGAACAGTGTGGGGTTTAAAACTTACTAATTGTTTATTTCTGGTATTTTCCATTTAACGTTTTTAGACCACTGTTAACCGTGGGTAAATGAAACCACATATAGTGAGATTTTGAATGAGGGATGACTATAGTACTTCATGAGATTATTTTCTCAAAAATTTATTCAAGGTGATGCCTAAGGCATCTTTTCACATTTAAACGTACTGGATTTCTTATTGAAAAGGGTTTTCCAAGATGCTTTTATTAATCATTTAATGATATGAAAACTTTTATGCAAAGGCAAATATTCATGGATAGGAGACAACAAAATTCCACTACTTTATAATAAATATTTTAGGATATATCTATCATAAAATTTCTAATGTATAGGTATATAGTGTTACTACGTGCACATACATACCTATATATTCATGTGCCAAAATTATACTTGTTTATGTTTACATATTTATATTATTTTAGAAAAAAAAGGAAATGCTTACATTATACGTCTCTTTTTCACCATATAGGTATTTATTTTCTTTAAAGCTAAAATGCCTAGCAAACAAACAAAAACTATCTAATATATCTAGAATTGAAAACATCATAATAGATTTATATATTATTTGGTAAAAATGCAAGTTTCTTATTGATTTGCTTTAAATTTGAAAATATATACAATAGAGGACTGTGCTTTGGTGTACTGTAAATTTTGCTTTTCTAGTTGAAATTCTGGAGAATACAGGAGAAAATAATTTGTTAGCATTAATGCATCAGATTCTTTTAAGATAAAGATTTGAGGGAAATAAATCCAATGCCTTTCACTTCTCTCAGTCTAATAGGCCATTATTATTATTTTGTATTATTAAGCGTAATTATTAAGCAAACTAAACTGGTGTGTGAACTAATGGTTCAGTGATAGTGAGTAGTGTATCATTCAGAAAACATCTCAGATTAAGGACTAGTAATCAAAATGATTGGATTACTGGGGTCCAGACTAGGATGAATAAGAGAATTTCTATATATTTTATAAGCTATGCTATTCACATAGTCAGTGCTTTATATTAGAATCCAACATTAAAAAAGTACGTTAAATACCAAAAATTACAAGTTTGAGCATCTCTTCTGCTCTATGATTTAATTTATATGGAGTGTTTCAAATGATTAATTCAAATAGATTGTCCATAAAAAAAAATGTGAAATAAGCAGCCACATTGATGTTTTGTAAGATTACAAATAGTTGTTAAATTTTTTCAAGCTTTTAAAACTATTATTTTTAATCAATTAAGCCTCACCCAAATGGAAAGATTATTGTTGAAATCTAATGTATGAGACAGCCTGCTTTAAAACAAATTATTTTCTATAGTGTCATTCAAATCATGTAGAAGATTTGAGGTTAATGAGAATGTGTATGTAAACAATTGCTTATTTATATTTAACAGAATTTTTTTTAGAAAATCAAGACCTATCAAATATTCAGGATTCAGGATAATTGTTATCGTTCTATGGGGAAAATGATAACTTCATATTATAGTAATGTGGCATGTAATTAGTTATTTGTCATACACAAGGATGCACGAATGACTTATACTACAAGGCAGCCAAAATATTTTACAATCTAAAAGTTTAAAAATTCTAATAGTAGTGAACACACCTTATGAAGAAAATATATCTTTTTATTTGAGTGAACCCTAGATTCATACTAAATGTATGTCAAACATAGATTAATTTATAGATACAAAAATAGCTTTTATTTTGTGAGTTAACTAGTGGATCACTTATTAAGATGTGAAATAAAATTTCTGAACCTTTTGTAGGAGCTCACTTTAAGCAACTTTTATGAATCTTATATTTCTTTGAATTTTTAACTCCCACATCAGTGCTCTTACAGGAAAAAAAAGTATTCAATCTATTTGAAAACAAATTTTAAAACTTTATACAGAGGAACTGCAAACTGAGTTGGTTGTTCTTATCTTTCAAATGTAAATATAATTACTACTAATATGCAAACAACTTTGATTCATATTTAATATATAGAGAATTTACTTATCACTTTTCTTCAGAATGTAATGGCATCATTAGTAAAATTTCAGAGTGTCACAGGGTTTAAAGTAGCGGTTGTTTATCATCTACAAAACTAAAGCCTGAGTAGACATTACAGTTATTTTGACTATGAAGAGGTTAAGAAAATAAAATTTAAAAATCACTTGGAATTCATAGAATATTTAGAAATCAAGATGTTATTTTTTTATGTCTATTTTCTGTTTGTATCTATTTAACCTAGTTGATCGTGTTATTTTCCAAATACAACTCACTAGGTAATCTTCCTTAGGAATCCATCCCTGAATTTTAATTTAGATGCCTTTTTCCATTAATTATCCTCTGTACTTAATATAAGCCAAAGTTATAAGAATACAAATATCTCATTGCACAAGAAGCTGAGAGTATAAATGGGTATATAGATCATGGAATCTAAATTTTCTTTATGACAACTATATCCATTATTAAAATAGTTGCCTTTGAAGAAAAAAAATATTTAACAATATCCAATATTCACTTGACATAGTCTAATATGGGCAAAGGGGCTTTTACCAAATTCTAAGAACTAACTATAGTATAAAATCTGAACTTTATTTATTAGAATAAAAAATACAATTTTCAAGCAAACTGATATTTTTGGCCTGTGATCAATGAATACTCCCATATAAATTCATCTACATAAGAAGCCAAATTAAAATCATAAGGTTGTTTACTGAGCAGACAGGAACGAAGAACAAAAAGGAGTAAATGAGTCATCTGCAGAGCTAGTGTCGTCAAGAGAAATTATCCTAACATCCTAAGGTGTCCAGCTTCTTCAGAGGTATATGCCTTCTACTGTTCCATGTAAATCGCTGTCTTGTCCTTATAAGTTAAGAAACCTGGTCCTCTGAACAGTGAAAATACACACACACACACACACACACACACACACACACACACATTTTAAACTCTCAGATTTTTCTGTTCTTATTTTTAATCACTCCACATCTGACTTCTTGTAAACAAGATATAGAAGAGGACTTTCTGTATTTTGTAAATTTTATAAAACCTGGAGAAAACGTGTGATAAGAGCTTCTACTTTTTAAAAAGTTAGACAATCTGTTCAAGACTTACCCAAACAACAAACTCAAACTAGCAACTGTCACCTAGGTAAGGGAAGACCCTGAAAATAAATTGAGGCAATTATTTGAAGGGATTTATCTCGGCAAAGAGAGGAGTGCTGTTCCCCTTCTACTTCTCAAGCAGGAAAGTGTTCTCAACTTTAAGAGAAAAAAAAGGTCAGAGAAAATCCTACAGAAGAAATAGGAATGACTCTCAGAAGGGGAAACTAACACCTCACTGTTTCTATGGGAGGGAAACTAGTAAGAAGTCAAGCACATTTTACTTGTTTTTGCTTTTCAAATAAAAAAGTCTTAAGGTGGGAGGTTAATTAGAATTGCTCATGATTTCAGGGCAGAAATCAGTTAACTTTCACTTCTATCATTTGCATTGGCAAGCATTCATGATGATTCATTTTGAGCCATGTGTGGACCTCACGGTGATTTGTAAATGATCATCTGGAAAAGATTTTGCCCAGAGACGATCTGCTTTGGTGAAGGAAATTTAGAGGGAAAAAAAAGCTTCAAATGCACTCTTTAGGGTGTGTAAACAGAAATAGTAGAGGTGGAATTGAGTCATATCAGTGAATGGGACCCGCAAGAGGCAGCATTTTCACACCTACTATAAAAGGTGGTGCTGATCACACCAGATCACAAAGGCACCAGACATTTGAGAATTAGTATCGTTTTCTCTACTTCCACCATCTTGAATCCTTTGCCCTGGAATATCTAGCTACAGGACAGGAGTGGAGACATAAAAGAAGTAGGTAGAAAGTACAAGATAAAACCAAGTACAGGTCTCCAGTCCAAAAAGTAAACAGATCAATGGCCTAAAAAACTTGAAATTGGATGGGAGACTGTTGAATTAAACTCGTTTTAGTTTTTAAATAACCTTAAAGTAATCAAACTAACAGCTTCAATATATTTGAAAGTGTTGGGAAGAAAAAAAAAAATTCCTAGTCGCACTACAATAAATTCTGACAACTTGATAAAATGACTTTTCTTTTTTTATATATTGTTATATTGACATATGTTTTAATTTATATTTTCTGGTCTTTTTGAAGCTCTCATTTTTTCCTCTGTGATTATTCCTCTAAGGTACATAATAACCTGTTAATTTGCAAATATTACAATTCACTGGTAAATAGTTAATTCCTACCCACCCCCCTTGTCAGGACAAAATAAGCCACAGGGAAAATGGAGACAGTGTGAAAACCACTTCTATTTTGAAATAATTTCTTAGTAGGACATCAGGCACTTCGAAATATGGCACCTTTCTAGGATTATAAAATAATAAGATTGCAACTCTTGCACACTGCAGAATGTCCAAGCCGTAAGGTACATTTACACTGATATCAGAGCACTTTCATTGTCACTTCAAAGCTAAATTACAATGCTAATTAGAAAAACGATTACAATCTATCAATGACATCATTCTATATGCAGAGAAAAATTACACAAATTGTGGAAATTAAATAGAGTTAGTCATGCCTATGCCCACTTCCTGACAAGTTTCTTGCCCACACGTTATCACACTTTGTATCAAGCAATTATCTTTAATGAAGCCAACAAAAATTGGGATGATTGAAGACAAAGAATTATTCACATTGGCTAGCATCCATAAGGCAGGACGCACACAAGGAAAAGCACATTTCCCAATGGGGTGCTCTATAATCAATGATTTTAGCTCACCTGGCCAGAGATCAGAGGCCAAAAACACACAAAACTGCAAGAAAATATTGAGTAGTAGATGTCATATGTAAGCAAGGGCCCTGATCAAAAAAGGCTGAAGGTAGAGACAAAAAAAGAAATTCTTTCAATTGGTAACAAGTGTGAGGTTTGAAAGGATGTAAAGTTTAGAGCATATACTGATCATGAGAGCTTCTCTCAAACAATGATTTCCACACTTATAACTAGCATATTGATGTATAATATCTCATTTTTCCCCTCATGTGGCAAAAAGAAGCACACAGTGAGACGTTAGAAAACATATTTTTGATGTGGTTGAGGCAATTATCTCAAAGGAGTAAACTGTTGGAAAGAAAACGCAATATTTGAAATGCAATCATACGGAAAATTGTCCCCAGATTGAGTAAATATAGTACAAGCTGTTTGTTGTGACTTATCCTTAAATTTGTTTTCTTATGTTTCATGCTAGAAAGGAAATGCTATCAAAGTTAGACTAATCTCAATTTTACACTTCCTTTGCCTTCCTTCCATTCCCTTTGCAAATACATTTCCCCTAAAATTGCACTGAGATATTATTTATTTTGTGGGTTACTCCAGCACAAATGACATCCTTAGTAAATTTTATTTACTAACAGCAAATGGGGGAGGCAATGATCAGATATATGATGGAAATGTTTTTTTCTTTGTGAAAACGAATAAGTGGGTAGTACCGTAAACAGGCTGAAAGATTTTTTAAAACAGAAATTCTTGATGTCAAATGTCCTATTCTTTTGTAATGCATGTGCCTGATCTCTAAGTTTTAATTGCAGAGGCATCCACTTCAAAGATGGCCTTCTTCAATACACACAATGCTAGCCATAGGACTAGATAAAGGGCCAGGTGTCCTGCCCCTACTACCACCACCACCTCCAAGTCTTCTTTATTTTAAAGATCTTGGTTGATTGCCATACCTGATCACATGGACCATTTATTTTTTCTCTTCTCATGTGTTAAATTTCTACCCTTATTCCTTAAATTCACCGATAGTGAGCTATCAAAAGCCTAGGCCCCAAACTTCAAACCTGATAAAACAGAACCTCAGGTCCCTGAGCTTTCCTCCCACCACTAGACCACACCAGATGGCATGGTGTGACTTTAGGCTTGATTTGTACACTCCAGGCCTTGTAATGCATCTTACCCTTTCAAAGTTTTCTGATGATCATTGCTAAAAAAAATCTTTCAATCATAAGAAGCAAGGGCCAGTCCAGCCACAGCATTGGTTATCAACAGACTGAGAGGGCACTGCTGTCTCTAAATACAATGATCTGATAAAATGTGTTGTAATGACAAAACTGTTAATGTTTGATTTTAAGTTTAACCGATTATACTTGTCCTATACTTATGTGGGCAATTATAGTTTCTTTATCAGGCAAAAAATAAAGGCATGAGATAAGAAAATATGTTTTACAAAGACTTAGTTACTAAGAAGTAATATCCATATATCCCTGTTCTGTCCCATTCATAAATCACAGCTGAAATTTTAAGCTGAGGCTCATAGCCAGTACTTAATGAAAAATAGACATCCCAAATTGCAACCAAAAACTTTAGTTTTGCTTTTTAAAAATGAATCACTTTACTTTGCTAGCAAAGCATCACTATATGCTTAAAACTTAACTGGTTCTAGATTCCATATATATGTAAGTACACATCAAAGTAATAAGGGAAATAGTAATCCAAAAATTAGTCAAATATGGCCTAATTATTTAGATTCCATTTTCCAAGAAGCCTGTTACAAGAAAACTTCTTGAGAAAGAAATGTATCCCTTATGAATTGACTCACCCCCTTATCTTCATTCTTTTGTATAATAGTTGTACTCTCCATTACAATTGATTAAACCTGAGATCAAATGTTAAAAATATTTATAAATACACACACACACATATGTATGAGAGAAAGAGAAAGAGAGAAATATTAGAAAGTTAGTTATGAGTTAAGCAGCTTTGCTTTAGATTTACATAAAAGCTTTAAGGACTTAAGCCATAAGGATGTAAACACTACTTGTTACTGAAATTAGAAACATGGCACCTATTTGTAATCAATGTGAAATCAAACTAAGTGACTAAATAACACATAGACATTCAGTTACTTTTGCATTATGATATGTTCACTGATGATTTAAAGAACAATACTCACTATGTAAAAATTACTGAGCCAGATCATGTCAAGTTTTTTTAAGGAACAGATGTGCAGTTTTTATGATTCACTCAAGAGTAGCAAGCACATTATTGTTTCTAGAGTGTGTACACTGAAACAATAATAAAGATGTCATCAAAATTATGTTTCATGGCTCATCTTTTTTCAGTGGATGTGGTGATTTGTCATGTTTTTAGTTACACAGCAAATTTTGAAGACCTCTTATTTATGTTTAAGTAAATTCTCATACCATTACTAATTTCTCACCAAGGTACAAGTCAGAAATTTTCTTTCCTAGCCTCTCATACAGCTAGAATATTTCACAACGGTCCCATCTTCTTAATTCTAAATATGACTCTCATCCAGAAAAAAGCAATGAAGGCAGCAAATACCAGACATCATTCATGTCTGGCAAGAGCAATAGCTGAATTATCTAGATTATGTCAGAGCTAAAATTGAAAAAGTTTTCTGGTACTGAGTGCTCACATCAACAGTGTAATGTGGTGACTTTTTTCAGCCCTGAGAGTTGCAGAGTCTTCACTGGAACATTCCTATGTTTGGATATGTGACCCACCCAAAGATCCAAATATCTTTCAATAAATTCCATTTATACTTTGATAAGCTAATTTCTTTCTTTTTTTCTTCCATTCTTTTCCTTCCTTCCCTCCGTCCTTCTGTCCCTCCCTCCTGTTTTCCTCCTTCCCTTTTTCTTCCTTCCTTCTTTCCTTCCTTCCTTCCTTCCTTCCTTCCTTCCTTCCTTCCTTCCTTCCTTCCTTCCTTCCTTCCTTCC
>CM053501.1:89930775-89952349 GCA_028627145.1 Eidolon dupreanum
CAATGTCTCCAGTGTTATACTTGTCACACCCTGTGTTGCTTAAGAGTGGATAAGTTTGGGCAAACCTGTAATAAAGTTTTCATAGTAAAATAATTTAAAATTTTTTTTCTGAAGATATTACCAAAAATGTAGAGAATGCATGTGGGAATAGAGTCTGACAATTTTAGGTTTTTAAAAATATAACATAATATGAGAACTAATAAGCATATACATACCAGAGATTCTGAATTCACCGTACAAGCTAAGGGGGATGGACAAACTTTTTTGTAAAAGATAAAATAGCAAATACTTTCAGCATTATACACCACATTGTTTCTGTCATAAATATTCAATTTCACCATTAAATCAAGAAGATAGTCATAGATGATACATAAATGAATGGAAATAACTATGTTCCAATAAAAATGTATTTACAGAAATTGGTAGTGGGCTGGGTTTGACCTGTAGGCTGTAGTTTGCTGATCCTTGTACTGGCTCATATATTACTAGTTATTTTAAATATTTGTTCAGGTGCTTAACTGAAATCTCTGCTCCAGAGTAAGCAAAAGGTAAATGAGTTCGAAATGACAAAAATGAAAAAAAAAATAACTTAAGCTTTTATCATACATTCATCAAAACTATCAAGGTATCTCCCAAGGCCCTATTGTGTACTTGATGTACTATTGAGAAGGGGACTTCCTGTTTTGTGAAAACAGTGAAGATAGTCTAGACTTAAGTTATAATCATGGTATATCTCCCAGTTCTCAAATTTAAATTATTATCCAATTCTAAAACTTCTTGAATCAATGTAATGCTATTATCTTTAGAAAGTACCTTGAACACTTTTAGAGGTATATCTGTAAATCTTTCTTCTAGCCTTCATTAAAGACATCTATGGAAAATGGTCAGAATAACTGTATCAGGAGACTGGGAACAATTTAGAAAAATCAGTCATTTTTAGAAACTCCCCTAGGTAACATAAATATGTAGGAATCAAGCATGCCACTGTCAATCAGTCAACAAACATTTACGAGGGTCCAGGTATTTAATAAATTTTAATCATCTCCAACTCAAGGTGCTTCCACTTGAGCCCTAAAAATTATCTGTAATTATTTACCCAGTTCCTGAATGTAGAGTTATAATTATTTTGTTGAGCAAGTGACAGAAATCCCACATTCCCTTTCCAATTTCTGGTTAGGGAGAGTCAAGTGGAATCTCTGAGATCTCTCTTTTCCTAGCAGAATAGTAAGTTAAAACTTCTATGCATTTCACAGGAAACTGTAGAGACTAGTGTCACCATTAGATGTGATAAATATGAAGGTCGCTTGCCACTTGCTATTTTCTTTTGCCTTTGAAGAAGACAGATTTAGATCATTTCAATGGTTTTTTGTAAACATATTCAACTGCTCCTCTGTATGTATTTGGTGTTATGTGAGTGTGTTTGAGTATGTTTAACTTGAACAAATATAGCTGGCACCTGATATATAGCTATTAATCTGAAAATTTGGTTTTTAAGCATTCGAGTAATCAACATACTAGCTATAATTTGCTCCCATATGACAAATGCTATGATACATCTTTGCCACCTAATCATAGATTCTAAGGTAATGTGTCTATAAGGACTAATGTGTTATTTTATCTTTTGAATACCATGATGACCTATTACTATGATTTCATTTTGTTAATATGAAAATGAGAGCGAGAAGTAGCGGTTACACTATATATTTTGGTGAAATTTATGTATGACAGAAAATAACAGATATATTACACTGTCAAATTTCTTGGTGGTCAGGCTCTAGAATGTTTTAGGATATCTTCTCCCAATGAAAAATAATTTATTGTTTCTTATATACCCTATCACTAACAAAATAAGAACAGTTTTCCTGCTATTTGGTAAACATTGGTTGAACTTGGAAGACAGTATGCTAAGTGAAATAAGCCAGACACGGAAGAACAAATATCATGAATCTAATTTCATCAAACTTGTAGAAACAGAGGATAGAATGGTGGGAATCAGGGGCTAGGATGAGGGAGAATCAGGGAGATATTGAATAAAGATTAAATGGTTTCACTTATGTAAGACGAATAAGTCCTAAAAATCTACTGTGCAACATAGTACATTAATTGTGTACATATAACTATACTGTATGTATAATAATAGTGTATTATATAGTCAAAAATTTGTTGAGGATAGATCTTATGTTAAATTATCTTCTATCAAAAAAGAAAAAGAAGAGAAAAAATATCTAGAGGTGATGGATAAGTTTAGGACATTATATATGGTGACATTTTTATAGGTGTATACCTATCTTAAAACTCATTGAGATGTGTGCATTAAGTATATATAGCCTTTTTTGCATGTCTATCATACTTCAATTTAAAAAATAAAGTTAATTTTTTTTTAAATTCCAGTGCTTGATGAACCTCTTTAGATATTGGAAACAATACAAACTACATTGAGATGAGCTATTTTGACCATTTACTGAAGGACTCAGAAGTCTATCATCTTCAAGTGGGCCCCAAACAAAAGAGGTCAATCCAGCAAACTCAAGTTGTATATCATGCAGACAGTTCTGTGATCTTGCTACAGTGACCTAGTAAGTCCAAGAAAACTTGGCGTTTCCATTGCAAATCACAATGCTGTATATAAATGCCCTCATGAAGCTTATATTGTAATGACTCAAGCAGACAAAAGTAATAATTTTATTTCTAACATGACATGAATTTTACAAATTTTTCTTTTTATTATCTTCTTTCTAGAGACTAGAATATATGTTTCCTGAACGTAGAGTTTGTACCCTGTTTCTTTTGTTTTGTTTAGATTTTCTTCTATTTTTTTCATTGTTATAGCTTCAGAGTCTAGGCTACTTCTTGTTGCAGAGTAGTAACTCACAACTTAATTTTTCAAATCATAATTATAAATGCTCTGAAAAAAATTAAAGCAGGTTGGTGATTAAGGGGCAGAAGGGTGATGGGTTATGGGACAATGGAATCATTTTAGTATTTGTTTGAAGAAGAATTTCACCAAAAATAAATCTTTTTTATTTTTGGATAAAAATAAAAAAGCTCTGGATAAAGTGAGGAAATTAGTCATAAAAAATTGGGGAGAAATTCTTATAGGCAGAAACAACATCAGTTAAAAAGTTCCTGAGGTAAGGTGTGACTTGTATATTTGAGAAAAAGTGGAAAAGCTAAATTACTTGATAAAGTAAAGGAAGTAAAGGGTTACAGAACATGCTTTTAGAAAGACAGATAGTATAGGATATTATAGAGCATGATGAGGAATTTGGATTCACTTTTAAATAAAATGGGAAGACACTAGATTTTTAAATAAGGACGTTTGCTCATCAAGTTTATACTTAAAATAACTCTCTGGCTACTGTATAGAAAATAGACTCATAGGAGTGTGTTAGTAGTAGTGGAGGACCAATTAGGATAAAATTGTAGCACAATGAAGAGTCAATGACAGCTTGAGTTAGATTGGTAGCAGTGATGATGGTCCTGGGTGGTAGTGGTTGTCACAGTAGTAGCATCAGATGGTGGGTTGTGGATGTGTTCATAGTAGCAGTGATAGTGCTGCTGGTGGACTAGGCTAGTAGTAGTGGTAATAGTATGAATAATGGTGGTTGTCTCTACTTCTTTCTCTGTAAAATGGGGTTATAAAATTCCTAGAGTGGCTCTAAGGATTAAATTAGCTAAAACATTAAAAAATTAGAAATGTACTGAGCAAAGTGAGCACACCATAAATGCTGATTGAATATGTACTTTTGTTTCCATAGCCGCTAACCTAATTTACTGCTCTACTTTCTAAGTCTGTGTGGCCTGCCCACTCATTCCAAGTGAAATTCTCTTCTTTAGTCACAATGGATCATATGTCTTCCTTTGAATATATTTTATATTCTTTTCTGAATATCACAATTTAATTGAGTAATTCACCTTGCTGAGACATTTTAGTTTGTCATGTTCAACTCTCTGATTCATATGTCTTTCAAAGTACATTAATTTTTTTATTACTTTTGAATATTTCTACATCCTTCGAAGAAAGGATATTTTCTTATAAATAAGTGCCTGCCCAATATACTTCTTCAATCACTTAGCATTCTATCATTCACTAAAAAAATAAATAACCTAAAATATATTTAAAAATATTTGAATAGATATGTGCACAATACAATACAATACAGGGCACTTATGTCTATATTATCATAGGTAAATCTTATAATTTTGTGATCATAGAAAAGAATGTATAGCTGTATCCTTTCAAGTGATAAACTAAAAAGTCAAATGAATATTACTCTGCCATATCAATACTGTTACAAAAAACATACAAATATTATAATAATTTTTTTCCTTAAGAATTTCCGAAATGCGTACAATATTTAAGGTACAGTAGTTTTTACTCCTTATAGTTTATTAGTTGAACAAAAAATAAGTAAATAAAAAGAAAATAGAATAAGGGCAACAAATATCTCTGTATAATTTAAAGTATTTTCATTATTTTAGTTATTGAAAAATAATTTCATGTTTAATTGTTATATGTGTAATGTGTCTTCGCTAGGATGAATAAGACTTTACTATTTGTGTATTCTTGTTATCAAGAGCAAATGTACAAATATAAACATTCTCCTTGTCAAAAGAACATCATCAGATGTTTTGACAGGTAGAACATTCTGAAATAAATAGACGAAGTAGATATATAAGTCAAGTTCATCTCTAGTCAATTTAAAGTTGAAACAATTAATCAATAATGAGATAATGGAATTTTAGATGAGTTGTGGGGCTGATGTGGATTTTGTCATGTTAATATCATCATGTATAACAGAACATCTGCCATCTGCCTTATTCTGTAATGTAACGTGGAGCTTCATATATCTACATAATAACACAGTAAGTCTTGTTACTCAAAAGATCTTATCCACAGTCAAATGAATGCTCTGAGACACTGAGTGATTGGTGAGCCTTAGTTAATCTCTGTAATATGATTTATCATCCTGTCTAGCATCGTTAGACATAATATCCCTAGGAATGTAACATGGAAAGAATATAATAATATTTCATTTTAACATTTTGGTACATTTTCTGGTTTGATGTAGAGATTTTAAAGTATCAGTCTCATATATATATATATATATATATATATATATATATATATATATATATATGCTATCAAGTATATTGTGTGTGTGTGTGTGTGTGTGTGTGTGTGTGTGTGTGTATGCTATCAAGTATATTGTAACCCTATAGTAATGAAGTAGTTTCTCATAGAAAATGTCAAGATATGTGGAAGAATTATAGTTATCATTTTAAGGAAAAGACTTGGGGTTATGTAACTTAAATTCAAACCTTGCTTTAGTAACCTAACAAACTCATGACCTTGTCTGAATTATATGATCTCAGACTCAGTATCCTCAATCGAAAGAGGTGGTATAAGATTCTGTAGAGAAAACATATGTAATGTGCTTATTTTAGAAAACATATAGTCAATGATTGAATAAAGCCAATGTCATTAGTTAAATACCAAAAAATAGAGGTTTACTTCATAACAGTGAATTTTATGTGCTTTATCTAGGGGAAAAAACATTTTAATTGCAAAAATCATATTTTATTCTGAAATGTTATAATTTAAACATCATCTACTTGTTACAAATGTCTAATCAGTATTAGATTCAAATGGAAATGCAAAAAGGTGGAAAAACTGTAATGTTTGGTTACATATATTCAATAAACATTCATTTGTTATATCGCTGTTTGGGAGGATTACATATATATTAAGCCTTTCAAATTATTTACTGGTAGGATAAAACCAGTTACTCAAATCTCTCCAGACCTCAGCTTTTATACCAGTGGTTGCCTGCATTGATATTATTAAGTTGTTGCTTTGAAAAAAATGTTAGAATCAGCTTCGTAATTCTATTATTATGATTGTTTATGCTTGTGTATTTTTGATATGAGTTTCTTGGATGATGTGTTACATTATCCCAAAATATTGAAGGAATTATTCATTTCTTTGTATTTCTATCATTTTTGTTTTATGTATTATAAAATTTTGTTGTTTAGAGTTCTTATATTCTTTTATAAATTTTGGCATTTCTTTGTTTTATATTTTTATAATATTCTTAAATTTATTGAGACTTGTTATGTGACCTTACATGTGGTCAATCTTGGAAAATGTTTCATGTGTACTTGAAAAGAATATATATTCTGCCACTTTGAGGCGAAACATTAAAGATATTAAGTAAATTCATATGGTCTAGTGTGTCATTTAAGGTCACTTTCCTTATTGATTTTCTGTCTGGAAGATCTGTCCATTGGTGTCAATGGGGTGTTAAACTTCCCTACTATGACTGTATTACTGTCAATCTTTCTCTTTATATTGGTCAATATTTTCTTTATATATGTAGGTACTCGTATGTTGAATGCATAACTGTTTACTAGGCCTCTGCCCTCTTGTTGGAGTGACTCCTTTATGATTGTATAATGTCCTCCTTTGTCTCTTGTTATAGCCTTTGTTTTAAAGTCTATTTTGTCTGATATAAGTATTGCTAATTCAGCTTTTTTTTTTTCATTTTCATTTGCATGAAATATCTTTTTCATGTTTTTACTTTTAGTCCATAAGTCTCTTTCAATCTGAATTTGGCCTCTTGTAGACAGCATATGTATGAGTCTTAGTTTTTTTTATCTATTCAGCTACTCTATGTCTTTTGATTGGAGCATTTAATACATTTACATTTAAAGTATTATTGATAGATATGTAGTTGTTACTATTTTATTATTTACATTTATGTTTTTGTTTTTGTTTTTGTTTTTTCCTCCTTCTTCATAAAGAAGTCCCATTAACATTTCCTGTAATACTGGTTTGGTAATGATGAATTCTTTTAGCTTCTTGCTGTCTGGGAAGCTCTTTATCTCACCTTCAATTTTAACTGATAGGCTTGCTGAGTAGAGTAATCTTGATTATAGTCTTTTCATCACTTTAAATATTTTGTGTAAATCCCTTCTGTACTGCAAAGTTTCTGTTGAGAAATCAGACAAGTCTTATTGAAGTTCCCTTTAAGTAATTAGCTGCCTTTCTCTTGCTTGTAGGATTCTCTTTTTGCATTTAACCTTTGACATTTTAATTATGATGAGTCTAGCATGAGCCTCTTTGGGTTCTTGTTTGGGATTCTCTGTGTTTCCTGGACTTTTATGTGCATTTCCTTTGCCAGGTTAGGAAAGCTTTCAGTCATTGTTTCTTCAAATAAATTCTCAATTCCTTGCTCTCTCTTCTCCTTTTGGTACCCTTATGATGCAAATGTTGGTTCTCTTGAGGCTTCTTAAACTACCCTAATTTTTTATTGTTGTTGTTGTTGCTATTCTGATTGTTTTCTGCTACATTATCTTCTAAATCACTGATTTAATTCTCTGTTCCACCTATTCCACTGTTGATTCCTCCTAAAGTAGTCTTCATTTCAAATACTGTTTTCTTCATTGCTGACTGGGTCTTTCTGTGGTTTCTATGTCCTTTTTCAAGTTTACTATCTCATTGTTGAATTTCTCACTGAAATCATCTACTTTTCCCCTAAGTTCATTGAGCATCCTTATAACCACTGTTTTAAATTCTGTATCTAGTAGCTTTCTTGCCTTTTTATTCTGGAGTTTTCTCTTATTCTTTCATTTGGGACATATTTTTTTGTTTGTTTGTTTCATCATTTTCACTGCCTCTCTGTGTTTGTTTCTATGTATTAGGTAGATCTGCTCTGTTTCCCAGTCTTGGTTGGGTGGGCTTATGTAGTAGGTGCCCTGTGTGCCCTTAGTGGCTCAGTCTCACCTGTGCTGGGTACTGTAAGAGTATCCCTTGTGTGGATTGTATGTGAGCTTTGATTACTGCTATCATGTAAGTGGGTGGGATTAACTCTCAAGTTGACAGGCGGTGAGGATCAGTCATGACCACAGCTTATGAGCTGCTGTGTGGCGGCTCACCCCATGGAGGCAATTCTACCCAGTGGGCTCGTGTGCCTGTTGAGAACACCCTCTGTATATGCTGGGGGTAGGGGGGGTATGGCTAATCAGGTGGTGCTCTGTTGAGGTCTAAAGCCAGCCTCTGGGTGTGTTGGTTCTGAGGCCTCTTGGAAGGGGCTCCTATGCAGGTCAAAACAAAGTCAGTTGCTGCCTGTGACTGACCTGGGGCTACCTGACAGGAGCTACAAATCTATTGGCGGTTGATTGCTGCCTGTACTAGACCTGGAGGTGTGTGAAATGGGCCATGCTGTGAACCAAGGTTGGCTGCTACAAGTACAGGCCTAGGGCAGCTCGGCAAAAGACCCAGAGCACCTCTAGGCCTGAGGCTATCTGCTGGATGTCCTTAAGTTTCAGCAGCTGAAAGAGCCTAGAGTGAGTTGGGTGGGGCGGAATTCCAGGGAGTCACGAGGGTGGAGCAAATAATGCTCACTAGGCCAATGCAGATTCAGATTTGGCCCTGTGGGGGAGGGCTTCACACAGTCAAGATGGTGCCCGCCAGAAGGCTATACAGGAAGAGAGCTCAACACAGGAATAATGGTGCTGTCCCTCCAGCCCTCACCCTTAAGCCACATAACCCAATCTTTCCCTGTGTGTCTCTGGTGCCTCCTGAGTCATCGTCCCTCCACTTGTGAGAGAGTGTGTGGACCCATTAAGAAGATGACTGGGTTTCCAGCAGCCTTCTGTCTCATTCAGATGGTCAGAATCCCTGATGATTTTAACAACCGGATTTTGCGAGCACTCCTCTTCCTGTCACTGGGCTGAGGAACTGGTGTGGGGCTGGGGCCCCTGGCTCTCTTTGGTGCATCTCCACAGCTAAGATATTCATTCCTCCTAATGCTTAACCACCACACATGGGTGTTAGACCAGTCCATTTCTCATCTTTGTCTCTTCTTCTATTCTTGATGTGGCCTCTTTTTTATATCTTTAGTTATCAGAGTTCTGTTTAGCTGGTCTTCAACTGGTTCTCCAGGTTGATTATAATTTAGTTGTAGTTTTAATGTGGTCATGGGAGGAGGCAAGCACAGCATTTACCTATTCTGCCATCTTGACTAGAATTCAATAGTTGATTATTTCTTATTGCTGAATAGTTTTCTGTTGTGTGGATATACTACATTTTGCATAAACAAGAAGAAATGAACATTCTTTTAAAGAAAATACATTAATTAAAGAATATTTCAGTTATTTTCATTTTTTGGCAATTATGAATAAAATTTCTGTCCACATTTGTGTACACACTAGTATGAACATGAGTTTTAATTTCTCTCTAGAGAAAATATTTAGGAAGAGATTGCTGGGTTATATGTTAAGTGTATGCTTAACTTTACAATAAACTGACAAACTGTTTTTCAGAATGGCTATACCATTTCTCATTCTTGCTAAAATATAGGAGAGATCTAGTTGTTTCACATCTTTGTAAAGATTTGATATTATCAGTTTTATTATTTTTTTAAATTTAACCTATTCTAATTGGTACATAAGGGTGTCTCATGGTCTTAATTTGAATTTCTTTAATAGTAATTATAATTGAACATTTAAAAAATATTCTTATTTGTCAGCTATCTATCTTTGGTGAAGTATATGCTTAAGTACTTTGCTTACTTTAAAAATTGGGTTGTATGTTTTGTTTTTTTTTTGACTTTGAGTGTTCTTCACATAGTCTATACATGTCCTTTGTCAGATATGCAGTTTTCTGCGAATATGTAGCTTATCTTTTTACTTTCTTGACAGCATCTTCAATGGAGCAAAAAATATTCATTATTGTACTCTGGGACATTCTTGTATATTTTTACAAAAAATTCTGCTAGGATTTTGATTGAAATAATTTTAAATCAATAAATAATTTGTGGAGAATTTTATCTTAATAATATCAAGCTTCCCAACTTATGAATATAGTACATCTCACTATTTATTTAGGATAATTTTTAATTACTTTTTTTCAAATATATAATGTATTTGTTTTGCTTGATTTATGCTTAATTATTTCATTGTATACTTATCCCTATGTGACTATATCTATATCTATTTCACTTTCAAATAATTCATTGCTAGCATATAGAACCATGATTGAGTTTTATGTATTGTTCTTATATCAAATGAACCTGCTAAATGAACTAATTAGGGCTCAGAGTTTCCTTTGAGAATCCCTTACAATTTTTATATGAGTAGCTACATGTTATCTTATACCAAGCTTGTATAAGTGAGAGGTTTTACAGTGTTTATTAAGGTTAGAACTTGCATAACCTATGCACACTAATTCAACTTCTGTGTATATATTTTAGAAAAAAAATGTACCAATACCTCAAAGAGATACTGACTGGATTACTTCACAGTGATGTTTATAATAGCAAAGATTAGGAACAACCTAAAATTTAGAATTGCGCTATATTCATACAGTAAATTATTATAGAGCATTGAAAAAGAAACTATACAGATCATACAACTGAAACTCATGAACACACATTTGAGCAAACAAAATATGTTGAAGAAATTTACTTACATGATGAGACAATTTAAAACATATATAACATGCAATACTGTACCATACATTATTTAAAGACATTTACATACAATGAAATAATGATGCCTGGAAATAAATCCTAAATTAAACATGACTGCTTGCATACATCGGAGAGAAAGAAGAAGCAATTTGAGAGTATGGTATAAAACAAACAGTGGTTTCGACTATGCATTACGGATTATTTTTTTACCTAGATAATAAATAATAATTGTTCCTCATTTTTTGTATTACATGTTGATATTTTAAAAAAGAATTCTAAAGTATCATAAATATCATGTCTTTAAATTCTGGGTTCTATAAGTCATCTATTAAAACTAAGCAAAGCTATTTGATTTCACAGATATGAGACATGCCTTTCTCAGATATTTCCCACTTCTGCTTTAGCATTGTTAGTGCTTCATCAATGAATAATAGCCGATGGAAAAAGAATTCTCATCAATAAAGAAGCACAAATAACAGCTATTTCTCTAACACAGAAACCTTAAATGCTTAGCGGCCATAGTTTAGGACAGATAGCAGCAGTACTTATGAATTGTAGCTAAAAAGTTGGTTGAAGTGGTTCTCCTGAACAGGAAAGATCAATGTGTCACATAGAGCACTATCAGTGACAGACTATAAAACTGTTAGTAGTCAGTGATTAACGAATTTATTGAGAATAGGCTACCTCCATAAGAAGAAGAAAATAATAACATCTGAACCCACCAACAAAGAATCACAGATACTAATGAGGAAACAAAGATGTATTATTAATCTTTAGGAGGAGCACTGTACCATATAGTAACTTTCTTTTCTAAAAGAGGAACTGTTTGCTCTGTTTGAGATTTTATATATATATATATATATATATATATATATATATATATATATATGTGTGTGTGTGTGTGTGTGTGTGTGTGTGTGTGTGTGTGTGTGTATATATATATATATATATATATATATATATATATATATATATATATATATATCTGAAACCTATTATACTACTTTGGGCTGCATGAATCAATGTTTTGTGATGTTACTCATAGTATCTATAAATAAAAGAATCTAGATCCTTAAGAAAGGTAAAGTGTTCATAAGAAAATTTACCAAAATACATCCTCAACATGTCATGGGAACCCAGAGAATATAGGGAGACTTTATAATGGTGGTAATATTTAACTTTGAGAGTGAGTATAAATTTTCTAAGTGGTAAAAGAGGGGAAGTAAATCAGACAGAAGACATGAAATATGTGGAGAAAAAGACATGGAGAAATGTTATGTTAGTTGATGTGACATAGAAGGTGTAGAAGTGGTAAGTGCTTCTCCTGGAAGATTAATTTAGTTCCTCTCAGAAAGTCTTTGATGCTGTATAAAGAAATCCCATCTCTCCTATAGAAAGAGAGATTGACATGTATTAGCATTGGGAATACACGATCAAATATACACTTCAGATTAACTTTGAAAGTGGCAGTCAAGAGGTAAGCCACTGGATACAGTGCACAATATAAAACCTGATACTATGATTTTAAAAAGGCAAAATATTTACATTTATTTATTTTTTTTTTAAATTTAACTTTAGAAGCCTGTAATAGGTGGCCTAAGTAAAACATGATGAAAACCTGAGGCAGGAGCAATGGGCTAAAGAGGAAAGTTAATCTTGAAATACATATCTATGATATAATTAATTCTGTCTCTACTTTTTTAATGTAAGAAAAAAGTTAAAGAAAGAAAATGTTAATTTGTTATGCTTGATAAAATTATGGCATGTACTATGAAAACAAACTCCAGCTCATAGAATAGTGGCAGGACTTCTATTATTGGCCACAAAGGATATCACTTCAGGAAATTTGTTGTGGTGTTTCTGAAATTTTGTCACAGAACAAAATAGTTTTTGCTTGTTATCCATGAATTGTTTTAAGTTTATTGCTGTTGACAGATCACTTAATTGAGAAGTACAAGTAAGCTTTCTCTTCTACACTAAAATACCTCTCTACCTGTCATGTTGTTTAAAATACCATTATTAGAATTGTGAAGTTCTATCAATATTTTACAATAAAACCTAACTATTTTACATTTAGCAGGAATTTGTTTATTTTATATGTTTGAATGATGATAGCAAGGTTAAACACTTAGAGAATGAAGCATAAAATAGGCAAGGATATTAAGGACACTGCCTATTTGAAATTTTACTAGATTCTCGCTCTGATCCTTGTATCTGTTGTTTTCATTGTAGTCTTTGTTTATATACATTTTGGCTTGCTTAATGTCATTCTCTCTACAGAAGAGTGGGAGGAAATTATACAATGTCTTATAGTATAATTAATTGCCTGAGTAAATAATCTTACCGGCAACCATTTAACCAACTCGCTGAATAAGTGTACATACAAAAATCTAAATTACAATAGCTATAGGTCCATCACTTTATAAAAAACACATTTATATATAGACAGACAGATCCTATATCTAATATTAATATTCATCTTTCTATCATCTATGTATCTATGCATCATCTATCATTTATCTATCTACATAGACATATCAGAAGATAACATACTATATGTCAGATGAATAACCAGAAATGCTCTCTTTCTTTACTACTTTATCTATTGTTCTCTGTGTTTATACCTATTTTTCAGTTGAAGATTGAACTGAAGAGGGTTTAAGTAGCTTTCCCTAAACTAAAAGTCTCTAGAAAAATGGGTAGAACAAGATTTTCTGTCTAGATATTTTGACTCCATACGGATAATTCCAATACCTGTAGCATCTGAAGGGGAAACATTTCCTAGGAAGTCAAATAACCTGCTCTTTATTACAAGAACATTTTAAAAATCAGCTTGTATGGTGAAGGGGATTCTTTCAACCTTTTACCAAGCATTCCTATTAAAAAAACAAATAAGTCATCATGAGATTAGAATGAGATATTAAAATGTGGTTTTCCCTGAGAGAACTCATATATGGCTAGTAATATGTTCTAAGGGGAAAAGTGAAATAAATTCAAAACTGTCTCTTCTTTGCTCTTTAATTTTTTCTTCAATTTTTATAAACTCTAGTACAGAGATAAGGCAAGTAGCTCTCAGTAAGTATATTTTGGAATAGAAAACATATAACAAAATTATTTTTTTTCTACCTCTGCTATGCCTAAGGCATTTTTAGAGCAGATCTTTTATTTTTTTATAATTTTATTCATATTTGGCTTTTATTAAACTCTATTATTTCAACTTTCCCTTTTGCGTATCTATACTCAAGTTCAACTAGTCATCGTTTTGTTGATATCTTTAGAATCGATCTCTTTTCCTTCATACTCACTTCCTTCAACCATGTTGCGTATTCCTCTCAATTTATCGTGATCACTGTAGTAGCCTCCTAACAGGCTTTATCAGAAACTAGTGACTTTTAATTAAAACTAAACTTTAATCCATGGTTTCTCTATTGTAAGTGGAAAAATATGTATTTTATACAAAACGGTATCCTATTCAAGATAGTGTTTTTAATATTAATAATAAAACTTATTAACACAGGTTTCTCAGTGTTGGCATTTGCTCTGTCTATTGATAAATATCTTAAGTTTTTGGTATGTCTTTCCAAAATTTGTGTGTGAGTATTTGTATGTGTTTTACCTATAAAGATCTCATATTACTTGTAGTAGTCTAATAAAAGTCCTCCAGAGATATCAGGCCCCAATACCTGGAATGTGCAAATGCCATCTTCTTTGGAAAAAAGGCTCATTGTAGATGCAATTAAATTAAGGATCTTCAGATAGGGAAATTAGGCTGGAGCATCCAAAGTGCATTTACGTGTTTCTTTATAAGACAGGCAGAGGGAGATTGGATGATTGGAGAAAAGAAGGCAATAGGAAGATGAGCAGAAGGAGATTTGAAGATGCTGTTTTTTGAGATTATAGTGAAACAGCCACAAGTTAAGGAATGCCAACACCCACCAGAAGCTTGAAGCAGCGAAGAATGCAGCTTCTGGAGGAAACACATATTTCACTTTGATTTTTGCCACAGAGATATTAATGTTTTGTATTTCTGGTCTCTAGAATTCTACAGAATAGATTTCTGTTTTTTTTAAGCCACCAATCTTGTGATAATTTGTTATAGCAATCATATGACACTATCATATTAGTGATAGAATCTAAATTTACTTTAAATATTTTGTTGGCATATTTTATTTGATGTTATAGAGTTCTTATTCATTTTTATTGAGATCTATATAATATAAAAAGTGTTCTGATGGTCACTCTTCTATGCATTTTTTTTATTGGATATACAATAATCTATTGATAGTTTCTTAAACATAAAGTTACTTGACATATAAGTCTTCTTTGTAATTTGATGACTGTTCACTGGATGACTAAAATTATGGTAAGAATCTACATTTCTAACAGAAATATCTATTTCTTCAAATGTTCAAAGTAAGTGAACATAATTAGTCTTGAGAATTAAAAAATCTGCCTAATTTTATTATAATATGCATTTTGAAATTATTATAAGCATTTTAATTATGTACTTATTAACAATTTGTATGAATTTGTCAAAATAAATATTATCAGTGGTAAAAATAGATAATAGAACATTCCTCTTGTTAATGAAATAATTATATTGTAAATCATACTGGGATATAATTGAAATAAAAATATTCACCAATTATTAATTTACAAATTGATGCACTTCAACTGATATATACAGTTCTATAACCACCATCACAATCATAGTATAGATCATTTCTATGGTTATTATGATTAAATAACCCTTCCTATCCCCAACATAAAGCAACTTTTTTAAGTATTAAAATTTTAAAATACAGACTTACACAAACTTTATATATAAAATGATACATATATAATGACACATATATAAAATTTATTGAATATGTATATAAAATGAGGTATTTAAATTTAAAAAACATTAAAATCTGGCTGTTATATTGTAAGAGTATTAAAACTGAAAGGACATAAATTACCCCATGGAGCTTATAAAACAACTGGAAAAAATTCATAGATTTTGTCTTGTGGTTGGGAGGAAATTGAAGAGAAAGAGAACTCACCATTCTGTTTTCTTCACAATTCACAAAGATGTATAAGGTACAACTAAAAATTTTTATCTGAGATGAACATTGCGTTTTACATTGGAGTATTATGAATTTTCTAGTCTTTATTATATAATGTTGATGGCACACACACACATGATCACACATGGGAACAAACTTTAAGGACAATTGCAATAAAATATTGATAGCAATAGAGAAAAGTTCCCTAGAAATGCCCAAAGCCAAAGACTAATAGGATCAACAAGTAATTGACAGTTTTTTCATCCCAAGGGTCTTAATTTCCAACATTTGCTTGAGAAAATTGCTGTTTCCTTAATACCTCCTCTACTTCTGTTGGAAAAAAATGTTACTGTTTTAGATGTTCTCAAAATTAAGTAATTGCATTCTCTGCCATTATGTTTTTGCATAGCATACACTGTAGGATATTCTTTGATAGATTGAAATACACACATACTAAATTTTAACAAGAAATGCAGTGATCTACATATGTAGTTTTTAAATATATAAACTTATTTTCAATGTATATGTGTATACATTTGTGTTATATATATATGTAAGTATATGTGGATGTATATATATATGTGTATACATACATACAAACAACACAAATACATGTATATACATGTATGCCTGTATATATAATTAGGTAGGATACATAAATATAAAACATACATATTCTGTTCAAGGAATATTAAATATCTGCCTAAACATCTAAAATATATTATGTAACTACAGACAAATAAAAAAATATGTTTTAAAAAAATTTTTACACACTTTCCCATCAATCCTATAAAATGTAATTACAAACTTAAAAATTTTTATTAGCACTAAAAAGCTTTTGTATTCCCTATACATCATACTTGTTTTTTGTTGTTTTTGTTTTCTCCCAGATGCATCATTGACCATTTTTATGAGGTACATCTCTTTGTTTTTCAGGTACATTAGTAAAGTATCAACTCATATCTAAACATTTTATAAATTAATTTTAATAGATTTATTACTGTTCTAATTTATATGTCTTTAATAAAGTTCACTTAGTATATTACTCTAGAGACACTGATTTTCCAGAATGTATTTAATTGTTGAATCTACATAAATCAAGTTTAGAAATATATCATCATTTTGTCATCTGAGAGAAGATAAAAATTCTTCTTAATTAAACCTCCTAATTGCAATATATTTGGAAACCCTTGCCATTATATCTGTATAATTTTTAATAATTTAATTATTTAGTAGATACCTCAATTTCAAGAGGTATCTATTAAACTTTGGGTGGGTAGTATGTTAATTCATGAGAATCTGTTAATATTATAACAGTCATTAATTTTGAGTGATATTCCCTAACTCATTCTAAACAAATACAATTATTCAAGAGACTTGGATAAGTTGTGAGACTGAGGACTTCTCTGGTCATAGGCCTTATTATAGCCATAAGAAAGTAGAGCAGTTGAAAAATTGAGCCGAGTTTGAGAATAGTGTAGAAGAAAAGATTAAAAACTGAAATTAACAATTTGCAACAGATTCAATACCTACCACAAAATTAATCATAAAATTTGGATTGCCCGACTCTAAAGTTGATACTTAGACTATGATACAAAATGAGTATTGTTAAATAGCTGGTGAAAATTTATAAAATATATCCTTGAATAAACATATCTAAAAATTTATTCACTTGTACCCATACTTCTTTTTGCTGTTTTCTGTGCTTCCAATCTCAAATCCCCTCACCTTCTCACAGACTACATTACATTTTATTACCAATACTTTATACGAAATAATTCCTCAAAATATGCCTTAGTAGCTCCTGTTTTAACATGTGTACATACACACATACATACACAGTTTTACTTTTTTCTTGAGTCATATCACTTATAACTACTAATTACTTTTTGTACTTCTCCACAAAACACCGTCTGAGGAGTTTCCCATACCTACTCTCTCCATGACATACACTTAGTACACACACACAGATCAACCCATTTCATTGCAAATTTCACTCTTTCCAGGCCATTAACAGAAACAACTCCTATGTCACAAAAGACCTCTGATGGATGCTTTCCTTTTAAAAATGCAATCAGATTACCTCAATGTACCATGTGAAACCTTTTTTTTTTTGACTGAGGTTCTTTATTCCAGAGTAAAATCTAAGCTCCTCATCAGAACTTGGAGGCCATAGTTTGGCTCTTGCTGACTTTGAGTTCACTCAACCATAAGGAAAACTGAGAGGAAGTTTAAAAAAAAAAAAAAAGAACAAGTGCAAGTTTAGAAAAAAGTTATAAACATTGTAGATATTAATCCAAGTATATGAATAATCACTTTAAAAATGAATGATTGTGAGAATTTAGCTAAGTTACTCCATGATATTGCTACCTTGGTATACATTGGCTTAGCAGCTTGGACGGGCCTTGAACTGACATTAGCCTCCTCATCCAAGCACATGCCCTATATCAGGGGTCCCAAACCGGAACTGGTTTGTGGCCTGTTAGGAACTGGGCCACCTGGCAGGAGGTCAGTGGCTAGCAAAGCTTCACCTATATTTGCAGCCACTCCCCAGTGCTAGCATCATTACCTAGATCCACCTCAAATCATCAGGCATTAGATTTTCATAGGAGTCCCGGTCTCTGGTGGCAAAAAAGGTTGGGGACCATTGACCTACATAATAGCCCTCAGATTCATAAGCAAATGTAACTTTCTGACATAACTTCACCAACTGCCCTTGTGAAAAGCATTCTCCTCCCCACCCCCAGAGTAAAATCTAAGATAAGATTTTAAGATAAATCTTAAAATCTTAAAGATTTATCTTAAAATTTTAGATAAGACCTCTTAGGTAAGACCTCTTATAACTTATCAAAAGCCTGCTCTTTTGGTTTGAATTGACCATCCAGCATATGAAAAAAGAGAATGCATTTGTACTTTTCTTAATTCCTGATAGTTTTTTTTTTTTAAGAACTTTATTCTTTAAAACCGTGGGTAAACTATAGAATAGAATAAAACAGGAAATTTTGCAGCTTTGTTCTTCTAAAACATACAATTAACATTTTTGGCAAAGTTAATTTTGAGAAATATGAATAAATAAGAACCCCTCTTGTTAAGTGACAGACCCATCTGAATTTTTCTCGGGTATAGTTTCATTGCTACAACTGGGGACAAACGAAAAAAAAATAATGAATCCTACATATGTGCATCTTGATGTTCCCTAAGAGAGGGAGAATTTAATTATGCTGATCTAATTATGCCTAAATCTAGTTTGTCTGATTTGATTACAACAGAATTTAGGTTTTGTGTAAGGTTACTGCTGAATCGGGACTACTCTAATTTCTGCCAAATCTAGTTTACTTGCTCTTTTCATGACCAAAATTATCTAGCTTATAGCAACAACAAAATTAACATTTTGTTACACAAGGTATTTATCTGCATAATTCTTCTACCCCAAAAGCAAAAATATATATATAATTAAAAACTTAAAAGGGCTATTGGAATGAGCTTAATTTTTTCTGGACTTATAAAAGGCAAAATAAGAATTTCCATGTTTTGCACATAAGAAAAAAATATTAGCTGTTTTAAATGTAATTAACTTCCTAATAACACCATGTATATTTACATCATTCAGACCCAGAGAGCCTTCCCATTTATAGAAAAGTTATATTGTTATTAGAAACAAGTGATGGCATATTGGGAAAGATAAACACAATGATTTGCAAAACAGGCTTAATTTCTCCAGATCCTTAGAATTTATGATTAGCCTAGGAATATAGAGGTACATTTAGCTAGTCTCAACTCAGTTTCTTGAGTTGCCATCTGCTTTCCCTTGGGAAAAGGTAAAAGCAGGACAAGACATTTTCTGGTTGTAAATTTTCTCAAGGAAGCAACTGCTGCAGTTTATTTAAGAAGGCTCTGGAAGATCCCTGGCATATGTATTACTTCAGCTTTTAGGAAGGGGCAAGAAGGGTGGGCTGTGCAGGTTCAGTTTATGGTACCAAGTGAGTATTAATTATGCTTCAAATGGGTATGAGGCTTTTGGGAAATTTAAGTAGCATCATACAAGTAGGGAGTTATAAATAATCTATAAGAAGGATTTAAAAAAATAAATTGAACTTCACTAAATAGACAAATTATTTTTCCTCCTGTGACTTAGAGGTATTTTATCTTTGCTTCTGTGACATTTTAGTAAACTATTCTCAAAACTAGCAAACAGTCACTGATATAGAATGTGGTATTATGGCCACCTACTATTATAGGAGACAAAGAAATGGTTAAAATACCTTGCCTTGTATTAATTTTCTAAGAAACAGTAGAGTAATTGATTAAAATAATAAAATAAAAGCAAAAGGAAAGGAAAGTAGAAAGAAAAGAAGAAATAAGAAAAAGAAATAAGAAGGAAGAAAGAAAGGAAGAAATAAAGGAAGGGAAAAAGAGAAAGAAGAATCTCTTTACTATAGAACAAAAGTGACATAGTGTTTACCTTATCATAAATATAAATGAATACTATTAAGGAAAATTCCCAAACTTGACAATTAACTCTCCATATTAACAGCTCAATAGTGCTCAAGAATAGAAGCATGTTTATGTGTATAATTAGTCATTTTATTTGACAAGTAAATACTGCACATAACATGTTAGGAAATCAGGTTGGAATACAAAAGAAATAACAGCATAGAATTTCCTCTGAACTAGGTGGGGACTTATCTATTGTCCTCAGGAAAGCATGGCCAAGTGAGAGGGAGGGAACACCTGTGAACAAATAACTCAGTCCACCAGGGCACCCATCTTATGGTGATATAAGTTGAAAAACAAAAAAACTCAACATCTCTCTAGACACTTACTTATAAACCTCTGCCCTTAAGACACTGGATTGGTTTAGCTTAAAAGTGAAACGAAACAAAGCAAAACATTAACCTCATGACCTCTAGAGAGATCACATTGATGCTTTCATATTGTTTGGAGCTACACTAACCAAAATATTTTAAAGATATTCTTTTTCAAGTAATCCAAAATGAAAACTCATTAAGGAGCATTCAAAATAAATGTTCTATTTTGCAACCTGTCAGAAAATAAAAGTTATTTTTTTATGCTATGAGTTTAAATGTGTCTACAGTTGAGCTTCATTGTTCAGGTGATATTTTTAGATCAAAAATAAGTAGAAAGCCAAAGATGTTTTCGGAGCCATTTCCCTTACATTTTTTAGCTATTGCTATTTATAGTAAATGATAAGAATAGTTAGTTTATTTTAACTTTCTACTCGAAAGTACTCTAAGTGTTTTGCCTTTGCTATGTAATTCTACAAGGCGGAACTATCTCCTGTGCAGGTGTGTAAAACACAAGAAATCGGGTCTCAGAGAGGCTACGTAACTGGACCAAAGTGGATTTGTTTGATTCCAAATTTCCTCCTTTTAAATGTTGCATTATTTTATAATGTTATTCTATGTCAAATTTTTAATAAAAAGTTGATGGCTAAAATAAAATGTATAAAGAGAAACATGTAGAAGCTAAAACACTTGGAAGTTCCCAGACTGAGATAATTTTTTATGGTCTAGGTTTTGAAATGGTAATTCGTAAATCATAAAAGCAAAATTATCTTAGGCATGTACAAATAGAACCCATGTAAAAATAAAAATCTGCTGCTATCAAAGTGCCTCTCATAGAAAAAGCATGAGATGATACAACTTTGAGGCTATTTCACTGTCGAGTGCTTCTGGACAAGCAGTCACTACAAAACAGTGACCAACAGACACGATTTTAATGTATGGGCATTAAGTCTGACATTAGTAAAATTCTCTGGGACATTATTAGAACCTTGGAAGAATGTGGAGGAAATGAGAAGGCACAGAAAAAGTGTTTGATTCATGCTCTAAGAAATAATTTTTACGTGAACTTTTCAACTAAATTGTGATACAAATTTTTCCACTTCCTAATATAACCCATAAATTTTTGTGAAAATATTTGTGGAGCAGACAGACTTTTCAGTGTAAATATTGGTTCTCATGCTTTGTTTGGCAATATAGATTTTCAAGGATACATGTAAATGTGACATTCAAAGCTTTTTTTTTTTTT
>CM053501.1:89952849-90053576 GCA_028627145.1 Eidolon dupreanum
TAACTTAGATATGTTTGTCTTGGCTGATAGTTTGGGTGGTGGAGCTGTCCAAACCCAATTATATAGGCAGGAGCAATTTCAGGAAACTGAAGACCCTTGGGACACTCAAAACAATATAATGGTAAAATGTGAAAAATAGATGTAATATATATTTGAATAGCTGATAGACTATGACATTTATAGGTATTCAATAACTATTTCTTGAATAAATACATTATCTAAGAAAAATTTAAACAAGAAAAAGCACATCGCTTTTAGAAGTTAGTTCAAATATAATCATCATATGATATCTTATTCACATGTGACATCTTCATTGTGGGTATTTTAATATTTGATTTACAGAACATTTAAAATCTGATAGCTTTCATAACATTACTGCTTTTTATTTAATTTGATTATGATCTCTCAGTAACACAGGGCTGGCCTTTTTTTGGATGGGTAATTTACCTTATGTAGCCAAATGCAAAATGATTCACTTATGAACAAGGTTAGAAGAGTCATATTCAGTTAAGAATTACACAGTGCCAACTTCTTTGATAAAGCATGTCGGAAGTCAATAGCATCAAAAATTTAGGTGCTTGAATAGCACAAAAAAATGTGAGAAAAGAACACAATGGAAGTAGAAATAAAATGAGAGTGTCCAAAGGTTTGGCTTAAATGGAACCAGGATGCGAAAAATGTTTCAAATATTCATAGGCCTGAAATTATAAGGGTATGACATACATCAGATGACATGTTGCTACTATAAAGATAGCATCTGTAAAGTAAGAATATGTGTCTGTGGAAATTTATTAATGTTTGAAGATGCTCTTTGAAACAATGGCTCAGTGTTTTAACAGTACAAATGTAATAGTATATACATTTTTTATATATAGATATATCGATCCATTATATACATACTTTATGTATGTGTAGGTGGGTATATAGATAGATGATAGATAGATAGATAGATAGATAGATAGATAGATATACACATATATATTTGAGAGAGAGAGAGAGAAGTTTTTTTAAGGAATATGTGATCATTGGTGATTATTGGCAATTAGCAAGTCTGAATTTTGTAAGGCAAGCCTGCAGGTTGAAAATTTAGGTAAGAGTAATCTTCAGTACAAAATCCACAAAATGGAACGGACAGGTTGAAAACTCAGAAATGCAGGCAGGATTTGTATGTTACAATCCTGAGGAGAATTTCACCTTCTTCTGGAAACGTCAGTCTTTGCTCTTATGATTTTCAACTTATTGCATGAGCCTCATCCACGTTAGGGAGGGCAATCTGTATTATTCAATGTTTACTGATTTAAATGTTAACCTCATCTAAAAAAAAATAAATTTACAGTAACAACTATGCTGGTATTTGATCAAACAATTGGGCGCCATAGCCTAGTTAAGGTGATACAGAAAATTAGCTATTACACAGACTAATGGGTAGTAGAGGGAATATGAATAGTTATACTTAGCAAGACCCAAAAACTCACTGGAAATTAGAATTCTAATCTTCTTAGATTAGGGGCTCATTTGTCATGGGCTAATGGAAATATTGTTCATTAACTGATCTCCTAGTACAGATGAAGTTCATAGGGCTTCTCTATCCCAATATTACACTAATATTTTGTGTTACAATGGATTTGCATGTCTCTTTATGTGGTACCCTTTAAATTTATTTTGTTTTACATTTATGACATATCTGTTTTAACTTTTTAAAATGCAACATATTGCTCTGTTATTAAGTGCCAAGACTTTAAAACACTGAGATTAGGTTTTCAGTTTTTTAGAAAATATAAATAATTTTCATTATTTATTCATTCAATGATACAAATAAATTTGGAATGTGTTGTATCAGATTCTATGCTCAAAGCTAATACGCAAATATCATAATGCAGAATTGGTAGTTGAACTACACTATCAAAGAACTGCATTTTAAGACCCTGAGATTAAGACAGTACTAAAAGCAATTATGGAATATAAATAAGAAAATTTAAAAGTTACACAAAAATAAGAATTATCACTCTTCCATCTCTAAACAAAATGAGTTGATTTATGTGAGCCACTACAATCCACAGAAAGCTCATAGACTGAAATATAATTAAAATCATGTCAGTATATATTTCAGCCAGCCAAAATACATAAAACTTAGTAAGCCTAGCTATAGCTCGATCAATTATACTTCCTTAAATTCCTTAGGTGTAGATTTTCACTATAAAATCCATTTAAGAAATCATATAAAGCATTGGTGTGTGAATGAGTGTTTTAAGTAAAAAGTGGTCATGGTATTTCTAACATCAAATTTTGATATGAGGCAGGCATTGGGACTTAAAGTTTGTTAGAAATATTTTATAGTCACATTCTATAGTTATGAAAGAGGCTTTCATCAATCCATATGTGATGCAGTGAGGTTGAGTTGGAGTAATTTAGGGGAGTTCAGGACATTTGTATCTTAACACGAATTTTCTAAATCACTGGGTGCCTAGCGTTTCACTTCTTATAATTGCCGTATCAACTTGTCTTCTAATATGGAGGGCACATAAAAACCACATTACTCTCTTTACAAAGAGAGACTTTTGGACTGTTTTCTTGGTAAAGTCCTCTCTGTTTCTTTTTTATCATTTTCTCTATTTTACGCAGGGATCTTGGCTTAGCCCTGATAGTAAAGGATGTAAGCTAATATGATTTAAAACATATAAAAATTTTCATCATCTAATATTTTCCAAATATAACCCATAGTATCATGACAAAATTATTAATAATTTTATCTTAAAAGGATCCTCCAAGGGTTTATTTTTTTTAAGTTAAAAATCAGTTGATGTTGGCATTAAAATTTAAGTGAATCCTTAAATTGTTTTCGACATGCAGTAGAACAGAGTTGCTGATTCAGGGATTGTAATAGAGTTTCTATATTAGTGGAATTAAAATTTTTAAAAACAAAAACAAAGAACAATGTGATCTTATATTCTAGTAGGTACTAAGAGAAATATACTTGTCACAACAGTATCCCATTTACTTCTCTAGAAATCTCTGTAGTATTACATGCAAATTTATAAATACAATTCATACTCACCTAGAAGAATGGATGTCAAAGCACTTCCTAGAAGCCATGACATGTATTCATTACTGTTACTCAGAGTGAAATTTCTAATATGACACTCCAGGGTGATATAGGCAAGTAAACTATCTAAAGACTGCCCGATAAAATAAATAAATAAATAAATATACAGTAACAGCCATGTTAAGCAGTGTAAATATCATTCCTAATTAATTCAGATCCTAGAAATCAATGTCTTAAAATGTACCTTTTAACTCAGAAGTCCAAAGGTATAAAATTGCTAATTAAAATTTTGATTCTTCTATGAAGTGTTATAATGCTTGTAACTATTAATTCTTTTAAATACACAACTTTGAATAGAATAGTCATCTCTATCTGCAAAATAAAAATAAATTAATATTGAAATTAATAAAATACAGTAGAAACATATGGTGGCATGTATCCAGTGACAGAATAGAAATGCATATTTTTACTGTTTGGCAATAGAAGAATCCCTTAATGTAAATAAATATGCTATATAATTTTGAAAAAGAGCTCCTCCAATGTTTTCGTCAGTGCTAAGTAATTCTACTCATTCTTCTCTTTTGATTCTCGTCACATCTCTTTAAGCTTTTTTATTTGGGAAGAATTCACCAGAGTAGTAGATTAAGATCCTATTTCCCCATGTGCTCTGAAAACCAAGTCTCAGATACTAGAACAGGTTCTCGCAAAACTTAGCTGAATGGAACTGAAAAACTTGGGTGAGTGGTAAAGATAAAGGAGCTTTTTAAAATCAACCATGACAGTACATTTTTGCAGTGGTGGCTTGTATTCTGGAGTATTGCAACTGTTGTCTGGTCCAACTAATAAAAGATTATTTTGTTTAGCTTGTTTTCTTTACCTTATTTTCTGACCAATTTCCTGTCTTGATTCTCTAGTTTCTATCTACTCCGTTAATTCCTAATGTCACATGTTAAATTTTCATTCATCCAACACATACTTCTTTAAGATCCTACTATGTGACAGACATCGTTTTGAAGTGTGTAGGTACAAGAATACATAAAGTAAAATTTATTTTGTCAATTAGCTTACACCATTTAGGATAAGACCTATAATAAAATAAACAAAGTCTATAGTCTGTCATATCATGAGAAGCAATACAAAAAAATTAGGGAAAAATGAAATAGAGGGCTATGGAGGTTCTGTTTTCAATGGGGGTGATAATGAAAGATATCGTTGATATGCCAATATTTAAGCAAAAACTTTAAGAAGAAGGGGGGTAGTAGGAGGAGATAAGTACAAGTATATGTGGGAGGAAAACTTAAGATGAAAAAACAAGAACAAAATCCCTGAGGTTGTTGATGTTTATTGTGTTTAAGGAACAGAACTGTAACCAGTGAGTTATGACATTTTCATCTTCTAACAAATACATACTGCTTGTTAAAAGTCAGGGTTACTTTCTGTTACATGTGTCAGAAAGTAGCTTTTCTGATGTTAAAGTAAACATGTAAAGATGTGGAAATAAGTCTCTGAGAGATTCAATTTGTCCTAATAATGTAGGGCATACTTTCTGGAGCCACTTATTTATATTTTATGAGTGATTATACATGCAACTATTCATATAATTAACTACTCCTCTGTCTATTTATCTATCTACCTATTACCTATCATTAATCTATCTTCTTCTGATATCTTCAAATTATGACATATATAAGTTCTTTTTTATTTTGTGTTGTAAGATGGCACCTACTGGTGACATTTAAAATTGCTGTCAAAATAAATGCTCAGAATAAATAAAAAAGAGATCCCTACTTTTTGACACTGTGAATTAGTGTGGAAACAAGAAATCTATCAAAAGAATTCAAAAATATTATGACATGAAGAAGATCTTGATAAATTCAGGATGAATATAAGAGTCTTTTGTGCTTTACATTCAATTTACAACCATACCTACTTTGTTAAGACAGGGCATCAGCCCCTAGTTCTTTTTACCTCTTTGAGTCTTTGAGATTTGATTATCTGATTATCTCTTACAAGAATAACATAGAAAAGCTGAAAGAAAAATATGAAATATTTAAGCTGCTTTTATATAGTTTGTGGTCTTTACCAGAACTTGAATCAAATGGGTGAAATCTATGTATAAAAAGAACAAAACAAAACAAAACAAAACAAAACAATTTAAAAAATCGCAACTAACAGAATTAATGCAACAATGAAATACTTAGAAAAGAAAAATTAAAAAATTAGCTTTTATTGGGAATTTCAGGGAAAACTACAGAGAGAATATTGCATTTATAGAGGGCATTAAGCATAAATTAAATCTTAATAAAATTTAATCAAAATAAAATTTAATGAAAGAAGTAGACTTACTAGAGTCTCTCAAAACAAAAGAGCAAAGGAGTAGAGAAATAAACGATCAAATTTAGCAAGATTCCTTGTGTGAGATTAGATGTGGCTGAAATAGGTTTTCTTAAGGACCAACTGGGGATTAAAAATAGCAATTATTTGTCAATAGAGAAGAACTCATAGTCAGAGAAATTCAGTGTTTGAATAGACCTCTATGATAAGGAGAGGTTGGTATTAATAGTAGTTAAAGTAATGTAAGTTACACTACTTGTCCCAACAAAATATTGCTGAAGATAAGAACTGAAATATTGACAATCCTCATTTACAAACAATATAAAAATTTTATGATGAATTTTTATTTAATAGGCCTTTACAATTCTATGTTGGCAGTGATGAAGAAGGAGATATTCAATGTGTCTTTTCAGAATCCATCTGGTGAGAGGGTGATTCAAGTAACTGAAAGGATTAACAGACAATTTATAGAGTGTGATCAGAAGAATTTCAGAATAAAGTTTGGAGACGGCAATTTAGAATTCCCATGAATAAACAAGATGGAATGTCTGTCACAGAGAAATATATATCTGGAATCTAAAAGAATAATCAAAGATGATGTACACTGGGGACTTAGAATATATGCAACAAATCTTATTCAATATGAAAAGAAAGGAAAAATTAGTAATTCAGAAAAGTAAAAGACCTAGGACTTAGTTTGGGGTCATAACTGCCATTATTTTTCTTATGAAAAAAGTGAGGTAATTAATAAAATAAGTTAAGCAAAAGTATTATGAAAGAGAAGAGTAACAGAAATTGTTGGAAGACTTTTTCTACATGGAGGATGCTCCTTAACGTTATCATTGAATTGTTCACAAAGCAACCTTTTTCTATTTTGTTTTCCTTTGCCTTTTTTTTTTGTGATATTTTAATTATAAAAAAATAACAAAACTTGTCATTTAACCATTTTTAAGTGTACAAATTCATTGCCATTAATTACATTCACAAAGTTGTGCCACCATCACCACTATTCAGTCTCAAAATATCTTACCACTTCTAACAGAAACTCTATACCCATTAGGCAATAATTTCTTACTCCCAGTTGCTGATGACCTCTAATTTATATTCTGTCCTTATGAATTTTCCTATTTTAGATATTTCATGTAAGTGAAGTCACACATTTGTCTTTTTGTGCCTGTCTTTTTTCACTTAGCATATTGCTTTCCAGGTTTATCCATGTTGTGGCATTTCTTTTTATGGTTGAATAGTATTCCATTGTATGTGCATTAGTTATCAGGGAAATGCAATTTTGTTTATACATTCATCTGTTGATGGATGCTTGTGTTGTTGCCACTCTTTGGCTATAGTAAATAATGCAGCTATGAATATCATTACATGTATATTTGTTTGAGTTCCCTGATTTTAATTCTTTGAGGTATATTCCTAAGAGTAGAATTGTTGGGTTATACAGTAATTCTGTTTATTTTTAAGGAATCAACAAATTGTTTTCCATAGCAGCTGCACAATTTCACATTTCAATCCATAATATATAATAGTATTAATTTCTCCACATTCTTGCCAATATTTATTGTCTTTGTTTTCTTGACAATAGCTATCCTAGTTGGCGTGAAGTAGTACTTTGTTGTGGTTTTGATTTGCATTTCCCTGATAACTAATTGTTAAGCATTTTTATTTCATGAACATATTGGTTATTTTTCATTCTTCTTTGGAGAAATATCTACACAAGTCTCATATATGTTAATTGAATTATTTGCATTTTTGTTGTTGAGTTGAAGTTCTTTATATATTCTGCATATTAATCCTTATTAAATATATGATTTGCAGATATTTTCTCTCATTCTGTGGGTTATTTTTCACTCTGTATTATGCCTTATTGTACAATTTTTTTTTTAATTTTAAAGAAAAATTTTTTTAGTGTCTGTGCTTTTGGTATTGTATTTAAAAATCATTACCAAATCCACACACAGTCATACAGATTTGTTCTTAAGTTTCTTTTATGAGAACTTTATAGTATTAACTCTTAAATTTTGGTATTTTATTTGTTTTGAGTGAATTTTTAATCTTAATTACTCCTTTAATCTTGAAGAATAGTTGTGCTTAATAGTTTTTCCCCCCAAGTTCACTTCGACTGTGTTTTTCACTGCAATCTGATCTCAATGGTTTCAGATAAGAAATCAGATAGTTTTTAATGAAGGACATATTGTAGCTTGTATGTCAATTTTCTCTTGCTGCTTTTAAGATTTTCTTTTGGTCTTTGTCTTGATAATTTGACTATACTGTGTCTCAATGTGTCTCTTTGAGTTTATTCTATTTGTAGTTCATTAAGCATTTTACATATATAGATTTATATTCTTCATCAAATTTGGAAAATTTTCAACATTTGTTTGTTGAAATATTCTTTTATCCCCTTTTTCTCTCACTGCTCCATATCAGATTTTATAATGAATATGGTGGCCTGCTTGAAAATGTTTCACAGGTCTCTTATGCTTTGTTCACTTTTTTCATTATTTTTTCTTTCTGTTCCACATACTGTCTAATTTAAATTGTCCTGTGTCCACATTCACTGATTTTTTTTTCTGGTACCTGTTCAAATCTGTTTTTGAAACCTTCTAGTGAATTTTTTTATTTTAGTTATTGAACATATCGACTCTAGAATTTCTATTTGATTTCTTTATTTAATTTTTCTTTATTGACATGTTCATTTAGTTTATATATTGCTTTCCTGGTTTCCTTTAGCTTTTTTCCATGTTTCCCGTTTTCTCTTTGAGCACATTTTAAACAGTTTACTTAAAGTCTTTGTCTAGTAAGTTCAAAGTCTGAGTTTCCTTAGGGACATTTTCTGTCATTTTTTTCCTTTGAATGGACCATATTTTCCTGTTTCTTTGCATGCTTTGTGATTTTTTTTCTTTTGATTGAAAATTGCATATTTGACTATTATACTGTGGTTACTGGATATTTGAATAGTATACTGTAGTAACTCTGGAAGTCAGATTCTTCCCTTTCCTAAGGTTTATTGTTCTTGATTATTGAAGTCTTAGCTGTGTTTAACTAGTGTTTTGGCTGAGATTTTCTTGTAGTGCAGAGAATTTTTTATGTTATCTTTTATTGATTCAGCTTTCACTTTGCTGCTGAAAGAATTTGACTATTTTCCAGAATTCTGACAAGGGTTCAGATGGTTCTGTTTTATTTTATTTTATTTTTAATGTTTTTATGGATAGACTGGAGTTTGGAGCTACCTACTCTACAATTTTGCTGGTATCATTTTCTAAAGCAGCCATGCATAGTCAGTCAATTATTCACAGAAATGTTATGTAGATTTTTTTTTTTTGCAAATAGTTTTATATCATTACTAAAGTATTCTCAGTATAGCTCCAAAATTATAGAAAAGCTAAATTTATGTTCAAATTATAATTGTATTCTTAGGTAATAATTTATAATAACAGATTCACAACAGGGTAAATTAAATGAGTAAATTTAGTTCTATACAATAATTGCTTAAAGGCTTAACTTGCTGACATCAATGAAATATTGCCTTATTTTACAATTATATATATTGAATTATTAAAGTCATGATTTGAAGCCATGTACATTTATATCTACATGAAATGTGCATTTTTTTTGCAGGTGCTTATAGAAGTAAAAATTAGTATGCTTACTGCAAAAATTGTCTTATCAAATAAAAGATTAAAATATATATTAACTCTTGGCCATGTGATGTGAACTATTTATTCCCAGTGTGATTTTAGTGTGATTTGACAATCTAAATATTATTTCTTATTTATTTTTCTATTTAACTTCTAAATGCTCAGAATCAAAGATTAACTGAAACAACAGTACTTTTAACACACACCATTGTCAAGACAAGTCTATATAACAGTAAATTTTAAAATTTACCTCCAGGAAGTTCTGTTTGATGAAAAATCAAAATTACAGAAATAAAGCCAGTTCTTATTCTATATATCTAAGAAAATATTTTAAAATGCCTGATGAATGTGTGTTTGAAAATATGAGATGAAGCTATCACACCACAAGATGGCAGATTAAGGCCATCGAACCAATATTTCTTGCAGGACTAAGACTTTTCTCTTTTATATACATGTTGACTTTTTAAAAAATTTTTGATAAAGTAATACAAACTATACAATTTGGATGAAAACTGATAATTGGAGCTCTAGTATAAGTCAAACATTATTTTTCAATGAAGAATTCCTTTCTTGTTTTGCTTTATTAAGGTTTACTAAATATTTTTTCTTAAATATAATGAATTACTTTTTATAAATTAAGTGTCTATGTAAGGATTTTTCTGAAATCCTCAAATCTTCAATATATTCGATAAATATCATGGTACACACAACAATTTTATGGCTTTATTTCTAAATCAAATTAATTCTTTGGCCAAATTTAAAATCATAAAACATTTGAAGTTACTAAAAACAAACAAACTGAAAAAAATTGCAATATTTTTACTTTGGAGTCAGTTTATTTCATATTTTTTGTTTTATTATTTAAATACTGTGAATCTCTGCCTGAATAATTTTCCTCATCTTAAATATGAAGCCTCTGATGTCCTGTTATGATCTCAGCCTTCACTTATATTTTAAAATATATGATGTCAATGGTAAAACAAATGTGCACATAAGTCCTAATTCAACAAATTGTATATAATAATTGTATAGATTGTGTGCAGTTTTTGCATACTAACTATATCTCAATGAAGCTGGAGGAAAAATAAAATCTGTTTGTTCTTTAAATACATAAATAAAATATATGATACAATTGCATTTTTATACTTACATTTAAAATCATCTTAAAATCACCATTATAAAACCAGGACAATTACATTATAGAAGTAGGTAAATCTACAGTGAAGAGGTGCTAAATTTTCCAGATATAGGTAACATCTGGTTAGAAAGCTCTTTGCCATAAACAAATTGTAGAAATGTGTTTTTTTGAGGGCATATCAAGATGATTCTGTGTCCTTAAAGGTGCATGTGGTTACTATAGCTGCAGAGTGAGTTTGAGAATGTTTTTAAGGGCAATTTACTTTTAAAAAGAATGGCTGGATGATCCAATCAGTATTGGAAAGCTTTTAAAATGTTAAAATAAGAGCTCGTTATGATTTGAGTTAATACTTAAAAAGATCAAACTTCCAGCTTTATGGAGGGTGACACATACTGGACAGGAGAACAGAATTTGGATCATAAAGAGACCAATTAGGAATCTTTTTCAATATGCATGATAAAACATAATGAAGATTCAGACATGGGAAGTGAAGAAGACAAGGTTGCCTAAAATGTTCTATTAAATGCACAGGCAGATGTGGGGAATTCCTAATCAAAGATCAATTATTTATTTATTCAGAAAATTAATTGAACTCCTATACTATGCTAGGCACATTTTGAAACATTTAATTACAATTTTGAAAAATATAAAATCTAAAAAATTACAGCGTTTATCTTCTACTAGAAATATATACACACACTGTGGTGATGTGTTCCAGGCAGAGAGAACTAAAAATGCAAATGCACTAAAATTAATGTGTTTTAAATACAAGAAAGAGGCCAAAGTTACTATACAGAAATAAAAAAAGGAAAGGATATAGGAGATGCCTTTTAAAAATCACCTACTATTTTATGAATCAGCATTGCATAGGCATTGACTATTAGAAGTGAAAAAATATAACCCCCTTGACAGACTTTACAGTCTGATTGTGAACTTGCTATATTGGGAGAGAGGTAAAAACCAATGTAGTAAAGAGAAATATCTGTGGATATGAAGAAAATATAAGAAGGGTACATACAGTGGTTTCTTGGTAAAGCCAACTACTTCTATAACAATGCCGTTAACCTAGATAAGAAAATACATGAGAGAAGCAGTAATTGGTGTGACATAATGGAAGAATGAGGTTAATAAGTGCTACTTTTGAGATACAGAATTTGCCACACTATGGAAGTAGTAAGAGAAGATGTCATTGCAATTTAAAATTTTAGAGAAAATGACACACAGTCTATATTTTAAATCTAGAATATAATTAGAGTAAGTGAGGTACACAGTCCTATTGAAGGTTAAAGGGAAGACATTTTATGTTAAGAAACCAGAGAAAGTTTCCTTGAGTATATATCAACTGATATATAATGTCGAGAATGGGTAGGATTTTGAGAGAAGTGAAGTATGTTAGGGAGAGAAAGTTACTCAAACAGAGGGAAAAACATAGGCACAATTAAGAAAAATTTAAAAGTATGGAAGAGGAGCTGTTTTAGAAATAACAAATGGTGTAATTTGCTTGTGCATAGGATAGAGATAAGTGGGATTGCCATTATCTTACAGATTTATTCATTTGACTAAAGGAGCAAATTTCTCATTCCTTCAATCAGTACTTATATTTTTACCTAGTATGTATGATATCAATGACAATGCAAAAGTAGACTGAGGCAAGGGAGAAGCAACACAGGAATGAAAGTCTTATTTCTAAGACTGAGGACATAAGGATTGTGTTTGTGTGTAAGAAGATGAAGAAAATCAGGCTCAAACATCAATAGTCTGTCTGATTAATTCAGCATCACAATAAATATTTCTCTAATACAATTTACTTCATGGTTCTTCACAATGAATATGGGCCCAATGTTTTTATGGTAGCTCGGAAAGAATAAGTACGTCGATAAAAGGCATGTAGTAACTCAAAGAATGCAATGCCATGTGAAGCCCAGGCTAGACCGCAGTGCTGGCATAGAAGTATATAGACTTTATAAATTTTTAACACAAATTAATTTGTTTGGTTGAGGTTGAAGGAGTAGGGTTTTTAATTAGCCATGACTTGCTATGGTCAGTATAGTGGGTATTTTCATACACCGACAGATTGGGAGAAGAGTATCAACTATTAGAAGAAAAGAAATATGCCCACAGAATATAGGAAAAATATGAGTCAATTACTATGCATGAATTAGTTTCTTGCTAGGTACAAGTAGGCATGTAGTAATGCCATTAATTTAGATAAAGATTTTGAGAATGATGGTTTTGGTGGGGCTAGGTGAGGAAAAGGGAGAGCAATAATAAGTGATCTTATATATACAGTATTTCCCATACCTAGCCAAGTTCTAATGGAACATATAAGTGAGAACTTATAATTCAGAGAAATGGTCATATGGTAAACATTGACATTGATATATGTAGAAGACATTAATTTTATTTCTGTCTGCTAAGGCAAAGGGCAGAAAATGCCTTTGAATTTTTGTTTCCCTCTAGCCGAACACTGTAACACAGTCAACATTTATATAGCTCCATCCACATTTCATTTTTATCTCTATTTATATGTCACTTCCAAAAAGAGGACTCACAAACCTATCTAAAATAACTGCCAGTCATAAGTTTTGTCCTGCCCTAATTTTCTTCATAATGCGTTTATCACTTCCTGGCATCATATTGTGTGTGCTACTTGCCTGAGGCTATTAATAATGATTTTGGAGGAAGGACAGATGGATCAGATAGCAGTTATTATATCATACTAGCCAGAGCTACAATTATAAAAATTGATTGCTATAATACTATAGAATTATTAAAGATCAAAATATTTTTACCTGTTCCACTAATCAAAAGGACAAAAATTCCTTAGTTCAATTATAAATCATAAAATTTTAATGTGAAATTGCACTCCTGCTTTTATGCTTTCTGTATCTATAATTTTAAAATTATTTTGGTGGCCATCAGTATGGAAGCTGACTTCATCTTTCCCTTTACTTTCTGATAGCAATAATTCAATGCTATAAAATATCTGTAGCTTATGTAGGTGTTGATCAAAGGGCACAGATATTTAGAGCAGATGGCACACTGTGTGGTTCATTTGATGTCACATCTTTGGTTAGATAAATCCAACTTTTTGAGATTTAGCCATAACTGAGAGAAGAAGAGATTGTCATTCTGTTTCAAACTTCTGCTAGTCACAAAAAAATGTCTAATACCTGCTTTTTTTCCCCTTGTAAACTCATATTTGCCACAGGATGTTACGAGCATTTAGTAATTAGAGATATTTACGAGAAAGCATATTTTATTTTTCAGTTTATTATTGCCTACTCAAAGTTTTCAATGAGGTCTGACATTGGGTTAACAAGCTTTTACAGTGAGAAGCTTTACAGGAGAAATTTAACCAGTATCTCTGGTTCCCAGGGAGAATATCCAGCAGCTAAACCATTAAGGTAATTACAGGGAAGGAGAAGTGAACTGAAGCAGTTTGTCAGAGCAAGAAATCGTAGATCTAACTTAATTGAATTCTCTGAATAATAATAAAAAAAATGCATCAGCTAAAACACAGAGAGGAATTTTAAGCCAAGTCCTGAGTCACTGGCAATATCTCATTATAATAGAAATCGCTAAGTAGAATGATTTAAATGCGCTGAATGTAAAACATTTGCTAACATATATAAATGGTAGGAGTTTTAAGAAGTCTTTAACCTGAGAATATATAAATACAAATAGAGGTATTAGACTTTGCTCTATTTTTCTCAATTTATAAAAGCATAATTAAAGCAGATTTATTTTTCCACCAATAAATGATGTGATAACATAGGTGATTTAATTAAGTATATTGATTATTCAGAAAAAAATCCACAATAATTTAAACGAGGATATTTATTAACATTTTATACATACTAGAAAGTGAATACAGTTCATTTTTGTTGTTTATTTTATACCAATGAAGCTTATACCACCTAACTGTTTTGTATTTTACTTATTATGGTTCAAATGTATCTAACAGAAAATATTTCTAAAACAAAATATATTTTAATAATATTTTAGGTATGTAATAGCTTAGATATATTATCTACAAAAATGGCCTGTCTCAATTTTAAAATGACCTTGGACTTTTTTAATACATCACATAGAAAATTTGAGATTAAGTCACGAAATTTCTTTAACAAATCTTTCTTCTCAGGTTCTAACAATTATGGAAAATCAAAGGAATTAAAAACTTTCAGTTATTTGAATGTCTTTGGTTTTAGATATTTTTAGTAATTGGTAGATGTGGAAATATAATTTTAGTATTTGCATAATATGGTATACACTGTAGATTATTTCATCTCTACAGACAAGCAATGAGAAAAGGGCAAAACATAAGCCTCTTATCATAACATTAATTCATTACATTAGATTCGCATCTCGTATCTTTGACCGCCATGGCATTGATTGTCACATTTATTGCAGTGTTCAAGAACCTGTCAGCCAGTGTAAGAGAATCTGATGGACCCTTAACTACAGAAAGGAGTGATTACTGGAAATGCAATCCCTAATGTTTCAAAGTGTATTGATTTGAATTTACTTTTAATATTTTTTTTTCTAAAACTGAATGTATGGGCTTATTAAAATGCATAATCATGAATAAAACTTGAAGGTCTACTACCAATTATAGGCAACATGTTCAGCTGGGAACACTGCCATTCATCCAATTTACCTCCCGGTAAAATTACCTAACTAATTCTTTAAATCTCAAAACAGGAAAACCCTGGGGAATGAATAAAGATCACTCAGTCTATAAAAAGAGGCAACTTTATATTACCTTTCATGTAATGGATGATTAAAAATAAAATTTTTATTAAGCTTTCACATAGTTTGCCTCTCTCCTTTACCTCTCCAATTCATAATTAGTTGCAGATTCTTCAGGTACAATTGAGTTCCCATTCATTTTCTACCATATTATTTATAATGAAATATGTAGGACCACTATTTATGTCACATGGACTTGAGTGTTTTTCGTTATGTCATAAACAGAATTTCAAGAGATTTGATTACCTTCCTGGGTTTACACATATGAAATTACTCTAGATTTGTGTACAGAGCCAAAAGCAGGGTTAAATGGCATACGGAAGTTCCAGAGCTCATCTGAACCAGGAAAATTTGAACTAGATTAATCAATGAAAATATAATACACTACTGACTATATAAACTAGACATAAAATGACAAATATGATATATAATTCTATCTTACAAAATAGCTAATCAGTTTATATGATCTCAGAAACCAAAAATAATAATTAATTTACTTATATTGGCTAATTAAAAGGCAATGATCTTGTGATTTATTTTATAGGTATTTCTGGAGTCAGAGTGAAAATAAATAATTTAAAGAATTATGACTTTCCCAGTTCAAGACATTAAACTGAGCACACCAATTTTTGTTGGATTTCCAAATATAAGTCAACATATGGGGAAAAAGAAGTAGTCATAAAGTAGAACCATTGTTTTGTCAATGTAAAATGAAAGACAGAAGTGGCCACCGTGGGAAGTAGAAGATAGGAGTATGGAGGGAGAGTGAAGCACTTTTTTAGACATAGGGAGCAACTTTTTTTGTAAGAGTGGAAAATCAAGAGATGGTATTAAAATTAATGGATCCCAAAATATATTTAAGCAAAGTATTTAAATATAGAAAAATAATAGCTAAATAGCATGTAAAAAAGGAAAAGATAATATAACAAGGAGGAAAGATATGGCATAAGCTGTCCTAAATCTTTAGGGGACTACAAAGTTAAGAAATTATGCAATAGTGTTATAAAATATTGTCTAGCAATATATGTAATGTAATAACCATAATAATAATGTAATAACCATACTAACCACCAAAGGATTAAAAAAAAGAAAAATAATTGAAAGAAGTTGCTTATAGAAGTGGTGGGCATGAGGGTGAGAGAAGAAGTGGGAGAGAACTATTTCTTCTCATTTTAATTTCTACTGTACAATTTCCTTTTTTAACACATGAGAATATGTACGGTTAGAGACTAAGTCTATGACTATCCAATTACGATGTATGGATGCAAAAGTTGGAGAGTGCAGAGGGCTGATAGGGAAAAAAACTGATCCTTTGAAATGAAATATAGTGTTGGAGGAGAGCTCTATGGATACCCTAGACACTAAGAAAGACCAATAAGTGGGTCCTAGAGCAAAGTAAGCCCGAAACATTGCTGGAGACAAAAATGAAAAAAACTGAAGCTTTCCTACTTTGTGCACATCATGAGAAGGAAGGGTTCTTTGGAAAAGATAGTCATGTTAGGAAAAATAAAAGGCAATAGGAAAAGAGGAAGCCCAAAGAAGAGATAATTGACTTTAAAAGAAGCCATAGGCATGAGTCTGCAGATGCTGAGCAGGGCTGCTGAGGCTAAGACACTGTGGACATCAGTCATTCCTATGGTTGCCAGGAGTTGAATCTGACTCAACAACACATAACACGCAACACACACGTGTATGCTACTTTCATAATGTTCACAATAATTCAAACCCTGCCCATATTTATGGCTATTTATATGAACCTAGTCAGTGCTAGCATGGTCAACATGGATAAATCCCATGGGAAAAAATGAATGCTGTTGAAAAATAAGTGAAAGTTACAGGAGACTTGAAATATATTTAAAAATTTTCTGACTTACTACGTTTTTTTAAATTTCTCATGTTCAAAGATAATGAGCTATGTTTGTACATAGAGTGTCCTGAAGGATAATTTCTCCATTTCAAATGAGAACCTTGAAGTATTTTGTTACCGAACTACATGGGAAACAGAATGACTTCAAAAAATAAATTTTTCCAACACAACTTAAAAACAAAGTCTTAGTGAATAGATATTCCTAGGTCTGTGTGTTTTTTCATAGGTATTAGCATTCTTGTAAAATTGTGTTTAGAAACAGTTCAGTGAGCATTTGAAGTTTCTGAGTGTTAATGGAAACTAAACAAATACAAAAACACTACATAAAAAATTTATTGGCAATAACTGCTGGGCAATTATAGATCTGCTTCTTCAGCCTGACAAAATAAGTTTCAACACAGATTCAATCCTTGAAATAATCATTGCAGAAAAAAATATAAGGAAAACACTGATTTCTTCATGCACATCATTTTGGAGTGCAACCCTCAAAGCTGTCATCTGTGAATATAAAAGACAATCTTATTCATGAATATGAAACAAAGATTAATGTTATTCCTGATTGGAATGGCATGCACGATGTTGCATTAGAAAGTGCAGGGTGTAAGAATAGAAGGGAATGATAGCATGCCTTTAGATAGAGTAATAAAGAATGTCTATTGCTCTAATATTATGGATGATGACTAACTTTCTCTGTTCTGAGCTGAATATATGCCACCAGACATAGTTGTATGAATTACTACTGCCCGATCAGCACTTCCCTTGAGCAGTAGTTCAATCAATATATCTGATTTTAATTCCAAGAAGTCTTTGTTTTCACAGATTCTAAGAAGCTGTACCCCATTTAGAATTATGTGCCAACCATATAGCTTTAGCAACTCAAATAAGGAAAGTAGAAATTTAAATCTTAAATGATTTATTTTTAGTTTACATAAAATAAATATAACTTTTCTCAAAAAGCTACAAATAAAACAATCTAATCAATTGGTCTGATTTACAACTTTAATGGGCAGACAGTACCAAAACATACCATAAAATAACACAAAAATTAGTTGCATATTCTTGAAGCTTTTGCTTTTTAGTTTAAAAAAGTCATGAACAATTCCATAGGTTCTACATGTATTTTAATTTGTTTAGAAAAACAATCGTTCAAGCATGTTTAAATTAAAATTGTTGTATAACAGTCCACTCTTCAGTCTACTTAAATTTAAGCAGCATTCACTTAGAACTTCCAGCTGCTCTGCATTTCCTAACATCTGGAAAGAGCAAATAGCCTACAGGTTCTATAACCAAATTAGAAGGAAAAAAGTAATAACACATAATCAGGATTTTTAATATCTTTTTCCTTAATAGCAGCTAATTTGACTAAAGTTATCTTTTTTATAAAGGAAAACATCCATCTCATAGTTTTTTATAGATGTTAAGGTTATTTTTATTTGTTTTAGTCTCGATAATGTTTAAAAATTTCAAATGGTTTTACTCAGAGAAACATCAGTATGAATGCTAAAGTTACTATATAGTATTTATTCTATTACCAATATTTCTTGCAGAAAAGATTGTTCAAACCCTGCTTTATTGGCTCCTGGGAATAATCTCTAATAATATTATAGATAATTCAGTATATTTTAGGCTCTTTGGAACTTTCTCAAAAGTATGCTCAGGTAAATTTTGAAATTTAAATTAGCTATTAAATATATTTAAATTATCTTTTATAAAGAAAATTTATTCTAAGAAAAATAGATCTACAGAACATAAATATTATATGAAAAGATATCCAAAAGTTATTTTCTTTTTTATAAAAAATTATAAAACATTATAATTTTAATATCAAGCTAATTAATGTAAAAGCAGAAAATACCAAATCAAAAAAATATATGTGTCAAGCTAACACTATAATATGAATAAAAATTTTTGTAAATATAAATTGTAATATAAAAGAAGCTTCACTTCCTCTCTGTCAATTATAAACATAGATATAAGAATAGGACATATGAAGAAAGTTTTTTTAGAACACTAAAGACAAATAATTTCAAAATTAATGCTTAAGTCCCACACTTGAAGTATAAAACCTAAAGCTATGTTACATTGCCAGAGAATCAACTTAAAATCAAAATGGTACTGCCAATTATCTCATTTATTATCTAGGCAGGAGACCTTGTTTTAAAGTGACTTGTGTATGGTTAGTTACAATGAATAACTTCTGCATAAAGATCTTATGTATACTATCTATTTATCTATTTATCCATCCATCCCTTTATCTCTCTAGTCATTATCTGTTTTAAAATACAATTCAAATCAATTTTCCCAAAAAAGTTTGTTTTTATAGCTCATAGAGATTAAGTTGGATATTCATAACTTTATTTTTCTTATAGTACTCATCACAAAGGTGTTACATTATAAACATTTGAGCATTTTAAAATATAAAGTGTTATTATCTTTTTCTAATTTAAATCTCTCCAGGATGAAATTTTTAGTGCCTGTTAGTGTCTAGCAACCAGCAAATATTCAATAAGTTTTATAGAGAGGATAACTATGACATGGTGGCATATACATAAATGCCAGAATACAAGTATATACATTCATAAGAATTGTTTTTACTCTACTCACATGTATTTTAATATAGGCAAATTAGGGCAATAGACAATTTCAACCTCATAAAATTATAGAGAGTACAAAGGCAAAGTAGGAAGAAAAAGGGCAAGAAAAAAAGGTTAAAAAAGTAATTTGGGCTTTAATATATGCTCTGAATTTTTATTAAAATGTCTTAAATGGAATAAAAGTTTTTATTTTAAAATAGCTATTTGTTAAAACAATTATAATTACTGGATGAAAAATAAAACTTTTTTTTAAAAAAGATCTTAAAGTATATAACACTGTAATCTAGAGAATGCATATTACTGGCAATGTAAAAGCAATTTCTAGAAAGTTTGATCTATTTTATATGTTCCTTGAAATGTGAGAAAAAAAATAAGAGGGATAATTTTATACCCTGAGAATTACCAAGTAACTAAATTGTGGTCTTCTTCCTTATCTAGAAAGAATCTGTGTTATGCATTGAAATATACTTATCATAGAACACCATTATCAAATTACATACCCCAGAAACAACACTTATGTTCCAGTAAGCCCTAAGAAATTTAAAGGAAGAGATAGATGTAACTCTGCTGCTCATGGAGAGCAGGCACCAGAATAATTACATGCTTCAAACAAGAGATAAAACATAAGTTTTTGTTATTAAAAAATAATCCTGTTTTAGATATGCATGAATATTTGATTCCTAACTTTTTATTTACCTTTGAATTTATAAGGGGAGAAAAGGAGAAACGATTCATACAGAAGCTTGATCCTAGGGTAGAAAGTAATAGGTACAATGTATAGATTGATCACTTCCTCTAATTTTCAAAGCTTAGTTCTGGAAATAAATCATGGTCTTAATACTTACTTGGTGCGTGGTCTTTAGCATGTTACAAACATATATTCCTCATTCTCTCATCTTTAAATAGGGATAATAATAGCATAATAGCTATAAAACCATTGTATGAATTAGGTTAGCTAATTCATACCACATATTTGGAACAATTTTTGGTAGATAGTATCTATTGTCATTGATGTTATTGTTAGTATTATTTCCCCATTGCTTTACTCTGAGAAAGAGTCATTAGCTCTGCTCTCTACCCAGTGATTCTGCAGACTGTTTCATTACCTCACACAGCATCTACTGAACAGGATGTGCTCAAGTTCTTTACATAATATTCCAGTACTAAGATTTATACCCAGACTCTCAGTTAAGCCACCTTAGGGAAATATATAGCACTGGAGATATATATTACTACCACATATTAGAAAAAGAAGAGAGTTTCCTTCTATCTACAAAATTTTTTCTTCTATCTAGTTTACTGAATTACTAGACTTAAAGCATGTGATCCTCAGTTTTCAGTTGTTACAACTGGAATAATGATAATTACTACTTGAAATTGTTATAAGGATAGAATAAAAAAATAAATAATGTCGGACATAGGGATATTTGCTAAATATCTCTTCTGTTTCCTTTCTCTGCTTGAATATATTATTGTACTATGATCTATTTTACTGTATTATCTTCATTACTTTAATTTTTACCCGTTATATTGTATTTTGGTACAAAACTATTACGTGGCAATGAAAGATTACCTAGTTGACGATTTCCAAGCAAGCTTACTGAAGCCATTGGTTGCCTCAATCAAGAGAATGACATGATTTTCCTTTTGAAAAATACTTCCTGATATATAATAACTATATCAAGAGATGTAAGATTAGATATACTACAAGGCTGAATTGAGCATCCGTTGCTTAGATACTGTGTGGTAAATGTTAAATCAGTAGAACTGAGTTGTTCAAACCCTGTAATTACAAAGGCCTTTAGGACTGGCTCTTGGCAAACTCCTGGGAAATAACATCTAGGACATGCCTAGTAAGAGTGCATTTTATGTCTGGAGACTTGGAGCACACCAGATAGTTTATGCTAACGATGTGATTTATGACAAATGTCCGTTTTTGTGCATTTGGAGCTCTTGGCCCTCTATTAATTTGATTTTTTGAAGGGCTGGAGACTGAGTAGCTAAGGTAGTTACACAAGCATTCCCTTACTATGTGACTGATTTCCAATAAAAATCCTAGAAACCAAGGCTCGGGAAAGCTTCTTGGTTTACAACACTTTGTACATGTTATCACAAATTGTTGCTGAGAGAATTAAGCATTATCTATGTGACTCCACTGAAGGAGACACTGGATCATTTGCCTGGTTTCTTCTAGACTCTGCTCCATATTTTTCTGTTTTTTTGCTCATTTTAATTTGTATTCTTTCACTGTAATAAAGCATAACATGAGTAAAACAGCTCCTCTAGGTTCTGTGAATCCTTCTAGCAAGTCGTTAAAACTGACAGCATCCTTTTGGACCCCTGATTCAGAACTCAAAATCACTTCTTTTGGAGAAATATAGTGTCTCCAATCCCATGTTATTTTGGCTGGTCTGAGAATACCGTGCTTTGAATCACAAGTGTTTTAGCTTTTGATAAAATCCAATTAACCTGTTGTTTCTTTGGACACTTGTAATTTTGATGTCATTTCTAGAAATGTCTTTTATAATGCAAGGACAAAAATTTAATCTTACTTTTTTCCTAAAAGTTTAATAATTTTAGCTCTTTCATCAAGGTCTGTGATCCATTTTGACTTAATTCTTTCATGTAGTTTGTGGTGGGTAGCAGTCCATCTTAATTATTTTTTACATACAGTTATCCAGTTATCTCAGAACTCTTATTGAAAAGATTGATTTACAAATTAAATCAAGTTCGACACTTTGTTGCAAGTCAATTGATTGTAAGTATAAGAATTTATTTCTTATACTTATGCTAGTATTACATTGTTTTGATTACTCCAGCATTACAGTAGTTCTAAATTTGAAAAATGAGAGTCTTATAATGTGTTCTTTTTAAATAATGGTTTGGCTACTCTTGGTCCTTTCTATTTCTATATACATTTTAAGATAAGCTTGACAATTTCTTCAAGCAAGGCACTAGCACTTCGATAAGGATTTATGGAATTTGTAGATCAGTTTGGGAAACATTTGATATTGACTCTTATTGAGGAATATATCACAGTCTTCACTAGACATTAGCAAACATTGCCAGTAAAAAAAATAGAAACTATTTCTAAAATGTCATGTGAATAAAATGAGCAAATAAATTTACCTTGCTGTTGTAAAGGTATGACACAACTTTTGTCCCTAATCTGCAGATACACAGGCAGGCATTGTCAGGTCCCCAAAAACAGATACACAAATGGGCATTTCCTACACAGTAAGATTTTTTTTTTTTAACTTAGGTCAGAATTTTGTTCCTGTACACCTGCTGGCATTTGGACAGCAGTCAATTTTATGTCTGTAAATAAAAAAGGTCAGAAACTACTTTGACTGCTTTCACTGCTATCCATATGTTTCTCAGAAAAGTCTGGCTTCCTGGACTCTTAAGAAATACAAGTCTTTCAGCGGTACATTTTAAAACCCCCTTTATGCGTTTTATGCTGTCACCTTAGTGTAACCTTCGGAAACACTCCTACAATTTTCCGTTTTACTTTGCTACACTGTGTTTAGTGCCATTGAGCATAGTATTTTTCGTTATTATAGTGTCCCCTTTCCCCGCCGCCTAAAATACCATCTTGGCTTTTGGACACTCTTACTCTCCATCTTTGGACAATGGGATTTTATTTCTCTGCCTTATTGTTTGTTCAGCCTTGTCTCCTCAAGTACCAAATTGACTGTATTTTCCTGCTGAGAAAATTTTCAGCCTGAGGTTGAAATTAAAAATGTTTCTCACCGCATGCTAAAGTTTATGAGTCATAGTTTTAAATACTATCATTTGGATAGCCATCATTAAAATTGTCATTCTGATAGATATTAAGCAAATAGTAATATAATAATCTGAATGTATATTTATGTATTAAATAATGATTTTAAAACATAGATATCTTTCATTTTGTATATTCTGTATATACATGTGTAATCTACTGTTACACAAGCACATGAACACACACATGTGCTCACATGCACACACATACCCATATACACATTTTTTTCTTCCATAAGTATTAACCAGGACCCATAGTACAGGAGAATTCAACTTTCTTTCCCCATAGACAGATTTATGACAAGAGCCATAATATAATAAAATTTTTTTTCTTCTGCTCTTGGAAAATGAGTGTCTTTTTCTTTTGCAGAATGGTAATGATGTACTAGGTTAAAGGGTACTACTTATGTATTTTCTATTTAACAGAATAGATAAAATAGATTCACTATGTCAATAGCTGCTCACAGGAGCCAGGGATGTATTGATTTCACCATTAAGGAGACCATGGCTGCAAATGGAATCTTAACTTCATTAAGCTTAAGTAAGCGCATTGCCATTACCCCAGACCCATCTGTCTTTTTCCACTGGCTGACCAAGAGTAACAAATGGGATGTAATAGAAATCACAGCACTTGTAGTACAATATAAGAGCCAAGTATTGGAGTCCAAGTGTTCGGAGACAAATTTAGTTTAATATGGACTAGCAGTGGAACTTAGGTATGCTATTTAATGTCTCTGGGCTTCAGTTTCCTCTTCCATAAAATGAGAATAGTAATTATGTCTGCTTCTTAGAGTTTTGGTTTGGATATAATGAGATATTGCATATAATATTATCTGGTATCAAATTAATATTAATATAATAGTTATTATTTTTATTATTATTTATAAGGGGTAACTACATACCTTTTGGATATATTTAAGAAGGGAAGATGAGAATGTTTAGCTTTAAAATATGTTTAACAGTACATCATTACATTTTCAATAGAGGATGTTTATTGTACATAAGGATACAAGTATGACAATTTTCATGAGGGGAGTGGTCTGTGAATATTATAGTATTAGAGTTTCATGTCAAAGTTCACAGAAGAGTTCACATACTGAAAGGGAGCAGAGAAGAACAATGATTGATTGATTAATTTCAATTTGAGCTAAAGTTTAGACTGCTAAATATAGTCACACTACCCAATCAGCAGGTAGATATGAGTAGGATTTATTTATTATTGTAACTTTTTTTTTACATCACCTCTAGCACCAGTATTGGCTTCTTTAGGAGTCATATTGCCCTCACTGAAAATGCAGTTTTGCAGTAGCATTTCCTACAATAACTGTTTGAATTTTTGATGGAAGCTATTCAACTTTATGGAGAACTAACAATATGACTATTTCCATAAAAAATTGAACTCTACCTTTGGTCTTATATTCAATTACTTGTATACTGTGCAATTCAATTGATTATGTGATATATATGTATATAATGAAGTTCTTGTTAACAATATCAAACACAACTGGCATAAACCCTTTTAAGAAAAAAGCAAATGACTTGGAGAAACATAAAAATTAAATGATTGCATGCTATGACCATCTGTCATCATCTTTCCCCCACTGATTGGAAAACTTCAGTTAATTGACTAATCTATTACTTGGATATCAATAATGGAAACTTCCACTACGTACATGTTTATCACTTTGAACTCATTTGTGTGTATATGTGTGTGCATTTATTTATTTGTGTATATGTATGTGTGAGAGAAGGAAAGATAATTTATTATGTAAATATAACATTATTGAATGACCAAAACTCCAAAGGGTAGGTCAGAAAATGCTATTTGTTATTTTTTGTTGATATTTTAAATTAGGAAATTAACAAAAATACTCAAGTCTAAGAAATATTTGTATACTGATTCACACTGATTGGAGGTATGAGTTTCAATGAAAATCCTAGAAAAATCCTTGATTCAATTTGTCATAGACATACTTTTTTAATATAAATATATATTTAAAAAAATGATTTAGAATAAATGTGTAATTTATTCTTTTTATTTAAAAAACAGCTGCAAGTTATTCTATAAAGATGTATAAACATTATTAATTAAACTTGAGTTATCTGTCAAGCATTGTTAAACTCATAGCTTAAAATCCTAATATACCATTCCCGATTATACAAATGAGATGTGAAATCACAGACTTTTCACACATCTCATTTGAGGAATTTTTTAGTGCTAAAATTTTATCCTATCTTTATTAGTCTATGAATTGGAACTGAACTTTTATCAACACATTTTTTATTCTCATATTATTTCGACAGAATTAAGAAAGCTTACTATATCACAGTATTAGAGAAGATCTATACAGCTCCATCATAAATGGCTTATGGCTGTCACAATGAAGTTGTAAATTTAACAGAATTCATTCCAGGGTTCTATGCTGCTAAACATATATCTTTGGTTCATACCTTGCAAATTATTATATAACATTTTGAAATACTTTTAAAATAAAAGTAAAATCATATTAAATGCACAGGAAATAGTCATTATTACATACCAATGCAAAAAAAAAGTATAAAAGAAAAGCTTATTTAGTAATAGAAAATTGAACAAAGAAACTTTACATCTTTATATATAAGATTTGGAAAACATCCCAGACTCAACTCACATATATAAAGAACATTGAACCCTGTCAAAACACAAACACAATGCTTTGTCTTTTCTAAGTGATCTTCATTAGCTATGGATTTTATTCCTACTCCTTCTAATGACTCATTGAAAAAGGTTATAAAAGGTTATTGGAGAAGTTACTTTAGAAGATTTCTGGATCATCCATTTTTAACAAGAAAATAAAAATAAAAATAGAACACAGCTCATTTCATTATTTAAAAAGCTCAACAAAAATATAAAATGATATTCCAAATAATTTTATAATATTAATTATGCACATAAGGTATATAATTACCTTGTGAATCACTGGAATCTTATGCCTGCCTTTGTTGTTATATTTGTAATAGAAAGAATCTATATGTCACACCTCACTGAAAAGAAAGAATATGTATTTAACTAACTCTTTAACTAACTAACCAAGCCTCCATGTATTTGTGTGTGTGTGGGTGTGTGAGTATAAATAATTTACTTTTTGAAATAGGAGAATGCCACTGATTTTCTTCTACTTTTTTGTTTAAAAATTCTAGCCTACATGGTAACTAGCACTCTGTGAATTTGCTGCAATTCTCAAAGTAAACAAAGAGTGTTCCTGCCCTATGTGCTTTTCTGTTGTTTAAAAATGGAAAAAAAAATGTAGGTCCATATGGCCTCACCTGTCTTTTCATAACAGACAGTAGGATATGTTAAGTGAGAGTCCCAAAGTACTCTGCAAACAATGGCAAGTTGTACAAGAAGTACTCTGGTTCAGTAAAATGTTCAGGTCATGAAAAATAGACAAGATGTCTGTATTTGTATCTCTATTGCTATATGCTAACCACTTTTTGCTCTGTATATTCACGTGCCATTGAGTCAGCTTCAGCTCCTGGTGACCTTATAAATGAGTGATGTCCACCATATCTTGTCCTCGGCAGCCCTGCTCAGTTCCTGTAGATTCATGGCTATGGCTTCTTTTATGGAGTAAATCCATTTCTTACTTAGGCTTCCTCTTTTCCTGCTGCCTTTTATTTTTTCCAACATTATTGATTTTTCTACAGAACACCACCTTCTCAGGATGTGAATGAAGTAGGACAGCTTCAGTTTTGTCATTTTTGCCTTCAGCAATCTTTCAGGCTTAATTTGCTCTAGGACCCACTTGTTCATCTTTCTGGTTGTCCACGGTGCCCGTAGATTTTTCTCCAATACCATATTTCAAATGGATAATTTTTTTTTCATCAGCCTTTTGCACTGTCCAACTCTTGTATGCATACATAGAAATTGGGAATATAAGGGTTCAGCTCATAATATATTTATTTTTATAGGACTGCAAAGCATTTGTATAATCATGCACTTAGAAGTGAAATTATATAGTGAGGAAAAATGAGGAAGAATTAAGGAGTTGACAATACAAGATGGAGAAACTTATTCTTAGAAAAATGTAGCTCGAAGGAAGTTGTTTGAGTCTCTCTAATAATCACCACCTATGAATAGATACCATTATCACTGACCAACAAAAACAATTTAAAATATTAAAAAATATGATCCAGTGCATGCAATAGAGTAAGGGAAGAATATTTATGTTGTCTCTTAGATCATCTAATTTTTGTGTCTAGTGTTTGTTTTTCTTACCTGATTGAGTGATGGAAATACATTGCAAAGTCATTTAATTTCAGGAGAATTGTCACTCTTTTGTATGTTATAATATTTCTAAATATATCAAAATTATTTAGTTTTTCTAATTATATTGGTGTGTGTGTGTGTGTGAGGGAGAGAGAAGAGAAAGAGAGATAGGTAAAGAGATTGAGAACAAGAGAAAAAAGGGGTATGTTGACTGCTACGTTCTAGAGACAAAATTTCACAATCATTATTTCATTTATTTTCATGGAACTTACAGTTTCAAAGTTTCAGTTGAGACAATGATTTTCAAATTGGTTAAAGAACTTCTTCAAAGATATCTGGCTTGTGAATGTTAAATCAATCAACTACCCTGGCCTTTCATCTTAAATTACACTTTACTGAAGTTTAGTTTGTTAGACTATCTAAACTAGCAGTAAGTTCTTTCTGTGGGACACTGCATTTAAAGTTCACATTTTAAAATAAAATTATTTCTGTAAATATACACTTTTTATTATAGTTATGAAAAATATCACAATGAGATTTTAGAAATAGGATTAAAATATTAAGAAAATGCTATTTACTTAAGTTATGACCTGGTCATGAGAACCTTTCAATTACAACCACTGAGATGCTGTTACCACAGTTGATGAAAACTCTATTTTGTTGTTTACAAATAATTCTCTCCACATCATTGTGAGACCAGGGACCCCAGATTTCTTTATCTTGTCTTGCTCTTGATTTGTATCTAAGTTAATTTCCCTCTGTTTCTTCAATAAGTTTTGGAAGCTGAATTTCATTCTCATATGCACAAAGGTAAATTGCAGCAATATGCTACATGTCAGTTTCTTCAAATGAATTGTAATAGGTTCCTGATGAAAGTTCATAAAAATCTCTTTTGATATTGCACTGATATTCTTTTCATTATGCATTGTCACTAAATGATGATAAGATAATTCTTGGTCTCAACTAAAGACCTGACTTTTCCTAAAAAAGAATACATGAAACTAATTGTCAATCAAAAATAAGGTTATTAAGGCAGTATTCAGAAATAAAGAACTGTTTAAGGAATGAGAGTCATAACTACTGAATCAGTTGTACTTATTTTTGTGTCTGCCTAATATTATTCCTTAAAACAGTGGCAAAAAGTTAACATATTAGAGATAATTATTAAAATTATATGTAAAATGCGATATAGTTAATTTTAAAACATAACTTAAAGCCATATATATTTTTACATTATTTAATTGGAATATATTTTTAAATAATCTAACACATAATTGAGAACACTTTTATATCTTTCCTGTGTATATGATTTAAATGCTTTTATAATAAAGTAAATGTATATGTATAATACATATATTTACATACATATATATAAATTATAATACCCTAAAGATATTATGATATGATTTCCATCGTCTCCTTTTATTTCTAGTGGTACCATTTTAAAAAATATACCATTTAAGAAGTCATAAAAAGAAGTCCCAGACTCAGGACTAATATATGTACACAAAAAATTACATGTAAGATACCCAAAGCAGACTGTATTTGGGAATACCTTCATTTGAAGTGGGGATATTGAGTAACTTTTGGATGTGTGCTTTCTCAGTTTCACAAAATTTATTAATTTGATTCTGAAATCCCAACTCACTACAAGCATATCAACCTGTTATATAAATAGTGTCTACAGAGAATCCCTAACCCATTGAGGCTTTCAGTTCTCAAGTTTGAGGTGCAGGTTTTAGGTACTTCTTTCGCAACCTTCAGAACAGATTCTAAGAATCAGAAGTCTGGGCGTGTCCTGGAGTTGGCCAAGCTCTCTGAAGGAGAATAGAGAAGAAAACATCAATCTGAATGCTGTGTTAAGGGGTCCAGCTGGTTCATCTGGGTATTTAACAGCACCCAGAGAAGAAAATGTCTCACTTGCCTACTTTGAGCTGCCCTGATGACAGTTCATGATTATATACACTAGTTAGATTATTGCTCTTAATTTTTGTCGTGTAGTGATTTGAAAAATGACGGATGTCTCTACCACACGCAGAGTTGAAATTCAGCTGGCATCCATCCTTCAGTACGTTCTCAACTGTGACTACTTAGTATCCATGCTATATCATGGTTAAATATTTTGAATATCATCAGCAGTTCATTGCATATTATAACTTACAATGTTATTTTACTATTTCACACTTTATTTTTTTTTAAGAATTGCCTGTTTTTTAGTAAGAAACTTTACCTTTACAAATATTATTTAATCAAAGTGCCTTTTTTGTGTGTGTTGTCTGTATTAGAGTTCTGCTTTCAGGTTTTTCGGTTTCTTCCTTTCAAATTTAAATTTCTTCTTTTGAGCTACACTATTAGACACTTCTTCCCTCTGTATTTAATTTATTTGTTATTTTAAATTAAATTTATTGGGATGATATTGGTTAATAAAATTATATAGGTTTCAAGTGTACAATTCAATAATACTCTATTATGTATACTCTATTGTGTGTTCATCACCCAAAGTCAAATCCCTTTTCGTCACCATATATTTGAACCCCTTTACCTTTATCTACCTCCTCCATGGCCCCCTTTTTTCTAGTAACCACTAAACTTGTCTGTGGCTATGAATTTTTGTTTGTTTGTCTTGTTTATTTGTTGCTTTCAGTTTTATATCCCGTATAAGAATGAAATTATATGGTTGTCAACTTTTTCTGACTTATTTCACTTAACATGATAATTTCAAGAACCATCAATGTTACAAATGGCAGTATTTCATCTTTTCTTATGGCTGAGTAATATTCCATTGTATATGTGTACACATCTTCTTTATCTATTCATCTATCAAAGGGCACTTTAGTTGTTTTCATACCTTGGCCACCATGAGTAATGCTACAGTGAACATCAGGGCGCATATATCTTTACAGATAAATGTTTTCAATTTTTTTGAGGTAGATTCCCAAAAGAGAGATTGCTGTGTTATATGGTAATTCTAGTCTTAAATTTTTGAGGAAACTGCATACTGTTTTCCATAGTGGCTGTACCAATTTACGTTCTCACCAGCAGTCTATAATGTTTCCTTTTCCCCCACAACCTCTCCAATACTTGTTATTACTTATCCTGTTGATGATAGCCATCCTAACAAGTGTGAGGTGGTATCTCATTGTGGTTTTGATTTGCGTTTCCCTAATAGCGCATCTTTTCATGTGTCTGTTGACCATTTGTATGTCTTTTTGGAAGTATCTGTTCAGGTCCTCTACCCATTTTTAAATTGGATTTTTTTTATTGTTGTTGTTGTTGTTGTTGTTGTTGTTGTTGTTGTCGAACTGTATGAGTTCTTTGTATGTTTTGGGTATTAGGCCCTTATCAGAGGTGTGTTGGCAAATATCATCTCCCATTCCATTGGTTGTCTCTTTGTTTTGTTGATGGTTTCTTTTGCTGTGCAGAAGCTTTTTAGTCTGATATAGTCCCATTCATTTATCTTTGCTTTTACTTCCCTTGCCTTTGAGGTCAAGTTCATAAAATCCTTTCTAAATTCAAGGTCCATGAATTTAGTACTATGTTTTCCTCTATGCAATTTATTGTTTCAGGTCTTATATTTAGGTCTTTGATTCATTTAGAATTAATTTTGGTGTTTGGTGACAGCAGTCTAGTTTCATTCTTTTACATGTGGTTTTCTCATTTTCCAGCACTATTTATTGAAGATTTCTTTTCTCTATTGTATGATGTTGGACTCTTTTTTTAAAAATTATTTGCCCCTATATGTGGGTTTCTTGCTGTATTTCTTTTATTTCTAATGAATTAAAATGTACAATTATTAACTTTATTATATTGTTTTTATATTTATTAAATAAAGAAGTAAAGGTATAAATGAAAGGGACTAAGTATAGAGTGGTGTGAATATAGTATATCTGTGTAGATAAATAGAGAATATGCAATTCTATGTTAACATTTTTATTTTACATTTAAATGAAATGATGTAGAAGACTGTCTCAGGCTTTCTGTTGGGGACAAAAATATATTTGTGCTCCATATACATATACATTTGTTCAGGAGAAGAGAAAGAGTGCAAGAGAGAGAAAGATAGACAATAAACTCTACATAAAGCTAATCATTAATATATCATTTAGTGTGAATATTATCTCAAATTCTAGCCATGTTGGTCTATTGTTTCGTCAGAAGACCAATATTTTGTGAATTTCTGAATTGGTTTATTGGCTTTAGAATCCTGCTGAATTCAGATGATCTGCTTATGTCTCTTAGAAAATATCTCAAACTTTCATTGTAGTGAGGTAACTGAACAATAGCTTTTAAACATCTTTAACTTTATTTTGTATTTGCAATTAGAAATATTTATTTTTCACTCAAAATAAGAAAGGCAGTGATAATGAGAAAATATGTATTTTTGAGCATTCCATAAAAACATTAAAATTATTTAGGACAATATTTTAATTAGTTTGAATAAAACTATAAGTTCTTGATTTAACTTAATGTAGATTCCTCCTGCTTGTATGTAAGCTGCATGAGGACAAGAACATTGTGGCAGTGTCCACAACATATAGAATGGGAACAATTATATATGAGATCCTCACTGCATATCTACAGTAAATGAATATGTAGAGTGAAGGATAGAATCAACTACTTATGACTCATAGAAATATCTGAATATTTTTAGAAAGAAAAAGAGATGGGAGAGAGGAGCAAAACAAAGGATCTAGGGAGAGAAAGAGGAAGAAAGAAAGGAATGAAGGCTGGAAATAGTATTATGAAATGTATTTTGTCTTGACTGAAAAAGTATTATATATACAATTCATAAACACCAAACTGAATTTCTTTTCCCAGTTGGAACAGTAAGGATTCTTATGTCAATTTTAAATTGAAATCTCTTTCAATTATTCAAACAATTGGTAACCTGAATGTTTGTAATTTGACTAAAAAGTAGGATGATTTCCAAGGAAGAACTGAGATTTTAAAATTCAGGTCTCTCAAATGGGAATAGGAGAGCAGTTCTCTGTTTAGAAGTGTATTGCCTGCTGTTTTCATTAAACAGTGACTGTGCTTTTTTTGAACCTTTGCCCCATAAAAATAGAAAGAAAAAAAAAAAGAAGACCAAACGAATTCAAGTCAAACAGTTGGAGTTTTGGGTATAGCTGTCATATTTTAGTAAAATGTCAAGTACTTAAATGCAGATGGTTTATGTTCACTGCTATTTTAAGAGTGACATTCCTTGAATTGAAGCTGTTATTGATGAAAGTGATGCACATTACCACCTCCTCAGGAGTTGGAAGAATTCACCCATAGGAGAAATATAAAAGCAATGAAAGCACCTGCTCTGAACCAGAGAGGATGCTGTCTGTAAATATAAGCTGTTTGCTTCCTTAGCTGTGCCATCTAACTATTTAATAAAAATCTGATAAGCAAACAAATCATGTTAGATTTCTGTGTACAGCAAAAACAGATAATTCAACAAACATATTTAAAGCATGATTAATTATTAATATATTTGCAATGAAATTTGCAGAAATTCTATCTAATCACTTATTTACCATTCTTTTTTTAAATTAATTTAAATGTTTCGTGTAACTTCTATAGTAATAAAATGATAAGGTGATTCGCAAGAGCTGATTAAAATATATTAAATTTTGTTTCCAATATCTTTATTGCAAACACATTTGTATTTATTAACAAATAAATTAATAAAATCCAATCTCTGCATTTGTATGGTATTTAAATTGTGGCACTAATTCTAATTTAGAGAGCTGTATAAATACATGGAGTCAAACACTTTGTTAAAGTAAATAAATACTTTTCTGGTTGATCTTGAGAGGCAGAGTACATTAGACAAGAGACTTGGGAGCCCAAGTATCCAGTTTCCATTCCAGGATTCTTTTAAAGAATATACAAGCTTATAACAGCACCTCTCAGATGGTGATATATGCAGTCTACTGCGTTATTCACAGATTGTCTATATGAGCATGTACCTCCTCACTAAAATGTATTTGCAAACCCAAAATCAACAGTTACAATAATTCATGGTCCTTGGTGGGCATGCTCAGAGTGGTAGAAAATTTGAGTAACCTGACATGTATATTCTTTTCTTTTTTTTTTCAATTACAATTAACATTCAGTGTTACTGATATGCACATTTTTATCTGATGTCCAACAAAGTGATGCTCCGCCTTCTCCTATAATGAATTTCAGTGGAGGGAGGATCAAAAAGAAACTTATTTACAAATAAGTTTCATATCGGTGTTGAATTTGTTCTTTGTCAACAATGGGTTTTAAATTGCAAAATCTTGGCAGGGAATTATTTTAAAACTGAACTCATGCACCCAGAATGAATAATCAAATGTAAGGCTAACTAAATAAATGTGGAAAATGTACAATATTACTAAAGAATTGCTTAAGTATGATGTCTAGCTATAAAAAAAATCAAAACTCAAAGAAGAAGGAATCCATATAAGTTCAAATTAATTTAAAAAATGTAATTGAAAATAATTCTAAGATCCTTGTGCAATATGTTCAGAAGAAATTTTGTTCAAATTCTAACAGAAATCTGGCCAGTTCAGAGGCCATCGTCTTCAAAAGCAAAGCAAATTTTATCCTAATGGAAGGAATTAAAAGACGTATAATTATTCTATGAAATACAACAACTAATCAAAATAAAATTCAGAGAAAATCATATCTAAAAATGGTCAAAAAATATATTCTCCAACTAGAAAATGGAATATTTGACCTTGATATAATTATATTATTAAATATATATAGACTACTAGCTTAATAAAAACCTATAAAAATGAGGCAAGAAAGAAAAATGAGAAGAATAGAGTTAAATCTATATCTTTTATAGAGGAAAGCCAATATTTTTATTGTTATTAAATAAAAAATACCAAAACTGTTCTAATTATTATTTTAAAATAATAATACTAAATATTAAGGGATGTTGTGGACAGAATTGTATTTCACCAAAATTCATATGTTGAAGTTCTAACCTGAAGTACTTCAGTATGTGACCATATTCGGAAATAGGGACTTTACAGAGGTAATTAATTAATATAATTAAGGTAGGTCCTAATCAAATATGCCTGGTGTTCTTATAAGAGAAAATCTAGACATAGACAAATACAGAGGGAAGATACACACAGGGAGGAGAATGACATCCTCAAACCAACAAGGGAGGCCTGGAATAGTTCCTTCCCTCACACCCCACAGAAGAAAACAACTCTCCTGATACCTTGACCTTAGACTTCTAGCCTCCCAAACTGTGAGAAGTTAAATTTCTTGTTTAAGCCATGCAATGTGTGGTATAGCAGTCTTAGCAAGCTAATATATGAAGGAAAACAGAATTGAATTGGTATAATAATCTCTAAAAGTGAGCATGGGAGAATTTCTGTTTTTTTTTTTTTTAAACTTTATTAGTTTCAAGTATACAGTACATTGGTTAGACATTTATGTAGTTTATAAAACAATCCCCTTGATTAACTCCTTCTCTCCTCTGGCTCTCCACCTAGCCATTACATTAATCCTAATTTACCTTCCCTATGCTGTGCTCCCCAACCCCATAACCATCTATTAGCTATTAATTTTTACTTCTTTAACCCTTCACCCCATTCTCCCAGCCCCACAAACCACCTCCCCTCTGGCCATCAGAGCTCTATATTTGTGAGCTCTTTTTTGATTAGTTTGTTCTTTTTGTTCCTTAGATTCCACATATAAGTGAAATCATATGGCAATTATCTTTCTCTGTCTGACTTATTCCACTCAACAAAATAATCTCTAAGTCCATCCATGTTGTTGCAAATGGTAGAATTTTATTTATTTTTTAATGGCTGAGAAATATTTAATTGTAAATATGAATCATAACTTTTTTTATCTAATCATCTGTTGATGGGCATTTAGGTTGCCTCCATATCTTGGCTATTGTAAATTGTGCTGCCATGTTCAGAAGTTATGGTGTAACTTATGACGTTTTCTTTTAGAAATTGAAATGATAAAACTTTTCACATCATATTTTAATAATAAGGCAATTTAGTTATTCTAAAAAGTGTAATTGCCCCTTAACATGTGATATTTGCACAAATAAATATTTCCCTGAATATATATTTAAAAGTTTTTTTATATAGTAGATTTAAAAGAAATACTGATGATAATTTTTACTGAAAAATGATTTGAGTCTCTCAATACCTTTGTTTTATTTTCACAATTAATATATTTTTAAATGTAAACATTCTATTATCCTGTCCCAACTGTGAGAAATAAATTTGTGCTGTTTATAAGCCACCTAGTCTGTGATATTTTATTATAGCAGCTCCAAAAGATTAAGACAATGCCAAAACATTTTCATAAACAAACATTGACTATCTAAAACATGAGGCTATTTGAATGTACTTTTGAATATACCATCATAAACACTAAAATCAGGGTTTATGCAAAAAATTATGTGAAAGAAAACTTTAAAGGGATAAATTTATATATTTGATGAGTATCTTAATGAAGTCTTTTTTTTTTTTTTTTAATAAAACTCAAAGTGGAAAACAATATTCTGGGGACTGGCAAATTATCTGCTAACACTGACCCATCATTATGCAGATACTTATTCTCCAATTTCCAGTCAGGACTATAGTGGTCAGTATCGTTTGTCTCTATTTCCTTCTTAAAAAATAGACATGGTAGTATAAGTTTGAAAAGAAGCAAGTATGAGTGATTTGGCAGCAAGTTAATATACATGGATTAGGTTCTAATATTAGTTGAACTAATGGTAATGGTTCTTTTTATTACATCACATAATCAAAATGCATCACTAAATTAATATGTAAGAAATACAGAGCTATTCAATCTTTTATAATCCTTTCATTTCAGCACTTTTGGAAGCCAATTTCCATACTCATTTTCCTAGTAATAGTAAATCAAATTGAAGTACTACAATTTATCCATGACTAACCTATTTGATATTAAATATGCTCTTGGAACCAACTATAACAAATATGACATTTGTAAATTAATATTGCTGAGATTGTCCTCAAAATACCAAAATAATTGATTTTTGGTATTTTTACCTTATTTTTATTTATCTTTAAGCTACTATTGTTCACACAGTTTAACATAAGTCAGATAGTATTGTTTTATAGAGATACCATTTGTATAAATAAGCGGTCCTTCAATGAAATAACAATGTCAATCACTGTAGATATATATATATATATACATATATTTACAAATTATTTATATCATATAATTCCAACAAATGATCTTGAGATATTAATAAAAATATTTTTTGTTAGAATTATGATTTCCAAAGTCTTAGATTTGTGATTTATATAACAAAATATTTTCATTGCATAAATACATTTTACTAGATTTGTATAACATTAGACAATTATAAAAGTAAACCTTTACTATAAAAAAAACATTAAAAAATTTAGTTCCTATTGCACTGTTAATATTCAATGATCTTATACTAGTCTATAGTATAACCAATGGTTCTAGAAGATATATACATATATGTGTATATGTATATACATATACATATATATATATAGAGAGAGAGAGAGAGAGAGTATAAATATATATTCTGATCAACCCTTCCTTCACATATGTTTGGAACAAACTAGGTAACCTGGTTTGCTTAATATTTTTGTTGTTAATTCACATTTAAAATCCTTGTGGATATTAGTAGTGCATGTTGTTTTTTTTACCTGTCAAAAAATATTTAAAACTAAGGTAAACTATAATGATCTGAAACAGTCTATTTTCTCATCATTATATCTAATATATATGTGTGTTATGTACTAGATAATACACAATGTAAAATTGCATGTGTGTTTATGATTTGTCAGGAACTCAGCCAACCTTTGTAGTTTCTCACAACAACCTTGTAAGAGATTGAACTCTACTCCTCTCTACAGAATAGGAAAAGGCAGAGTAATGCAAAGACAAATTGCTCTGATGACAAAGGCTACTTTGTCATCAAGTAATCAAAATCCTAATCAATATATAAGCATTTCAAAATATTAAATCATTTAGTCAATTAGGTATTTGTTAATACTCAAAAAAAGTATAATATAATATTTTATTTTGTTAATTGATAATAAACTGAAATTCCAGTATAAATTATTACCTATCAGTTTTTTGTGGGGAGAGAAGCTGTTGTATAACATAACCAAGTAACTTTTACTCCTGGGATTAACAAAACTAATACACCCAATTAGATCCCCAAAAAATATAATCAGAAGTTTTAAAATCAAGCTTACATTTTTATATGCTTAATAATTACTCAAATTTCTTCTTAAAATGTGGATATTTTTGGTTTCATTCATAGAAATATTAATATGGTAAGTTAGACAAAGCTATTCCCAAATCTGTATTTTTACTTAAGAACCCATGTGATTATTGATTCATGTACTTCATGAACCACATTTTAAGAATAATATTACAGACAAAGTAATATCCTTTATTATCAACTTGGATGTTAGCCCTAGATCCTTCCCAGTTTGTACCACCTTGGGCTACTGGACAGGGCCAGTAATATATTTATTTAATTCATTTACTTTTTACCAGAAGCAAGTGATATTTGAAGTATTTACATCATGTCATAGTGAACTGATACAGCTTATAAGGCTTTTTATGCTCTCTTAATTGTTTTTCTTTCCTGCTTCATGTTTTATCATTCCCCAACATCTGATATCTCCATTCATATAATTCTATTATGTAAAACTCATTTGTCTCTGAAAACTCTACTTATTCACCTTCCAAAATCTTTTTTATACCCGACTAACCATCAGATTAAGATTTACATGACATCTTAATCAGGAAATCTTCCCTGATTCTTGAAGATTTGGCAAAACACCTGGAAGGTAGTGCTTTTGGAGCATTTGTTCCACTGTACTGGCATATATTTTACTAATAGAACATAGACAATTTAGTTCCCTTTTGTCTTAGATTAACCCTTGTTATTATTGATAACTCTTAGTCTGACAAGACTAGAGAAACAAAATCTTTAAAAATTCTATAATCAGGTGATAGAAAACACATAATGCTTATGACAGAGACATGAAAATTTTATCTTTTATTTCTAAATGCCTTAGAGGAGTATGTGATAGAAAAACTACCGAAAGTTATTTAAAATTTTTCTTCTTCAGAAGTTATTGATTATATAATCTTATTTTCAATAATAAAAAATTGAAATTGTGAAGGCAAATTTAGAGCTTACATTCTAAAGATCTCTCTCTAAAAAAAAGTTTACTTTTCAAGGATACCACAAACAACACATTTTACATTTTCTTGCAAATGGAATTTTTAAAATGGAATTAGAAAATGTTTCAGAATATAATCAATATTCTTATTTCCATCTTTAAGTTATGCCTTTAATTTTTTATTATGATTATCTTTATTTTGAATATTAATATGATTAAAATTGGCATTTTCTCTTATGATCCAATGTACAGAATAATGATGATAGGTAAAAATACTGTGTTATATACTTAAAAGTTTCTAATAGGGTAGATCTTAAATGTTCTCACATTTAATGTTAATATGCAACATAATATAAGTGTTAATAAGGAAGTCTTTTTGGTGTTATGTGCAAATTGGAAAATAATTTTAAACAGGGGGAAATTGTAGTACTCATCACCTAGTAATCAACATATTGCATACCTAAGACTTACACAATGTTATATATCAATTATATATCAATAAAGTTGGAAAAATATTTAAAAGTTTGCATTTCCATAAAAACTAACTGGAAAGTCTAAAGCAAAGGCAAGTGATAAACTATACCATTTTTCAGAAATACCCATATAAGCATTCTTCCTAGTTCAGCACATACGTGAAAATAGTATAGCACAAAGGCACCATAAGTATCTATTACCATAATCAGAATGTGCTCAGATATTTAGAACCATCTGTATCATAGCCTGCTTATCTAAGGACCCAATTTTATAGTGTGTTATTTTTAGAAAGTAAGATATTTGCCCCTTTCCAAAGTAGTCCACATCCCAATCTCTAAATCTTGTGAATATATTTAGACCTTACATGCCTAATGGGGAATTGCAGATATGATTAAATCAAGATTTTGCAGTGGGAAGAATACCCTGGATTATCTGGGTAGCCACAGTGTAATCCCCAGTATCCTTATAAGGTGGGTAAGTATCAGAAAAAGGAAAGAAGCAGAGGTCAGAGTGATGTGGGGCCATGAGCCAAGAAATGTAGGTTACTTCTAGAAGCTGGATAAGACAAAGAAATGGATTATTTTCTAGAGTATCTAAGAGCATAGCCCTGTGCATACCTTGATTTTTAGAGCTATTAAAAAAATACTAGAAATAATTATGATTCCTTATTTTAAAAAGTGTTCATTCAAGAAATTCTGTTTGCTATGTTGGGAATCAGAATTTTCCCCATTTATTTTCTGTTTCAAGCAATGTCTACTTTTTCCAGTTAGAGTCTTTGGAAATCATTTTCAATGTGGCTTTCCAGTTTTCCTTATCAAAAGATGGTGGTGTCTACTTCCCCATTCACTGAATGCAACTTGGGCTAATAGAAATGTGGAGGAACCATTTTAGCCATGGAAATTTGCTTCATTCAGCCTAATAGAGGCATGGAGCAGAGAGGAATTGTAGCTGAGACCAGCTTAAACCAGTTAACCAGCCAACCGACCCAATGGACTTTATGTAGATGCATGAGGACTCTAAGGTGAGATCTACTAAGACCAGAAGAATGGATCCAACTAAACCCAGGTTAAACTGCCAATACACAGAACCTATAGCAAAATAACTGTTTTAATTCACAAATAATCAGTGTAATTTTTGCACAGCAGTAACCAAATGATACATGTTTTGCCATGAAAACTATAAGATTTAAACACCCCAAATTCCAGGATGACTGAGAAAAGTGTGCAACTTCCAAGGATGGCATATTCCCTATATCTACCATAAATGAGGCTCCCAAGTGCTAGTGGATGTAAAGAATTTTTGTGACAAACTGACTTTAGTAAATCAGCTTCTGATATGTCAGGTATGTTTGTTATAGCACAGCCTATCCCACCCTCACTTTTAAAAGTGTAAACATAGTTACATATTTGAGACATCATAAATATACTATGATAAGGATGACGGCATTTATCGAAAGCTTATTATTTGTCAGACACTATTCTAAACGTTTCCTTCACATCTTTAAATGCTTTTAGTGTCCTCAAAATCCTATGAGTTATGTGTTATGTTTACTTTCACTCTAAGGACATAAACACTGAAGTTCAAGGAGTCTAAGTAAACTGCCTAAGATGATATGGCTTCTAATTGCTAGGGCCCATCTTAATCGATACAAAAAAAAAAAAAAAAAAAGATCAACTTACGACAATGTTTGTCTCAAAAAACAAAGCAAAAGGAATGAAAGTAGTTGGCCTGTCATATGTTTGCTTCAACTTGCCCTCATTCACATTCAAAATTCTTTATTATATATCATTTACAAGCTTAATTTACTTATCTTTCTAACCCATATTTCTTTTTCTCGACTTCAAGGCAATTGCATGTGGCCTGTTGGGCTTCAATGAGAATACTGTACTTGTTGTAGGTTGAATCTTGCCGCCACCCCCCCCAATATATATATTCAATCCTAATCCTCAGTATATGATTTCATTTGGAAATAAATTCATTGCAGATGTAATGATGATGTAAGTTAAGAAGAGGTCTTAAGACTTAGGATTAGACCCAAATCTAATCACAGGTGTCCTTATAAGGAGAGACAAAGATGCACAGAAACACACAAGAACAATGTCCTGTGAAAACAGAAGCAAAGATTAGTATAATGTATCCACTTGCTAAAGATTGCCATCAAATGCCAGAGCTGAGAGACAGGCATGAAACATATTATCCTTCGGAGCTTCCAGAAGGAACCAATCTTGTTGACACCTTGTTGATTTTGGACTTCTAGCCTCTAGAACTGTGAAAGAATAAATTTTTGTTGTAAGCCACTCTGTTTATAGTACTCCGTTATAGCAGTCTTAGGAAAATATACAATATCCTTGACCTAAAGTTTGCCAGAATATTTTTAGTCATCAAGCAATTTCTACTTGGCACTAGCCCTTGGACTAATCCTTGCAATTCAAGCATATATTTCACTCTTTCATATTGAAAGAGTGAAACCTTGTCTCTTACCTTTTGGATCTAAAGCAGTCAGCTATTCTAATCTTGCAAGTCTCTAAATGTTTAACTTGTCTATTCTCTTCTCTGCTTGTAAATTGGCTAACCCTCTCCCCCCAACACACAAGCACTTGATCTCATCTTTTTCTTGTAATATTTCATCAAATTCAATCAATAGCAACCAGCATGGCCTACTAAACTCCTATTTTCTGACATTTATCCCTAAAGTTTCAGATAAAATTAGTAAATATTTTATCACAGCATTTTCTAGTCTCAATGATAATTTTCCTTGCTGCTTACACCCTACTCACTAACTAATAATTAAGACTTACCACTAAACTGATAAGTCTTGATATGACACATAACTCTTGCTCACAGAATATTGGTTCTGCTAGTTATACGGCCTGTGTTTTATGTCAGACTGCTATAACAAAAACACCACAGACTTGGTGGCTTGAACAACAAACATGTATTTCTTCTGGTTCTGGGCGTTGGGAAGTCCAAGACCAAGTTGCCAGCAGATTGAGTGTCTGGTAAGATCTGCTTCCTGGTTCATAGCTGTCTGCCTTCTCCCTGTAACCTCACAGAATCAAAGGGATAAGAGAGTTTTCCAGGGTCTATTTTACAAGGGCACTAATCCTATTCATGGCAGTTCCACCCTCATCATCTAATACCTTCCCAAAGGCCCCACCTCCTAACACGAGCACACTGACAGTTAGAATTTTAACATATGAATTTTGGAGGAATACCACGGTCAGTCCATAATATCCCTGCTAACTGAAAAAATCCCAGGAAATGTGGATGTCCATATCCCAAGTTGAAATAGGAAACATGATATAAATGAACACTAGTAATATCTATGAAAATATCTCTATATAAGAATATATTTAACTGATACTTCTGATTAACAGATGAAGCTTTATAAAATTTAGAAAAATTGTTTAAGCATTTAAAAATAGCAACAAAAATATTTCAAGCATCTAAAAATAGCAGCAGGAAATAATACAAAACAGAATTATTCTCATATCTAAAATATATATGCAATTATTTTACCAAACAAAAGTATTACCATGCATTATGTTTTTTATTATATATAATAATATATAACATCTATATCATATATTACTATATATAATATTCCTCATTCCAGCTCTATGTGTGTGTGTCTGCTCTTCTGAATTTCTTGGAATAAATGGCAATTTTAAAGTGGAATCTAGGAGAAAAATTAGTCAAATATAATGACATGTACTTCCAGATGTCTCCTGCCAAAGGCTGTTGGATCTGACTACAGCACATAAGGTGCATAGCTAGGGCCTCTATGTATCATTTATGTTGGATTATATTTACGAAGACCAGACCAGACTTCTAACAGATCGTATTGAATAGAATTTCACTACTTTCTCAACATCTGCTCAAAAAATTTTCAGAGCTAACACATGTGATAACTAGCAGATAATGCTTCAGACACTTCAGAGATTTGAAACTAGATTTTGTACAATGTTACCTAACTGAACAAGAAATCTTACTTCAATGTTCTTTAACTCCTCAGGGAAATTCTACCTCTTTTATTTCGAGGAATCTTATAATTGGCTAGTCAAGAAAAATATTATAAAGTTAGTTGAAACTAGAAGAAAAGACGTTTGATAACAAAAAATAGAGGTATAAACTTAAAAAAAGCCTTACATATTAGACATTTTAATGAGGCTTAGAAAAAAAGGACCTTTGTTTTTTGGAATTTTACTGAGAAGTATTCTAGGCAGTTATTAAAATGTACTCATTTAAATAAATTAGAACCATATCGTTTAAAATATTAAACAAGGAAAATTTGATTGGCATAGATTGGATTTGATATTGCCTTCTGCGTAACAATAAAATATGTCACATTTTGGCCTGAAACTTTTCCATTTTAATGGCCTGACATTTTACTTTGGGCTATTTGGAGTTTTGGAGGAAGCTCTTATTTTTAATTACAGGAATCGGCCGCTTTCTTTAGTGAATTTTCTACCACTCTGAACTGTTTAATTATACAGTGGAACTATTTTTAGACTTCCAAGGCTTAAAATGTATTTTTGCAGAGCATTTTGTAAAATACCCTTGCATCCTGCATGCATTAAACCCTCAAATGTGAATAATGTTTTAACAAAAGATAGAATCTAGGTTTCTTAATTGTAATGGTTCATCCAAATTATTTCTTAAATTTATAAAAGGTTTCAATATTTTATTTATTTATATAAACTTTCTCAGAGCATATATATTTTCATAAAGTGAAAAATAACAGATTAGCAGCAATGGAAATAGTTCACGTGTCAACATGTTAAATTTGATATAAATCCTTGTTAGTAACTAAATTTTTTCTTTTTTAAATAGATTATTTCAATGGTATATAACAACAGAAAATAATAAATATAGTTGGCTTTTCTACTGCTTTGATTTATAAAAATATTAAGAATATTAATAGTTAATTCTATATAAAATTCAACAGTTTAATAGAGTACTTTCTCATAAAAAGGACAATCATATGCTATATGAATATTTACAAATTTGATTCTCTGTAAAATTAAAATTTTATACATTATAATAATTCTGTATAAAAATTACAAAGAAATAAGAACTCATATTCTTTAAATGTTTTGCATGTCTTTCAATGGAAAGCATTTGCTTATGAATACCTATAAATCATATTCCATTTAAAATTTTTTAACTTAATTTAATTTAATTTTGGTTTGGTTTGGTTTATTTTTTCCTAAAAGAATTGCTCTTTCTAAACTACATCTTTATATAAGAAGTATCGTTCAATATGCCCAAAATGTCCTGATTTGTAATTATTTTTCCATCCAGGAATTCAAACCCTAAAAATTATTAGTAATGATTTCCTTCCTTCCTTCCTTCCTCCTTCCTTCCTTCCTTCCTTCCTTCCTTCCTTCCTTCCTTCCTTCCTTCCTTCCTTCTTTCCTTCTCTTTCTCTCCCCCTTTCCTGTGTGCACATGCACACACACACACACACACACACACACACACACACACACACAAACATTTTGTTTATTCTTTCATTTCCTGAGGAACATAAAGGTTGTCTTCATGTTATGGTTATTGTAAATAGTGCTGCTATAAACATGGGTGTGTAAATATCTCTTTGAGGTTTTACTTTCAATTTTTTTGAAAGTGGAATTTCTGGATTACATAATACCTCTATTTTTAATTTTTTAGGGTATTGTCACACTGTTTTCCATAGTGGCTGCACCATTTCACATTTCCACCAACAGTGCATAAGTGTTCCAATTTCTCCACATTTTTATCAACACTTATTATTTCCTGTTTTTTTTTTTTTTGTTTTTTTAACAGTGTCCTAACCGGTGAGTGATAATAGCTCATTTGCTGTTGATTTGCATTTTCATATTGATTAGTGACCTCGAACATCTTTTCATCTGCTTTTTGGCCTCCATGCATTTCCTGCATTTGGAAATGTCTCATTTCTGCTTTGATCTCAGAGATGCATTTGAAATTTGTATCTATATCTATATCTATATCTATATCTAATCTATATCTATATATACACAACTTATATATATACAAATGTGTATGTGCATGTATACATATATACATATATACATATGCATGTATGTATGTATGTATGTATGTATGTATGTATATGTATATGTATATGTATATAGTTGGCCCCAGCCTATTGATAATAATGTTCTTGGCTAAGAATGCCTGAGGCACTCACCAGGCTGCATTTATTCACAGAAAGTTTCAAAGACATTCCACACAATCACCTGGGCCAGTGTTGTGGTTGGAACAGCCCTTGTGGTTCTTATGATTTCAGGATGCACCTCAGAAAAATATCAGGTAACTTTGAGATTTATTGGTCACAAATCCTGGAGGTATATGGCACAACCAAAGGCCACCCAGCAAGGTCCAGAAGGTAGAGAAAGAGGAGAGAGAGAGAGGTTTTGCCTTTATTAGGGTCAGAGTGTGGGATGCTTAGGATTTTTAGGGTTCACTAAGCTGGGGAATTAAAAGCATAAGAGCCAAAATTAGGGCACAAGAAGGAAAAAGTAGGATCAATTAAGCAGTCAGTTATTTAGGTTAGCCAGGGCTGTATAAAAGGGGAGCACATGAGTGTGTGCAGCCTAGTTTGTTATCTAGTTGTTTTGCTGGTAGCTGTGTCATACAGCTGATAGTATCTTTACTGTCTTTGAAATGGAAGCCTCTGCAATTAAAAGCTTAATATCAGGCACTACAACATAGAATAAATTCATTATTTTAAATACATTATAATATGGAATTAAGAACAGTATGAATGCCCAATGTACTTATTTTATTTTATATTTCCAGTATTTTTCTGTTAATGATCTTGAGCTCTGGTCACAACCAGCATAGCTCATCTACATATAACATTTTATTTTCTGCAGTTATATGTCTATTTTATAAACATTTTAAAATCTTGAAGGAAAAGCATAATTATTATCATTCACCTCAATAGAACTGTGTAGCCATGGCTTCAAACTCAGAGTTTATTAATAAATGAAATGTGATAACTATTTATTTCCTTACTGAATTTAAGAAAGTTTGTTTCCTCAGGAATAAAAAGTTGTGTCCACCCATCACCAACAATTTCCATAAAAATGTGACATAATTTTAGCTCTATCTGGAATAAGCTTGGGCCTTTTACCAAGCTTCTTCCTCATCACTAATACCTCACTGCCTTTCCTTAGAAGAGATTGATGCATTTTCAGTACTGGGAAGTGTAGAACTGTGCCCTCATTAATGACCTAACTTCTCCTCTCCTGGAAATTAACATCAGAAAAAAAGAATTATTTTTCCTAACTTTATCTTCCTTATCTCCCTGAATGATATTAAAAAAATAATAACTTTTAATTAAGGGACTTGAAAAAAAGTGTTAGTGTTACTAAGTGCTATAGAACTAAATCCCCAAATTCCTGAAAACATTTTTTTTCTCATTTCTTCAATGTAGGTTTTCAAAATCTTACTTTTTGTGTAGCCTGTATTTCATTCTACAACTTCATATAAGAAGGATTCTTTACTACTGTTTCATATAAAATTATTTTTGTGTAGTCAAACATTTATATTTAGTCTTTTGTATCCAATAGAAAGTTTCACATATTTTATTTTGTTATCATAAAAACATCTACATGGTGAAAAATACATTGCTATTCTAGTAAAAGTGAATTTTGTAGAGTTAAATGAGCCCTTCAGGATTTCCCAGTTATGTGATTATGTGTGTGTGTGTGTGTGTGTGCACATGCGTGCGTGTTAACTTGTAGGTCAATAAAGTACTTTCTTATGAGCCTATGAGAAAACAGAAAGATCCCATCATAGATACATGAGTGTGTGCAGGTTTTCCCCAGATTGGACATATATCATTATGCCTATATTAAAATATACTTACCTATATGTCTAAAACATAAAGAAAAATAAACAAGTAAAAAATTTAAAACCATACTTCTCATTTAAAAGTGAAAATATTTTAATGAAAAACATTATTCATTTGTACTGTGTATGTTTGTGTATTTATGTATGTTTCTGTGTATATATATAAACTTATGTGTTGAAATAATCAAGAATATGATTTCCTTCACAGTGGTAGGTTTTAGGAATCATATATAAGACATTTTATAAATTATATCTGCTGAATAGGATTAAAGAAAATAATAGGAAATTAAGGAAATTAAGAAAAAATTGGGGTGGGAAAATTGCCTACTGAAAATCAGACATTTCTTGTTAGAGTTGCATTCACTACTATATTCCCATGAGTATAATTAAATGTAGAACAAGTCTACAAGTCTGTGTGTGTGTGTGTAAATATATAGCCACAGAGTGTTGCTAGTTAAAGACTTGTTTAGTAAAAGTTTAGTAAAATAATGAGAAAGCTACTCCTTTTAGCAATGACAAAGAAACTAGCATGCATAATTCCCCACCTATCTCAAAAAGTTTTAACAAATAGAGTGGGATGAAATATATCCCATATAAATAGAAATACAGCCCTTTGTATTTTTTGCTGGAAATTAATGAAAAAATAAATCCGCAACTATCACATGTTAAGTCTGATAAATTAATAGTCTTAGTAGTATGCTAAATGGAAGAAGTGTATATAATTCATATTCAATATAACTAAAATTTGTTAGTTTATGATTTGTTACATGAAAAATTCTTATATAGTAATGGTACATTATCATCAAATATTTTTGACTTCCAATTTTTTCAATGCTTCTCTCTGAAAAAGATATTTATAAATACATTGAACCATTGTTATAAAATAATTGTCCATGCTGCAAAGAACTGTGAGGGTTAAGGATTAAAAATAGCCCTATTAAATATATTTAGATATAATATCTGTCTCACTTTTGGTCAGTCTGTTTGTCTTTTTATCTATCTATCTATCTTTCTATCATCTACCTATCTATCTTGTTGGTATTTTCTCAGTTCTTCCAAATAAGTCTTTCATTATAAATCAATTAAAATTCAATTAAACAATCAGATTATATGCAATTATATTTTTTCTAAAATTATAATATTAATAAATTATAGTATTAAAATGAACTTATAGGTGACTATTATATGTATTTTATGTATCAATTAATATGTTACAAGCTAAATTTCAATTTAAAATTAAATCTTAACTTTAAAATGTGTGGAAGTGAAGACTATTCCTCAACTCTAGAGAAAATAGTGGAAGGATTCCTCTTGAATACTATTTTTTTTATATTATTAATCTGACTCAAAATATAATCATGAATTTATCATCTATAAAAGCATAGTATTGAGTAGTTTTCAAGAGTGAATCTTTTTAGAGTGAGGTTGTATCTATATATTACCTACTTAAGAATAATACAATGGAATAACTAAATTTGCTTACTATATTTATATTTTGATCTTTTGAACAGTGTTTACAAATCGTGTTGAAACTCTTCTAACTACAGCTGAATTTTGGGTCCTTCTTTTTGAAAGTTTTACCTGGCAATTTTTTCACCTGCTTCACCTAGCATATGCCATTTCAACTTCCTCTTCTCTCTCATGCCTTCTCAAATATTTTGCAGTCCAACTTTTGTTTCTACTCTCCCTCAAAGCACCTCTTGACAAAATCACCCATGATATTTATAATGCAAAATCCAAGGGTCAATTCCAAGTCCACAATTTACTTAACCTGATACTAATACTGACAAAGTTGATTGCTTGATCCTTCCTAAAAAACTGCCTTTCCCTTAATTTTCAGGACACTATTTTCTTTTTGATTTCTAATTTATTTTACCAGTTGATACTTCTCAGAATTTTTTGCTGGATCCTGTTAATTTTCCAGTTTTTTAATTTTGTTGATTCCCTGGCCACAGTTCTAGCTCCTCTTCTATTCTCTACCAAAGTTCTCTCAATGGACACTTTCATTAGCACATATATACTAATAACTGACAACTTTGTAGCTTCATCCAGAACCTCTGGCAGGAAATCCAGACTCAATTACCACTTCCAAATTAAGTTTTCATATAAATGTTTAATAATACCAAATATAACAGCATCAAATATCCATCAGTAAATGTTTTGATTTTCCCAACTTCATACTACCCCGTGAGCAAACTAAGCACTGCTCACCACATCCACTGCAGCCACTCTGGCCAAAGCTACTACCATCTCTTTCCTAGAATATTGACAGAGACATTAATTAATCTCCCTGTTTCCATTTTGCCCTGCTCCAAGGGTCTACTTTTCACATGTTACCCAAGGGATCATATTTATATATGTCGTATTTGGTCACCTCTCAGTTAAGAATCATCTAGTAGCTGCTCTCCTTTTTAGAATAAAGTCAAAATCATTATAATTCCTACAAAGCCATGTGCAATCTTGACATTCTTCTTCCTGTCATCAGCCATTACAACTACTTCTATTTCTCAATGTACATCATCTACACTGGCATTCCCTTAGCTTCCAGCCTCAATTAACATTTTTTTCTTAATATTCTTTGCAATGACAAGGAGAGATCAGTCTTCAAATACACAATACTGATGTGGGAAATAGTTTAAATTCATATTAAGCTGTGCAGTATGGAAAGGTTGACCATGACAGAGATGTCATTACCCCTAGAATAGTTTCAGTTTTTCTAGTTCAATACAAAAAGCAAAAAGTAAAACAAAGAGAACTTACTGTCATAGATAAAAGGTTGAATGTTAATATCCCCTTATCTACTCACAATCATGCACATATGTACAAATACATACACATACACTCACATACACATACACAAGAAAACACTCATCAATTCCTATTTTTTACAAGTCTTTGTCTTGTGTGTGTGTGTGTGTGTGTGTGTGTGTGTGTGTGTGTGTATGTGTGTACACATATATATTCAATTTTACCAAATGGAGTTTTTCAATAATGGCGAATATTTTTTGAGACCCTTTCCAGATCTTTTCACCACTGGGTTCTATGCCCTTTATAAAGCTGTCCTGTATGAACTATGACAAAGAGCAATCTTAATCACATGGTGTCAATGAGACCTAAATATATTCCACTGCCAAAGGAGAGATCAATCATTCTCTTTTCACATTTTTCTCTGTCTCTGGGTTCAGAGCAATTGTTCTGCAGTTGCTCCATCTTCTTACTCTCAGGCTTAACATTAGGTATAGTTCATAATTGTTAACATCAAGGAGTTATTATACAAGGCATGGTACTCCCTTGAGGGATCTTTACAACCAACTCATGTTTTTTGTAAATAATTTCTTTATTACATTTTCTTCAGTTGCCCAATTTAAGCATATCACTTGTTTTTGGCCAGAGCCTTGAACAAAAAAACAGCTGGTAAAGTGGATAAATACATTAATTCATTATGGATATTTGCTGACATTTTACTTTGAAATTCTGTACATTTTCGTAAGCTACATTTATCATAGCATTCACTTTAGAATTATGTGAGAGGTTCTCTGTTTACTCTTTTAAGAACTTCTTATTTGAGTACTGAAAAACTCTTGACATTCATTAGATTTAGAGGTGATTCTTTAAAATGGTGCTTGTGGATATTTAACTTTGACGAGATAGAGGAGAATTAAAAAGAAAGGTAGAAGAGAGGTAATCTATTTGTATTTTTCTCAGCTTATTATAGACATTATTAAGAACCAGTTTAAAGGCACCATAAAAACCATATGCCAATCCTTTTGAGATTAGAAAGATAGTTAACTGCTGTCAAATACGCCTGCCAAAGAAAGCATGCCCTAATTATTAATTGTCTAATTTGAATTTGAAAGTAGAACTCGAAGGTCTATACAGTTGATGAAATTTGCTATTTTCTTAAACAATTATTATGGATCTCCAGACATTCAAATTATAGTAGCTCTGGGCGTCTCATTTCTCTCTATATCCTCACAGTAAATTCAGAACCAGAGATAGACAGCATGCTCAGTGATGCTTTGGTAAACCCTTTCATTGTCCCGTCTGCGGACCCAACCTTGTCAAGGAAGAAGCCAAACTGGCAGCCTTAAACTGCTGGAAAGAGGTCAGTTTTGGGAGAATTCAGAGAGCTGTGGGACTTCATGCTGACTCTATCACTTAAAATCTGTGTAATCACCTCTCTCAGCCTCAGATTTCACAAATTGAAATGCATATAAAAGGATCACCATGACCACACCAGACACAAAGATGAGGAAGAAAGAGGTTTCTGTTTCAGTCCAGAAGTCTGATTTCAGATGAAGAAGGTGGGAAGAAACTGAGGTTTCAGGAAGAAGCCTCTGGGCCTCTGGGATGAGAAGGGACCACGAGGAATTGTTGGGCTGGAAACACCTCTGTCCACACTCACCTGAGGCGTACAGAGGGTAAAGTGAGAGGAATGATGACAGGATCAGATGTGTCTCATACACTTCAGATGTATGACGAATGTCCTGGACTTCTCATGTGTAGAACTGAGACCCTTGGAGGCCAAACTCACAGCAAAGGTCATTAGGAAGAGGGGTTCGAGTACAAGCAAGCTGCTTACAGACTCTGTGACACTGGGCAAGTGCCTACACCATATCCTCTTAACCATATTCATAGTTCAAAGAAAGACAACACGTTCCCGGCCTCTTCCTTCCAAACAAAAGCTCCGAATCAGCACTATACCAGAGTTAAGCAAAACTTCTTAAAAGATGTTTTCAAAAGCATCTGTTGAAAATGGCCTTTCCTTCCAAAAAGATCTAGGAGTAAAACTGCCTTTTAATAAAAACCACCATATACATATAAGCATATATATATGCTCTGGAAAAACACAATTCATGACAATTGTAAGCAAGAAAGAGGTAATTCCGAGAAATTGCTCACTTGCGGCAAAGGCACAGGCTCCCCTGGGCCTTGGTGTAATGTCCTGAATGTTCAGTCGTCCGCAGTTGCTACACACAGAACGTTAAGAAACATTGAACTACTTCTCGCACAAAGTTTGTTTCCCTCCGCTCTTTATACTCATGGTGAATTTATGGCCAGCGAAAAACAGCGTTCCCAGAGACGATTTGGTGTATTCTATCATGATGCCACAGGGGCATACAGCGTCGTCGAGGGAATGGCAAAGTGGTAGCCATAAATTGCTGGAGGGAGGTCACATTCGAAAGAAGTGAGACAGCTGTGAGTCCGTTCTGACTCTGCAATTCATGAGTAGTTTGACCAAGTCTCTGAGGAAAAATATTTTCCATTTTGAATGCGAAGATTAGGACCACAAGGATGAGCCGAACACCAAGGTGAGGCAGGGGTAGGTGTCCGCTCCAGTCCAGACGTCTGATTTCAGACAAAGAAGGCAGAAGGGAAATGAGGCCTCAGGAAGAAGCCCCTGGCCTCTGAAACGTGAAGGGACGACGCCGAATTGTGGCCCTGGAAGCCACTCCGTACACACTCAGGTGAGACGTTGTGCTGTCCTGAAGGTATTTGGGTGGAGAGGTGGAAGGATCAGGTGTGTCCCATACACTGCTGGTGTCGAAGCACATCAGCCGTTCAAGTCCCTTGTTTACCTAGCACACGGTAAGGGGTCATTGGGAAGCGGGCGCTCAAGTACAAGCAGTCTGTTTACCAACTCTACGACCCTGCGCCCGTGCCTTCCCCGTATCCTATTTACCGCATTCTAAGTTGGAAGAAAGATAACACATTCACTGCCTCTCGTTTCCCAACAAAAACTACGTGTCCGGGCTGGGACAGACAAGAGCAGAAGTTCATTGGAGATGTGTTCAAAAGCCTCAGCTGAAAAAGGCTTGGCTTCCCTGAAGATCTAGGGGTAATATGCCTTTTCTTAAAAACCACCATGTATATATGTGCATATATATTCATATATATGCATACATATACATACATATATATTTTTTTCATATATATACATACATATATATAAATTCTGGAAAAATACACTCAATTCACTTCAATTGTAATCTGAAAGACGGGACTTCTGAGAAATTGCTCACTTGTAGCCAATGCACAGGCTCCCGCATGGCCTTGGTGTTATGTCTTCAATGCTCAGTCATCCGCGGTAGCTCGGTAGAGTACTTTGGAAAAATTGTGATCTCTCTGGCACAAACTATGTCTCACTCTGCTCTTTATCCTCATTGTGAATTTATGGCCATCCAGAGACAGCATTCCCTGTGATACTTTTGTCCATTCTCCCATTGTGTCACACATGTATCCAGCTTTTTTGAGGGAATTCCATTGTGGTTATCTTCATTCACTGAAAAGAGTTTACTTTTCAAATATTTCAGCAGCTGTGAGTCTGTTCTGATTCTGTCATTTATGAGCTTGTGATCACGTCCATTAGGCTCATTTTTTTCATTTTTTAATGCGAATATTGGTTTACCATGACCAACCAAGTTGCAAAGTTTAGGTAGGTGTGGTGTCTACTATAGTCCATATGTCTCATTTCAGATAAAGAAGGCAGAAAAAACTTTGGCCTCTGGTAGATGTCCTGGGCCTGTGGGATTAAAAGGGACCATGTGGAATTGTGGCTGTGGAAGCCCCTCAGTTCACACTCTTTCAAGGCGGTTTGCAGTGAAGAAGGAGTCTTGTGTGGAGCGATGGAATGATTAGATTTGTCTCATACTCCTCTGATTTCCAAGCCGATGTGCTTTCCTTCTCATGTCTGCAAGTATGCTTGTTACGTGCCTAACACATAGCAAGGGTCATTTGGATGATGGGGCCAAGTTTAAGCAGGCTGCTTACAAACTCTATGACCCAGGCCATGTGCCTTCTCCATATCCTCTTTACAACATTCTAACATTTGAGAAAGACAACACATTCACTGTCTCTTGCTTCCTAACAGAAGCTACGTATCCTCTCTCGGCTAGACTAGAGCAGAATTCTTAGAAGCTATTTTGATAAGCATTGTTGAAAATGTCCTGTCTTTCCTAAAAGATCTTGGGGCGACATGGCCTTTTTCATAAAAACCATCATATATATATATGCATACATATTCATATATATGCATACATATACATGGGTGCTCTGGAACAACACATTCAATTCCTGTCAATTGTAAGCTCAAAGAGGAGACTTCCGAGAAATTTCTCACTTGCGGCAAATGCACAGGCTCCCACAAAACCTTGGTGTTATGTACTGAATGTTCTGTTGTCTGCGGTAGTTGGGTACAAAATTTTGCGAAGCTTTGGGCTTTTGGGGGCACACATATATGGCTTTTTTTTTTTTTTTGTATTTTCAAGGTGAAATCAGGGTCAGCCACTGACAGCATGTCCAGGGATGTTTTCACCCACATTTCCATCGTCCCATTAGTGCATCCAACCTTGTCAAGAAAGAAGCCAAACTGGCAGCCTTAAACTGGTGGAAATAGGTCAATTTTGGGAGACTTCAGTCAGCTACCATTCTTAATTCTGACACTGTCACTTATTAGCTGTGTGATCACCTCTCTCAGCCTTAGTTTTCTCAATTATAAATGGACCACCATGACTAGCCCAAGCATAAATGTGAGGAACTGGTAGGTTTCTGCTTCCATCCAGAAGTCTAATTTCAGATGAAGAAGGTGGGAAGGAATTGAGGTCTCAGAAAGCAGCCCCTAGGCCTCTGGGATGAGAGCGGACCACAATGAATTGTGGCCTTGGAAACCCCTCCGTCCACACTCCAGCAAGGCAGTGTGTGGTCCAGAGGGTGACTTGGGTGGAGCGATGGAATGTTCAGATGTGTCTCCGACCATATGTGCTGAACTTCTCATGTCTGCAGGTGAGCCCCTTGGAGGCCCAGCTCACAGCAAGGGACATTTGGAAGCGAGGGCTCAAGTACAAGCAGTCTGCTTACAAACTGTTTCCCTGGGCAAGTGCCTTCTCCATAGTCTCTTACCACATTCTTAGTTTGGAGAAAAACAACACATTCACTGCCTCTTGCTTCCCAACAGGGGCTCAGTGTCCGCCCTGGGACAGAGCTAAGCAGAACTTCTTGGAAGATGTTTTCAAAAGCATCTACTGGAAATGGCCTGACTTTCCTAAAAGATCTGAGAGCAACACTGCATTTTTATAAAATCCAATATGTGTGTGTGTGTGTGTGTGTGTGTGTGTGTGTGTGTGTGTGTATGCATATAGTTTGGAGTTTTACAAATATATTTAAGAAGTGAAATTAGCCTATATTTTTTCATCTTTTTTACAGTCCTTTTGGCATTAATGTTATAAACATCTCTTAGTTTTCAAAGCAAGACTATCATTTATATTTCCTGAAAATTTAGTGAGATCTTAATTATTGTTCCTTGAATATTTTAGAGAAAATACCTGTAAAATAATCAGGTTTTCTTTATGTATGTATTTTGTTTGTTTTCACTTTATTTTTGGTGGGGAAAGGTTTCAATTGATTCAATGTGAAATATTAAGTGTATAGAAATAGACTTTATATTCTTGATTTAGTTTTAGTATTTAGTATTTTTACATATTTGTATGTTTCCACTTTTATTGGCACGTATATGTTTATGTTTCATTTTAACATCTATCACATCTATAGTTATATGTCCCTTTGTATTTCTTAAAAAATTAGTGTATTTCCATAATACTTTTTTAATCAGTAACTAATGACAAGTTCCGAGATAAGACAATATCATTATTTGTCTGGAAAAGATAGAATGAAAAATCACAGGTGTTTGGAAGCTCAGAATAATAAGATGACAGGGCAAGTGGACCATGTGCAATGGTGAAATACAGGTGCTAAATATTTTTATGGGTATGGGGAACTAGAAAAGTGAAGTCACAAAAGACAAAAAAGATGTAGGTGGTAATATTTAGGACACTTCAAATAAAAGTGTTATTGTTTAAAAATATAAGCAAGGAATGATATAGACACAATCCTTACTTTCAAAACCTAAAGTCAAAATGTGTGACAGCAGCATTTACACATAGATAAGTAAACACAGTCATGCAAATGGGGAGCACAGCATATGGAATTCAGCTAGTATTAATGTAATCACTAGGTGGAGAGCTAGAGGAGAGAAAGAGTGATTAGCAGATTGCTTTATAAACTATATAAATGTCTAACCAATGTACTGTATACTTGAAACTAATAATAAAATAAAATTAAAAAAATAAAAAATAAACACAAATTGATATTTTGATAAAATTATATATATAATATATACACACAATACACAATGTTGATGTGGGGAAATATTTTGTGTGTTTGGTTAGTTATATTTCTTTAACCAAGCAAAGCACAAATTGTCAGGAAATTGATTATACAGTATCATCTTTTGAAATTTTAAGTGCTAACTATATTTTGCAGGGGTCATTACTTAGTCTGCTACTATTAAACATTTTCAAAATTAATGATTGGGGTGATGAACTAGAGTGTATTTTTATTAAATTTACTGATGACACCAATTCAGTAGGACAATTAGCACATTTAGAAAGTGGACTAAAACTCAAAATGACCTTGATGAGTTGGAGAGGAGCCCAGATATAAACAAGATAAAGTTGATTAAGTTTATATGCAGTAGTTCATACAGCCTATTTTACATTCACAGTGGCCAAATCATTATGTAACTCTGATAGGAATTTTTAATCAAAATAGTTTGAATGATCTATCTTAACTGCAGTACAGTTACAGCAAGTATGAAGTCAAGGTTTTTTGTGCCTCCAATTGGCATAAAAACTGTTATTAGTTTAGTCAAAATGATGTCTCTGCCAGGGTTCTTCACAGCACGAACACTGTTTAGATGAAAATATATCTATCAGAAATAATTTAGGATATGTCAATATTTCTAAATTGAGAAAAGAAAAGTCACTGGAGAAGTCAAAACTTGTTGTAAGCTGCCAACGGTGTTAAAAAGGACAATTGATAAATATGTGACTATAAAATTTCAATAAAAGTTCTTTAAACATATTAATTACTTTATGTTTTGGAAAGAATTTTTATAACTTAATTATGGTGTCGAGACTTAGAAAAATGAGTTATCTGTGAAAAAGTGTTCTACATGAGTATATTAGCTTAAGAATAGACATGAATATTAAAAAATAATTATGGACTTCAGAATTCATATTCATGCTACCATTTTTTTCTTTAATGTGAGTTTTAAAATTGGGGGTCAAGGTCTATAAGTCTATAATGAGAATCTCATTAAACTTTTAAATGACCAGGATGGAAATTTTCATACAAATACAGAAATTTTGTCAATATCCTAAAACTCATCTGTGATACGCTCTCTCTGGTCAATAGTTCTAAGAAAAGAAACACAGAATTGTCTTCTTGGTATATATGATCTCAGGATATTTCTATTTTTTTCTTCTAATAAATGGACTTTGTTACTTAGAGCATTATAGGTTTATGAAAACTTTGAACCCTTGTACAGAGAGTTCTCATGTACTCGTCCTCTCAACCACAGTTTTCCTATTATTAATATTGTGAATAAGCTTTGTAAATTTGTTACAGTTGTTGAGCCAATAGGTTTACTCTTTGTGTTGCTCAGTTTGTGGGTTTTGCCAAATGCATAATGCCATGCACCCAATATTTTAGAATCATACTGAATAGTTTTATTGTCCCAAAAGTCTTCTGTACCCAATCTATTCATCTTTCCTTCCCTCTCCCTCTTCACTGGCAGCAACTAATCTTTTCGCTGCCTTTTGCCTTTTCCAGAAGGTCATGTAGTTGGAATCATGCAGTCTATAGTCTTTTCAGACTTCTTTTATTAGCAATATGCATTTAAGGATCTTTTTTGTCTTTTCATGGTTTGACAGCTCATTTCTCTGTATTGATGAATAGAATATTTCACTATATGGACAATCCATCTTGGTTGGCCATTCACCCATTGAAGTACATCTTGGTTGTTTTCAACTTTTAGCAATTATGAACAAAATTGCTATAAATATTTGAGTGCATGGATTTTTTTTTTTGGACAAAGTTTTCAATTCTTCATTAATACCTTGAACTGTAATTGCTGGAACATATGGTAAGACTTTGTTTAGATTTGTAAGAAAATGCCTAATTGTCTTTCAAAGCAAATGTACCCTTTTTGATTTCTACTAGCAGTGAATGAGAGTTCCTTTTGCTCCACATCCTCTCCAGCATTGGTGTTGTCAGAGTTTTGGATTTTTGTCATGCTAGTAAATGTAAAGTAGTATCTTATTTTAATCTAGAGTTCCTCGGTGGTGTATAATGTTTGGTATATTGTTGTGTACTTATTTGCCATTTGTGCATCTTCTTTGGTGAGGTGTGTATTCAGACCTGTCCACTTTTTAATTGCATTGTTTGTTTACTTTTTGTTGAATTTTAGAAGTTATTTGTAGTTTTTAAGACAAGTCCTTTATCAGTTGTCTTTTGCAAATATTTGTTCCCAGTCAATAGTTTGTGTTTTTGTTCTCTTAATGTCCTTAACAAAGCAAACTTTTTAAATTTTAATGTAGTCTAACATCATTTTCTTTTCTTTCATACATCACACTTTTGGTGTTGCATCTAAAAACTCCTTGTTACATTTGTTACTAGCTTCTATTCAAACATGTTAAGAGCCTGGGGATATTCATTCCTGTCTCCCAATGAGACCAAAGCTGAACAAATTGAAAATAAGTAATATTTGTTAGATTTATGCGAAAATTGAGGTAACATATCAAACTGCTGCCCTGAAAAACAGAAAGACAGATAAGCAGATATAGAGAATTACAGTTTATGAGGAACAGAACCCAAGAGCAGAGGCCTACCAATGAAGCCAGTGTAGGTAGGCACACTTTAAATTGTAATTATAGGATTGTTGAAGGCTCAGTGTAGACTAGATTGAAATTTAAAACTCCAAGTGGGCCAAGTGGAGGAAAGAAAAAAAACTTTACCTACAAAGAAACAAGGATAAGAATTACATCACACTGTTCTTTAAAATAATGCAAGCAAAAAGAGAGTGAGGAAAATGTGTAACCAGTGAAAATTATCTTTTTTTAATAATATTTTTTTATTTTTCAATTATAGTTGGCATACAATATTATATTAGTTTCAGGTGTACAGCATAATGATTAAAGATCTCTATAACTCACAAAGTGATCATTCCAATAAATCTAGTACCCCTCTGCCTCCATACATATTTATTAGAAGATTATTGGCTATATTCCTTATGCTATACTTTATATTTCCATGACTATTTTGCAACTACTCATTTGTACTTCTTAATCCTTTTCACCTTTTTCACCAATCCTCCAACCTACTTTCTACCTGGTAACCCTCAAAATGTTCTCTGTATCTATGAGTTTGGTTCTGGGTTTTGTTGTTGTTGTTGACTTTGTCCTTTAGATTCCACATGTACATGAAATCATATGGCATTTGTCTTTATCTGACTTACTCCATTTAGCACAATACCCTCTTCGTCCATCATACAATATCTTTTTCCATCTATGTGTGTCTTTTAATCTAAAATGAGCCTCTTGTAGGCAGTATATGTAAGGGTCTTGTTTTCTTATCCTTTTAACCACCCTATCTTTTGATTGGAGCACTTCATTCTTTTTCATTTAAAGAACTGTTGATAGATTTGTAGTTATTGCTATACTTTATTCATATTTTTGATACATATATTTTTCTTCTTCTTAAATAAGTCCTTCCAACATTTCCTGTAATACTGGTTTGGTGGTTATGAACTCCTTTAGCTTTTTCTTGTCCAGGAAGCTCTTTATCTGTCCAATTCTGAATGATGGCTTTGCTGGATAAAGTAATCTTGGTTTAGATCCTGTGCCAATCCCTCTGTCCTGCAAAGTTTCTTTGAAAAATCAGCTGCCATTCTAATGGACACTCTCTTGTAGGTAACTAACTGCTTTTCTCTTGCTGCTTTTAAGATTTTTGCTTTGAATTTAATCTTTGGCATTTTAATTATAATGTGTCTTGATGTGGGCCTCTAGATTCACCTTTTTGGGGACTCTCTGTGCTTTCTGAGGTGGCAGGTCCATTTTCTTCACCAGGTTAGAGAAGTCGTCTACCATCATTTTTTCAAATAGATGTTCAACTTCTTGTTCTCTTTCTACTCTTTCTGGTACCCTTATGATGTGAAGGTTATTATGCCTGATGTTGTCCCAAAATCTCCTTAAATTATCTTCAGTTTTTTGGATTCTTTTTTCTTGCTGCCATTCTGATTAGGTGTCCTCTGTGTCCCCATCCTTTATATCAGTGATTCAATCCACCTCTTCATCTATTCTGTTGATTCCCTATAATGTACTCTTCATCTCAGATATTGTATTCTTCATTTCTGATTGATTCCCTTTTATAATTTTCATCTCCATTTTTATGTTTTTTTTAATCTTTGTTGAAGTTCTCACTGAGTTCATCTACTATTCCCCATGTTTATCCAAACATGTTACTGGAGTGCTATAAAGTAGTAGCCAGATTGGAGGCCATAGGGGAATTAGGCAAAGAGAAAGTTACAAGTATATGAGGGCAATTGGTTCTAGAAGTTTGCATTTTAAGAGTGTCAATGAGTAAAATCGATTTTTTAAATAAATTTATTGGGGTAACATTCGTTAATAACAATATATCAGTTTCAGGTATACTGCTTGATAACCAGTGTTTTGAACTCTGTATCTGTTATATTGCTCGACTGTACTTTGTTTAGATCTTTTTCTGGAGCTCTCTTTTGTTCTTTCAGGTGGGACATGATTCTTTGTCTCCCCATATTGGCTGCTTTTCTATGTCTGTTTCTATATACCAGATAAAGCTACTAAGTTTCATGATTTTAGTAATGTGACTTTGTGTAGTAGGTGTCCTGTGGTGCCCAATGGCACTGTCCTGAGAGGGGTCCAGCTGCAGACCAAGTTTAGCCCCAGCCTGTGGCCTTTTGGGGTCACTTGGTAAGAGCCAGTAAGCAATCCACAGTTGGCTACTACCTGTGCTGTGCTTATATTTGCCTCAAGAGGCCACGCCAGAAACCAAAGCTGGCTGCTGCCAGTATGGGGCTTGGAACTGCTCAGTAAGGGCACAGGGCATGCTGAGGATACCACTGGATGTGGCTTGGGTAGGGCCACAAGTTTGAAAATTATTCTTTAAAAGAAAAAGGGAAAAAGAAATCTCTCAGACAAATAAATATTGACAGACTTTCTGAACAATAAGTCTGCCTTGCAATCAAAATAAGATCTTCAGAGAAAAAGAAAAATGATATGTCAGAAACTTTGATCTAAATAATAAAATGAATGTTAGAGAAAAACAATAAATATAAATAAAATTAAATATTTTATTTTTCTATTCATTATTTAGTGTTTTCAAAATTGAGATATTCTAATTCTAAAAGTTTATTTTATTAATTGAAATAATAGTTAAAATATAATACACTGTTTGGTTATCTACTACTATATTTCAAATGGTGAATCAGGATAACTGCTTGATTGTTTCCCTGTAATCAAATTTTAATAACACTAAAATCTCATGAATTTTGTAAAATTCTATACCGATTTATGATAAAAGTCTCAGGAAAGCAGGAATAGAAACTTTCTCATGCTGATAAAGGCATACTGTAAAATACTTCAGCTAACATTATACTTACTGGTGAAAGACTAGGATGAAATATTAGAATAGCATATATCTGATTAAAAAAACTTGTATCTAAAAAGATGTAAAAACCTCTTACAACTTATTAATAAACAATAAAAATAATTAAATACAATTACTAAAAGTATTTGAAGATAAACTTCACCAAAGAAGGTATTAGAATAAAAATAAAGCATGTGGCAAGATGCTCAGTTTTATTAGTAATTAGAAAATGCATATTAATATCGTGATAAAATATGTCTACCCCCCTGCTGGAATGATTGAATTTAAAAAGACTGATTATTACCAAATATTGGTGAGGACTTCCCATGCATTGCAATGCAAAATAGGCTAGCTACTTTAAAAAACAATTTGATGATTTCCTGTGAAGTTAAACCTATCATTACCATAGAATCAGCAATTCACGCCTAGGTAATTACTAAAGTAAATTAAGCATGTGTACCTTAAAGACAAGAACTCAGACATTTTCTACAGCTTTCTTCATAATACCTAAAATTTTGATAAATTGTATATACATATAATGAAATTGAAATCAACACTAAAAATGAACATGATTTCTGATACACACAAGCACATGGTGTGATATGTGATTTGTAATAAATATATATTTGGTCTTAGTACCTATTTCTGAAACAGAGCTTCTAAAATCCTTGGAATTTCCTAAGTGATGAAAATAATAATAGTGTCTTTCGTTATGTTAATGAGGTGACATTTGGACCACAGCTAAGGGTGGAGGATGGTTGTCATGGGAACCAATCTTGTGATTAGAGAGTTAGAACTTTCTGTCATACCACTACCACCATCACCCAACCCCTCCAAACTCTGGAAAGGAGTTAGAGAATGATGGTTGAATTGATCACCAATGACCAATGATTTAATCAATCATACCCATCTAATGAGGTTTCCATAAAACCCTCAAAGGACAAAGTTCAAAAAGCTTCCTGATTGGTGAACAGGTGGTGATTTTGGGATGGTGGAGCACCTAAAAAGGGCATGGAAGGTCCACATCCTCTCCCCAGACCTTACCCTAGCATCCTTTTCATCTGACTATTCCTGAGTTATATCTTTTATAATAAACCAATGATCTGTAATCAAAATATTTCTCTGAGTTCTGTGATCCACTCTGGCAATTAATTGAACTTGGGGTGGGGTGGAGTGTAGTAATCTCTTATTTATCACCAGTCAGAAGTACAAGTAACAAACTGGGCTTGAGACTGGTATCTAAAGTGAGCAGGGCAGGGGCAAATTTGCAGTATTATGGAACTGAACTCTTAACCTATGGGATCTGATGCTATTTCTGAATAGATACTGTCAGAACTGAGTTAAATTATAAGCGATCCAGCTAGTGTCCCAGAATTGCTTATTGGTGTGGGAAAGCCCCCTGTCCTTACACACATATTGGAATTGGGTCCAGGAACCCCAAAAGACATGAACAATTCTTAAATATATATGAAAGAAGCCAGCCTCCAAAGACTGAATAATATACAATTTTATTTAATATAGTAATAGAAAGCAGTTTATTGATTGCTGATAGAGGATATTGGGAGGAGATTGATTGTAAAATGCATGAGGGAAAATTTGGGGTGATAGAAATGTTCTATATCATGATGTGGTAATGGTTAAATTAGAACAAACATTTTTAAAATTTATCAAATTGTGCATTGATTAATTGTACACTAATTAATACTATTAAGTGAAAATCATACTTCAATAAAACCTAATCAAAATAAATAAATAAATGGGTAAATTATCTAAAGTTTTCTAATTCAAATGGGTAAACTGTTTCACATGATTCTACACTTTCTTTGGCAAATACTGTGATCTATAACCGTAATTATTATTGTGAGTCCAAGAAAGATCTAATTCCTTAAGGTACACATTGGAAATACAAATCCTAATGTAAACAAGATTGTTCTTTCAGGCAATAGTCTAATAGTTCATTCTAATCTTATGCCACACACAGATCGTCATATTTCAGAATATTCTCAGTATGATTTCAGATTCCAATTTTAATTTTACTTGGAGCAATATCTTGCAGCTGTGTTTTTTTTTTACATCTGTAGGCTCCACTCAACTTTGTATCCTATTCTACATTCCTCTGATACACTGGCTACCACTAAGGTAGGCACTGTCCCTCCCTTGCATAGCTGATATTTAGAAAAATCTGTTTTACCACTGAAATCCTTTTTTTTAATAGAATGTCTACCCACAAAATTTATTGTACACTCTAGAAAAATGGAGAACTGTGCAATCAAAAGGTAATCAGCACCTAATAAATTGTGTGTGTGTTTTAGAAATTCTACATTCCAAAAATGATAAATGATATGCTATTCAAAATTGTATGGAAAATAAATGTTATTTCATTTATAAATTTGACAACATAAGAGGAAAACTGAAATACACAAAATATTAAATTTTTACATATGCTAAATATTTGAAAAATAACGCTCTACTATTATTTTAAGTAATTATGAATGAATTCTCCCTTTCTCTCTCTCCCTCCCTCCCTTTCTCCCGTTTTTTCTCTCATTCATGAACAGATCCAGATAATAACAACTAAATGGCATAACCGAAACACATTAGACAAATATAGAACAATGTTGCCAAAATGAAATGTCTAAAATTCTAGAACCAAAGATATATTGTATTAAATATCATGAAAAAAAAAAAAAACATCATGCTTTCTTTTCTTCGTATAATAAGTTGCCTTGGCTTCCTGAAAGTGGCAAAATTCTTTTTGCTTTTAGGATGACAACTCAGTAGAACTGTCAGAAAGATCAAATTCCCTTCAAAGTATTAGATTTTTGTCACAAAATTTGGAAGTACCAGTCCCTCTGAGGCAAATGTAAATACACTGTCAGTTTTTGTGTGTGTGTTTGCTCCAACATCATGTGATGTACTGTCTCTTGGGAAATAGATTTGCTTCACTTCTCAAAAGATTTACTTTGGACTAATAAATATTATTTTAGAAAATTCAAGTGAAATGACTATAAATCAACAATTCATGATGATATTTTATGCTTCCAATTCTTAAAGTTTCATGTATCAGCTAAGATTATTTAACTAATTAACATGATAAATAAAATATTAGAAATCGTTATCAGTATACCAAACTATTTTATGCAGTTAAAATCACTGTTAGCATCATATAGTTTACCATCTGAGATAGATAGAAATTACTTTATCCTCAACTAATTTGTAATGGTAAAAATAAATAAACACATGATTATATGAAAAAGTATAAAGTGATAAATTATCTAACAATTATTCTTTGACTAAGTTCAAACATTACCTCAATAAATAGTCTAAAGCAAGAGTAACAAAATCAAGACAATCAAACTATATAAATATAGTCTCTAATATCTAAACTTCAAGAATTAAAGAGATTTCAGAATGATATCTAAATTTGTAGAAAATTTTTAAGTAGTAGCTCTCTCAAGAATTAAGAGATATAAAATCAAAATATAGTAAATGTATATAGATACTTTATATACACATATAAACACAACCATATATAATAATACCCACACTCACAAAGTTTGAGCATCATACAAACGCCGAAGATATGGCATGGGGATATTTACTAAGCACTTTCTATTAAATTTCATTCTCACAACAGTACTGTAATGTATGCATTCTTTTACCCAGTTAACAAATGAGAGCACTGAGATTTATTGGTTAAATAGCTTGTGCAATCTTTTCAATGAAAATATTTTATTTCAATCCAAATCTTCCTTTCTCTAAAGCTCATGATATCACACATACCCAGCTGCAGATGTTTGTGGTTTACCGTATGATAATATAGATGCAGAACTGGACAACTGTGAAACAAAAAATACACTAGGACGAACTAATACAGCTAGCAAAGTCTTTCATCCAGTTGTATCTCTCTGATAGAAAGATATAAAAGAATATTTCTCTCAAAAGGGAAATGTTTGCTGACATTTTTTTGTCCCTGTATCTGATCTTTAGCATGATTTATAATTGATTTTTAGAATAGCAATGGTCTAGGCATAATTGCCATAACAACTCAACTTTTACAAGTTCCAGTGTTCTTTTAGCACCATCTAAATCATTTCCAGGAGAGTATTTCATGACTGATCTGATTTTAATAAACATGCAAATCAAACTGAGATCGATACGTAGACACGTACAAAAATGATCACAACTCAAATCCAAAGAAAAGGATGAGCACTTCACAAGGATATTGATAAAATAATTTAATTTAAAAATCAATACAACAAATTTAATTAAATTGCTTAATAGATTTAGTGAGACATAATTTACATGACATAAATTATACCCATTGGAAGTGTACAATTCGATGCGTGCGTTTTTAGTATGTACAGAGTCATCCAGCCATTGACATAATTTAAATATGAAATATTTCTCTCATTCTAAAAATAAACCCCACATTCCTTAGCAGCCACACTCATTCACCCAATAGTCCCACAGACACAGGAAAATACTAATCTACTTTCTGTCTCTATATAGATTTGCCTGTTCTGGACATTTCATATTAATGCAATCTTATAATAGTCTTTAGCAAGCATCAATATTTCATTCACATTGTATGGATTAATATTTCATTGTATGGAAGAAACACATTATATTTATTCATTTATTAGGTAGTATACATTCAGTTTTTTCTCCATATTTATACTAAAATAAAAAATGCTGTTATGAACTTGTGTATACAATTTTTATGTAGATATGTGTTTTCATTTTTCTTAGGTATATAGCCACAAGTGGAAAATTTGGCCATTTGATAATACCATGCTTAAATTTTGAGGAAATATCAACCAATTTTTTTTCAGTTATCCAGTTTTATATTTCCACCAGAAAAATAGGAGTCTTCACATTTTTGCAGACTTGACAAAAGTTATCAGATATGTTTTGGATTATAACTATCCTAATGGATATGAGGTGGTAATTCAGAGTTTGAGTTGCATATCCTTAATAATTAGTAATGTTGAACATCTTCATATGTATTTCTTGGCTATTTGTATATCTTCTGTAGAGAAATGTCTTTACAGATCTTTTGCATATTTTTTAAATAAGATCATTTGTCTTTCTTTATTGAATTTATATTGTAATAAATATATATTTTCTCCCATCATTGTATATGTTTCCTCCTATATGTGTGGATGTCTTTTTCCTTATGAAATGATACTATGTATAGCACAAAAGTTTTGAATTTTTATGAAGGCCACTTTATTTTTTAATTTTGGCCAGTTGTGCTTATTTTTGTGTTATATATAAGAAAACATTGACCTAACAAATATAATGAGGATTTACTCCTATGTTTTTCTCTATAAGTTTTATATTTTTAATACTTCCATTTATTATATAATTGTTTATTATATTTATTATATTTAAGTTAATTTTTTGTGTATAATTTGTGGAAAAGGTCTAGCTTCATTATTTTGCATATGGATATCCAGTTTTTTTCAGTAATATTTTCAGAAAAGACTATTCTTTTCTCATGAATTATCTTTTGCTCTTGTTTAGAATCAATTGACCACACAAGTAAGGCTGTATTTCTGGACTCTCAATTATATTTCATTGATACATGTGTTTACCATATACCGATACCACACTGTGTTGATGCTGTAGTAAATCTTGAAATCAAGAAATGTGGGAACTTTAACTTTGTTCTTCTATTGCAAGATTGTTTGGACTACTCTGTTTGTGTGTCTGTGTTTCCATGTGAAAATTAGGATCACTTTAACAATTTTTGCAAGAAACCCAGCAGGGATTTTGATAAGGATTAGTCTTGAATCTATATATCAATTTGGGAAATACAGCCTCCCAAACAATACTGTCCTCTAATCCATGACCAGGAAATGTTTTGTTATTTATTTAGATCTTTAATTTCTTTCAATGTCTCCAGTTTTCACTATACAAATATTGCATTATGTTTCTTAAATGAATTCCTAAATATTTTATTCTTTTGATGCTATTATATGGAATATTTTAACCTTATTTTTTATTTGGATTTTTTATTGACTATATTAAAATTCTTTATATTAATCTTATTAAACTTATTTATTAGTTTTAATAGTTATTTTAAATCAATTATTTATGGTTTTCTATTTATAAAAACATGACATTTGAAAATAGAGACAATTTTACTCCTTTCTATCAGTCTAGATGCCTTTATTTTTCAATGTCTAATTGCCCTGCCTAGAAATACCAATAAATTTTCCTTAAAAATTCATAATGAATATTTTTGCCTTGTTTTTCATCTTAGAGAAATGTATTTAGTCTTTCACTCTGAAGCATTAAGTTAGTTGTGGGTTTTGGTTTTTTCGTTCTGTTTTGTTTTTGTTTTTGTTTTGCTTAACAATTCCTTCTTCATTTTATATCTTTCCTTTCACATGTTACTATAAGCAGCAGGGAAAACTAAGGCATACCTTCAACAGATGTTTAGAATCTTTCGGCCTACTATACATGTTCCTTGCTTATAAGTTCTATTTTTCATTCAACAGTTGAACATAATTCAATCCAATTCTCTCCTACTGTATAACATCTTTCCCTCAGTGTCCAGTAACATGTTTCTAATTTCCATTTGCATGCTCACCATAAGTGCTTATACTGATATTTATTCTACAACTATAGTTCCCTTTTCTGTTCAGTAATAAAAAGAAAGCATAATTCCGGCAAAAGGGCTTATTTTCTTTTTCACTACTTCCAATGTGGTTAAATTGGTTGGTTTTATGATTGTCTTGCTGCCTTCTAGAATTCTTCAAAAAAAAAAAAAAAGGATATTTATAGGAAAGTACTTTGTAATGAATATGTTCTCAGTTTCTAACCTGAAGTTTCTGCCTATGTTCTCTTATTGAGTTATATTTTTAATTTATCAGTTTGTTTATTCTTCTGTTTATTTATTTATTTTAATATTGTAAAGATAATAGGGACATTGAAAAGACTTTCAGAAAAAAACTTTTTTTTTCAATTTTGAGTTCTAGCTGTATTTCCTTAATGTTATGAAAAATCTATATAAAATTATAAAACCTCATTTCATGTCATTTTATACAACCTGATGGATAATAATGTGTGAGCCACATGATCTTTGCATGGAAAAATGAATAACACAAAGATTAAAATAATATCCATTGTTATATTGAGCATAAATAGAATCACCATTTTTTTCTTTTTTATCCTGAAAAAAACAACTAAACTTACACCTGAAAAATTAATTTAAAATCATTTAAATTTCTACCATAGAAAACTAAAAGAAAAAGCAAATTAAATAAATTTAAAGTAAGTAGAAGAAAAATAATGAGAATTAGAAAGGAGTCAATGACATTAAAACAAAGAATTAATAAAGAAAATTAAGAAAATAAAAAGCTGGTTCTTTGAAAATATTAATAAAATTAGTAAGCATCTAGCAAAGCTAACTAAGAAAAAAAGAGCATGCAAAAGAGCATGCAAATTAATAATATCAGAAATAAAATGTGGAACATCACTACTGATCCCATAGACACTAAAAGGATAATACAGAAATATTTTAAATTCTATGCCCAAAATTTTGGTAATCTGGATGAAATGGATCAATTTTTTGAAAGACACAATTTGTACAAACTCATATAAGAAGAAATACACAATAAGAAAGTCTTATATCTATTAAAGAAATTATGGAGACAAGAAACGCAGAATATGGCTATCCTGAAGAAGAAAAACAAAGTTGGAGGTCTGACACTATTCAAATTCAAGATTGCTATAAAGATATGATAATCAAGAGAGTGTGGTATTGGTGAAAAAATAAACAAGTTAATTAATAGAATAGATTATGAAAAGAAAAAAAAAACGACCCATATACATAGAGTCAAATGATCTTTGACACAGGAACAAAGCTAATAAATGTGCCAGAACATTTGAACATTCACATATTAAAAAAAAAAAAAAAAAATTACGATAAACCCAGACCTTAAACCTTTCAAACATTTTTTCTCAAACTGGGTGACAGACCTAAATGTAAATTTAAAACTATAAAACTCCTAGTAGGTAACATAGGAGAAAAACCTCGATGACATGGGTATGACAGATGACTTTTTCGATATAACCCCAAAGGTATGATTCGTGAAAGAACTAACTGATAAGCTAGACTTCATGAAAATTAAAAACTTTCGCTCTGCAAAAGACAATGTCAGGAGAAATAGAAGATAGGCCTCAGACTGAGAGAAAATATTTTCAAAGGCAAAATTGATAAAGGACTATTAGTCTAAAATACACAAAGAACTCTTCAAACTCAACAATTAAAAAAAATTATGATTAAAAAAAAGTCAAAGATATTAACAGATATTTTACCAAAGAAGTTTATAGGTGGCAAATATGCATATGAAAAATGCTCTACATCATATGTCATCAGGGAAATACAAATTAAAAGAATAATGAGATAACACGGTGCACTATTAGAACAGCTAAAATCTGGAACATTGACATAAAATGCTAGCAGAAATGTGAAGCGACATGAATTCATATTCATTGCTGGTGAGAATGGAAAAGGTACAGCCACTTTGAAAGACAGTTTGGCAGTTTTCTTACAAAACTAAACATAGCCTTGCCACATGATATAGCAATTACCCTCCTTTGTATTTACCCAAAGGAGTTGAAAACTTATGTCCACACAGAAATCTACACATGGATGTTTATAGCAGTTTGACTCATAATTGCCAAAACTTGAAACAACTAAGATATCTTTCAGAAGGTAAATGAGTAAATAAACAGGTCCATCTAGACAGTGAAATATTTTTCAGTGTTTCAATTTCAAGTTTCACATGTTGGTAAACTTTAATAAGAAATATATAATTTGGACTAATAAGAATTAGTTTCCCAATTTCTGTAAGTTGTTTTAGAAGTAGCTGGACACTGAGAAATGATTTCGTATTTTAAATATCACAGTTACATGAGAAGTGGAACATTTATAAACAGGATCTGTGGAAAAGAATGGTAATTTTTAATCATATCTTTAGTTTCAATTTAAGGAGCGTATCACAAACTTACTTATTAGGACAACAAAAGAAAAAGAAGGAGTGTATAATTAAATTTCTATAGAATAAGGGCTTCAGTGGTAACTAAAAGTATATCAAATGCCTGTAGGACTCCTTACTAAATTTCATCTCTATTTTTTCTATATGAATTAGTTCTCAGGAACTGCTTATCATTTATAATGTCATGGTCACAGATAAATCCTGTAGTTCTGTCCCAAGAGAGACTGATTCCCAAACCCTTACCTCATTTTCAAAACAAGTGCCAGGAATGGTTTTAATTGGACTATTTTATACCTGTATGTTATACCATGATTACTGCACCCAGTAGATAAATATGACTATTGGCTTTGTAGAAGAGCTATGCTCAAAACACACAGTATGGTTCACAGAAAAAGGGAAACATATTGAGAAAACAAAGCAATTATCTTTAGTAGTGATGAACCACCTTGATTTTTGAACACTGGATGGGCTCTCGGGAACCAGGGAGTATTGAGATTGTCACCTAATGTGCCTACCAGCATCTGATTTGTGTTCTTTTATTAAAACTACACCAATTTTACTGTGGGGAACTATTTCTGCCCACTCTAGGTCTGCATATTTCAGATAAGACATCCCTTAGCTCTGGATAGACATCAAAATTGAACTTCTCACAGCATTTCCTCCTAAAAATGACCCATTTTAAATGGGTACATGTCCTAAGTTGGTCTTGAAATTTCTTTTTTTTTTTCTTTTTTTTTCAAAATTTATAATTAAAGTACAGTAGTCCTTTTTAACACTGGAAGATGTGCCTGCAACCATGAATAGTATCAAACCCTATATATACTATATATTTTTTTCCAATACATATATACATACCTATGATAAAGTTTAAACTACTCTTGTGTATTGGGGCTATTACCAGATAAAAATAAGGTTTACTTGAACACAAGCACTACGCTATCATGACAATTTATCTGATAATTTAAATAGCTACTAAGTGACTAATGGGTGGGTAGCACATACAGTGTGGGTACGCTAGAAAAGGGGGTGATTCATGTCCTGAGTGGGTCAGAGCATGAGTTCATCACAATACTTAGAAAAGTGCACTGTTTTAAACTTATGAATTGTTTATTTCTGTAATGTTCTATTTAACATTTTGGGTCTGTGGTTGACAGCAGATAACTGAAACCGTAAAAAGCAAAACCTCAGATAAGGGAGACTGTGATATTAAGAAAGAGACATACTCATTTACTAACAATGATAGAATAAAAGCCTGAATCTGCTGGTAGACACCTTCTATTCCACTTGAAAAGGGACTGCCTGAGAATGAAATAAACTCAGAGCAAAATGTGACATTAAGAGTTAGATAAAAAGACACTCCTGATGATTGTTTTCAAGCATTCGGACCCAGTTTTACCAAAGTTTGACTTTTCCTTTTATTCCTTTGTTTCTGTGAACCAATACAATTGGTTTCCCCTTAAGCCAGCTTGAGTTTAACATTTTGTACCTTGAAACCGAGTCTTAACAGGGGAAGAGAGGGAGATCGTGATCAAATTTTCAAATGGAAAATTGAAACTTTACTTGACTACCTGGTTTTTATTTGAATAAAGAAGTGAAGTAGGAAGCCCAGTGCAGTTAAGTCATGGTTCGTGAAGAATTACCACTATAAAATGTATCACCAACCCTATTTAATAGAGTGAAAAAACTGGCTACAATAATAGAATTGCTTTGGAATTGAGAATCAGAGATGATACCTGGATGGAAACAACTTGAGACTGAGGCAACCTATCCCTTCTCTGGCAATGACACTCCTAAATATTAAGTACTTTTTAAGAACCTAGAAGGACCTTCACTTGGTATACATTTATAGCTATTCTTTCTTTTTTTAAATTCCTCTGACCCAAATTTCCCTCTAGTGCTATCGGAAATTCAATATATGTAACACTAGATTTCTGTGATAAAGTATTTAGCATAGATGTTACCATACAATCTACATAAAGATTTACCTATTACCTAGAACGATTTATAAATTATCAAGTTATCTTAAATTTCTGTTACATAAAACATAAGAATGTATTACATGAATATTATACATTACTTTCTGGATTATCTATTCAGCTAAACTTTATCAGTTCACATTTTAATGAGAAATATATACAAAAAGAGAAGAAAATTAAAGAAAGAAGACTTGAGTTCTAAGATTATTTGAAATTGTAAAAGTCATAGGTTTATTAAGGAAATAAAGTGAAGATTTTTATTTTAGTATTAAAAAAATTCTGCATAAAAATTATTTACCAATTTGTATATCTTTTACAAAACTTTAGTGTAACAGAATAAAGTGATTCTAACAGGTTTAAGACAAATGTGAAATTTCAAAACTATCATTTTTTTTCTTTAAAATAAGTATTAGTATGATTCAGAAGTGATTCTACTGATTAATATATGCCACATCCATTATTTAAAATGTTTTTTTAATATCCTTTCTTATAGATCTGTTAACCTTTTAGGTGATTGATATTTCTATAATTTGTATTTCACAATGATACATGTGAAATATGGTTTGATTGTACAATTAAGTGTAGAGGACTTTGCCAACCCTGATATAGTCATAATACATAATTAGAACAAATAGCTTTGCATTTTTTCTCCTGTCCTATGAGCTGCTTAAGCTGGTGCTCTCACTGCTTTTCATGTTGGAACATATCCATCCCAAAGAATCCCTGATTTAAAGAAAAAAAAAATCAACTAGAAAATGTTTGAAGTGAGTAAGATTTTAAAATGTTTGGCTAGTTGCTAAGTCAGTGGAGATAAATTCAATCTCTAGAGATGTTCAGTGTGATCTAATACTGCAGCCTTCTGCTCAAAGTGCATCATTGCAGTAACAACCCTGCCAAATGTTCCCGGCTTTCACTTATGCCTAATAATTCTGATCAAAATATTCCTTACAATATTACTCAGAGTGTACACATGTGCACATTGTAAACTTTGACTTTAAAACAAATGACACTTTCAATGGTAACTCATTTGGCAAACAACTGAAAATTCTGAAAAAAAAATCAATAAATAAATTGAATAAATCATGTATTCTGAATATGCATTTATTTTGTTTTGATGCCACATAATTTAAAATGGATAGGCTCATTCACATATACTTATCCTACTCAATTCATTTCCTCTTAAATCAGAGATAGAATATCATAACTACCCGGAGAAGAATCTCTGTGAATTTATGCAGATGGGGCAACCTCCTTGATAATCTCAGGTATCAAAAAAAAGTGTTAGATTATTTACAGTTCCCGAAGAAGCAACTCTTGAAGTAGCACAATTTAGGACTCAGGATTGCAAAAATAAGCATTTCTTCACTTACTCATGTGAAGAGCATGTGGAACTGAAAATAGGTAGGTGCGAAGGGGTGGGGAGAAAGCCAGTTGGAACATTCTTACAATTACCACTGATGTGCACCTACTGAATTTTCTAACTCATAAAGAAACAATGGAAGTGTTACAAGGGGACCTTTCTTTCATTCTCTTCTTCAAAATGTACAGCCCTGAATAGTAATTAAAATTGGTTTCTAGGAATTATAATCTAAGAAGAAACTGCACACTTCATTTAGTAGAAGGAATTCTGAAAATGACTTTCAATGACCCTCACCCTTGTATAATTCCGACCTCACTGATTTGTATATGGAACCTGTGAATATGATGAATCTCATTCTTATGATTATGGCACATTGTGTGGCAAGGAGAGATTGTCTGGGTGTACTAAATCTAATCATATGATCCTTTATTAGCAGAGACTTTTCTCCAGATGGGAAAAAAGAGGAGTCATGGAGTGTGAGACTGATTCAAAGCCATTCTGTTGGCTTTGAGAGTAGGGGCCACTCTGAACTAGATGACATTAAGAACAGTCCCCTCAGCTTGACTTCCTTATTATAGGCCCCTGACTTCCCTTTTCCAAGAGCACTTATTTTAGAAAACTTGAAATTTTAAATTCTTTCTCTGCCCCTTTTGAGATGTGAATCTTTCACAATCCAGAAATGATTTTTTCAAAGACCTGAAAGTCATCCCTTTAAAATGTAGTCATCAAGGAAGATAGCATTGCCACCTTTTGGTATCTGTGGGAGGATAGGAGCCTAACGTCAATAAGCAGCAGTTGCAAACAAAGATGGCCTAATCCCACTGCCCAACCTCCCCCTAACATTATCCAGGACTTTTTCTTTAGCTTTCCGCAGTGTTTAAAAATCTTCATGCCTTTTATTAAAGCAGAGTGTCTCCCTTCTGTATTGGAATGGACTCTTTCACCTGTTGCAATAGTGTTGAAAAGTTTTTCTTTGCATGTTTATGTAATCAGGTGCAATTTTTCTTCTATAACATGCAAGGACCAAAAAAGGCATCTAGAAGCTGACAGAGCTACCAATCTGGCTCACAGCCAATCTGCAAATGAGGGCCTCAGTCTTTTCACTGCAGGGAACACAATTATACCAAATCTGAATGCACTTGAAAGCTGGTTCTCCCCCAGAGCATCAAGATAAGAGTTTAACTGGGTGAACACCTTGACATTGGCTTTGTGATACCCCAACAGACAAGCTGCATGAGCCCACCTGTATGTCTGACATATAACACCTATTTAAATATACTAACTCTGTGGCAATTTTTCATGAAGTAATAGGAAACAAGTATACCTCATATGAACCCAACAGAATTGTAAGCTTCTTGGTTTAAATATCCAGAGTGTTGTAGAGCTTGAAGACCTTGAGAATATAATTTTGGCCATGCTCTAAATAGCATGGTCTTTTTTATAGAGACCTTAAATGACATAAGTGTTAGTGTTGTTTTTATCTAAATCAGGGAGCTAAATGTTAAAAAAAATAAAAACTCTTGATTATTTTAAATTTTATCATTTTTTAAAGCTCATCTATGTGTACAAATTTGCTAATTTTGATTATAAACAATAAATAATTTAATAAATAAATTATATTGGAAATAAATAATTTAAATAATAATATGTATTTTAACTTTTTCTACATCGGTAAATATGTATGTTGAAAATATTATTTAGTTATTAATATGGAATAAAATAGGTAAATATTTGGAATTTACTTCCATTCAAACATGGAATACTTTTAAGCATCTTTAAAAGTTAGACTTTAGAATAATTTGAGAAAGCTCATTATCTAAAGTAGTCAATTTTGATAATTCTTCAAAATGATTCTAAATGTACATAGTCTAGGACTTTAATTATGACAATCTTCATGTCAATAAATTGTATAGTCTTTTGACTGCTTATATCTAGATTCTTTTTGTCAGTAAAAAAGCCATCTCCAGCTAGAGGACATTCCTATGCTTAGCATGTATTTTGGTTTAAAAGGAATAGAATTCATTAAGTAATCAGGTAGACTACATTAACAAAATGATTTTTCATCATAATTACATTTTAAGTTGAATTTTTATGACTTTATTCATGCAATGCAGAGTATAATCATCTAAACTATCTGAGTCATAACCTAGCTCATACTTTCAAGATGTTACCTGTTTCTTTGATCTGAACATTACTATGCAATTAAGTCTGGAAACAATGCATTTGGAATTATATTATACATTCTATTACACAAAAGGCAGCTGGAGTATTGAACTTTTTCCAGTTTATACACTAATGTTTTATTAAAGCTTTCTTTCCTCATACCAGATTGTCACTTGCTACATGATCAAGCTTGTTACCATTAACTTGGTCATAGATTTCCTGAGACATGGAACCCAGAACGAGTTCCTAAGCCTTCATTCCAATTTTCAGTGCTTCCAGCAGAGAATCTGTTCAGAACATGCAGTTTTCAGGTTACACATATTTTCTTAAATACTTTCAAAATGTTCCTTTATTCTTTATTTCAGGTTTGGTAAATGATTCTCATATGCATGGGAATAGAAGTTTTCCCCACACCATACATATTTTTTATATCTAGATTTTCTTTTACTATAATGATCTGAGCCACACCTTTTATCCAGTAGCCTTTTTCTCGTATTTCTGATATCAAATTTACTCACAAATGAATAATGCATATAACTAAAATGGTAGAAGTTTATTTTTTAATCACAGTCATGGTCTTTTTTAGAGATTCTTATTTAAACCCTCAAAGACACGAATTGCTGAGGATGTTAAAACACTCGATTAAATTCTAGTTATTTTAATAGGCATATCTCCTCATTATTTTCACCCACCCAAAGTTTATTGAGCATCCACTGCACTTAGGGAATCATAATAAGCAATTAGATAAAGATACTAACTAAAAAGATATCCCTTGTACTCTTTTGTTTAACAGAGAAAATGGAGCTTTAACCCATTGTATTTATGATCTTGTGTTAGATAATAGTTACTGAGAAAAATGACAAACTTATGTCTTATAGAGGAAAATGAAAGTGTACCTAGAGTGAAAATGGTAAAAATATGTGATGACATTCAGAGAACTAAGCTAGAAAGTTGGTCATAAATTTAATCATTTAAAGGATGTAAAGTCATTAGAAGGTCGTCTGATTTTTAAGGACTCTATAATGAAAGTCTCAGGTTATTATTATCATTCAACATTATTAATACTATTCTTAGCAAAAATACAGTGTTCAGAAGTTCAAAACTCATGTCACTATCTGCTTAACATTCAATTTTGTCTAATTATTCATGAATTCATTACTCAATGAAATACGAGTTGTAAATCAACTACCTGCAAAACACTCTACCTGGTACTAGTGTGGTAAACAAGTAAGAAATGACCCCTACTTTAAAACCCCAAGGTCTAATCAGGGAGATTGTCAATGTGTAAAATTAGATAATTATAATATGATTCTGACATTTTCTCTGAAGAAGTAAACAGTGCCGTAGAAATACAATTAGGATATATTGATTGGGATAGAGAAAGCAGCTTGTGAACTGAACTGTGAATTAAAAGTGTCCCTGGCAAAAGAAAGAGCATGCATGAAGGCCCTGACACAGAAAGAACCCAGTACATTTCAGGGAATGAAAATGTGGTAGAGTGACAGCAGCTTTTTCCAGAATCCTGTGATTGAAAGAGAAAAATCTGTCAAGTAGATTTGAGTCAGTTAGGGCTTTATTGACCAAGTTAACTGCTTTAGACCTGAGTCTAAAAACACAAGAAACTGCATCAGGGCTTTCAGTTTGGAAGTTACATGATGGAGAAACTTTCAAGAAAACTATTGTTCTGCATAGAAACTCAACTGCTTTACAGTTACAATGACTGTCGAAAGTCTATCTAGAAAGTTAGTACATTTGGACAGGCAAGATGTGATGTTGTCTCAGGCAAGGAAATGGTTGTACTGATGAAAGGAAAAGGATGTATTTGAGGAATATTTAACATGTAATATAGGCGGAGATGTTGAATAATTAGATACAATGTTGGAAGTAAACATAAGGATTATGGTGGCAAACAAAGGGAATGATAAATTAGGTGGCTAGTGATATCATTTACTGAGCTCAGGAGATATTTTGGACAACATAAAATGTGAATATAAATTTGCTCAATTTCAAATTCAGAGGCATGTTAAATATTGTAGACTTTTTCTGTTAATTCTGGGAATCAGAAAGAAAATTGATATTGGAAATTAATTTCACAATAAATTATGGATAGAGTGCATGCAAAAATCATGAGAATAGACCAAATTAACTAGAGAGACAGTACAGAGAAGAATAGGAAAAAAAAAAAAAAGCCTTACAGTATTTATTATATAAAAATTAAATAATCGAAAGGCTCTCATAGCAGATTGAGACCCTAAAGCCCAGTGAATTGATATGAAAACAAAAGCTGAAAACAGATAAGGAAATGGAAAAGAGCATATGAAAAAGATAGAGTGGGAACTTGGATGAATGTTAATGAATGTTCAAGCAGGGTGAGGCTGGAGTGTCCAAAATAATTTTAGCCTCATAAAGATTGTTAATGAGTTTATCCAAACATGTTACTGAAGTGCTATGAAGTAGTAGAAGCCAGATTGAAGGCCATAGGGGAATTAGGCAAAGAGAAAGTTAACGGTATATGAGGGCAATTGGTTCTAGAAGTTTGCATTTTAAGAGTGTCAATGAGTATGATTGATTTTTAAAATAAATTTATTGAGGTAACATTGGTTAATAACATTATATCAGTTTCAGGTGTACAGCTTGATAATGCAACATCTGTATATTCCATGTGTGCTCACCACCATAAACATATATTTGACCCTTTCTCTCCTCTTTATCTCCTCCCCTAAGCCCTTCCCCTGCGGTAACCACCATTCTGCTTTATGTGTCTATGAATTCATTTTGTTTGCTTGTTGATTTTTTTTTTTTATCCCACATATGTGAAAATAATATTTAAGTCTTTATTCCAGTGAATTATTTCTGGCCACTAGTAGAACAAAAAAAAAGACAAACAACTGCCATCTTTTTCTAAGCACTTTAGTTTTGTCCATTTTGTCTTCTAAATTTGTCTTTACGCCTAGTTCTCTACTAATTCTGTCATCAGTTTATTTAAGGTTGACATCATTTGTCACCAGAATAATTTTAGCAATCTCTTTTTCTAAGACAAATTGAACCTTCTTTATACTTTTAACTTAATTGGCTTCCCATTTTCATCAGTATGAACCTCAAATCCATTAACTCCTTTATTCATATTCATATTTCTGAAAGGAGGCCATGAGTATCTTCATCTCACCTTTTTGGGGGGAAAGGGAGAAGGCGTGCCTGGACGTCTTGAAGGGCAGGGCCTGGGGCAGGGAAAGGCCATACCTGGGCAGTGCATGGCTGTACATGGCAGCGCTTGGCAGTGCATAACTGTGCATGACTCCCGGATTTAAGGCCGGGCCTGGTGGTGAGGTGATCGGCAAAGGGTGGGCTCTCTTCCCAGAGCAGGGGGCGATGGCAGGGCAGAGCGCTCTCCTCAGACACCTGGAGCATGTGAGAAGGCCCAAATGTGTGGTAGAGCTCTGCACTCAGAATGACCTGCCTCAGTGAGCATCTATGCTGTGCCGACTTCCCCACTGGCTGTGAGCTATGGGTTCTTTTACCACTTTGTGCCCCTTGTACTGCTCTTCCAGGTGCCCCTCCACAAATCCCTCTCTTCCACGCCCACCAGGCCCTGCACTGCTCCTTCTCCTTCACCCCCAAGTGAAGCTGGTTCGGCCTCAGGGAAGGAGTGGATCAGTTTAAGAGCTGGCTTCTAAGGGAGCCCTGTCTGGACTTGGGGCTCATATACCCTGTTGGCATCAGTTCTGCTCACATTTTGGCTGAAAATAATTATCGACTATCAACTATCAATAATTATAACTATCAACTCCTGAGCCTCATTTTGCCCATCTGCACAATGGGAGGTTGAAGGGATGGATTCAGCCTCTGGTTTCCTGCCTGTTCAGCCATTCGGCTCATGGAAGTGAGGTTGGTCCTTGAAAGTAACCTTCCATTGTTACTAAAGTTAATTAAACTTTATCGCTCAAAAATTGCTTTAAAATTAAAATCTTGAACTAGTCCTTATTATTATTTATAAAATATATCAACAAATACTTTAAATACTCCTTTACGTATTTATATAGTAGTTCTCTCTTTACCTCCTTGGTACTTCCAGAATATCTACAATAAATCAATCACCATCCTTTCTTCTTCTTTTTTTTCAGTTTTCTGTATCATATTTTGAGGGCACTGACTGCCCTTTCCATCTCAGAATCTCCAATTCGCTGCTTAGAAAGATTATTGAGTCTTAAGTGTTGCTTACCAATATCCTGAACAGCTCCCTTATTGTCTCATATTGAGGACTAGACTTCTTGACCCATTTCAGTTGAGTGTGGTTTATAAATATTAAGTAGAGGTGGTGTGAATCATTTCAAGTCTGAGTCATGACATTACCAGTGCAAAGCCGTACAGAATACCCTTTATATGTCAAGATGCATATGGGAACACATGCAGAAAGAACTGAGATTCTCTGACCCTGGAATCAATAATAACCCTGGGTTGCAGAGCTTCTTTCTTTGCAGGTGAGATATGGGAAAGAAATCTGCCCACGTTTCTTGTTACCACAGAAACCCAAAGCCTATTCCGGCTGGCAAAATAACAAAGGAATTTTTGTGAAATTAATGTGAAATAAATGAATAATTATTTGAATAAATAAAGATGTTATAGCAAAGATAAAGTGTGATGTCAAATATTTTAAAAAGTAGAGCGAGAAATTGTGGTTAAATCAAATTATTTAGAACTGAAACAAGCACCAGTAAGGATCAATACTTTAAGAGAAAGATAAGAAAATAGTTAAGTGAATAAGAATTTTTTAGGTTAAATATAGGTAAACAGTGGAAGATGTAATAGATCATTCCATCTATGTTTATAATATACATGTATAAATATAACAAATATAATATAGTATACTATAATGAATATAAAAAATATATACTATAACAAAACAATGGCAATGATAAGCAAGGGAGGATTTTGGATAATGTGTTGTAAATTAATCAAGATATTAGTGTTTAGAAATAGATCACTTGTGACACAACAAAGCATTTCTGAATTTTCTAGCCATCAGTGAGAACTGTAATGTCCCAAGAAAGAGGTCTGCTTTTAATTCTGTGTACTGTTTATTCTCCCAATTTTTCTGTCAATCCACAAATAATTTTTGAGGTTTAGCAAATGTCAATGGGGTATCTATTAACTAGCTTCTCCATCTTCTATAGTGAAAAATGCTATTTCAAGCCAAATGTGTATATAGATAACTTTAAATACTCAAAAGTTAATTAAATCTATGGTTTTTAACAAAATTTCGCTAAAGGTTTCTGGTTAACAGATGCATGTACTATTCAAAAACTGAAATTTTATATTGGATATTAGATAATACTGGTCCTTGAAGTTCTTGACATCCCACTAGAAATGTTCTCAACTTGATCTCTGCTTACTTACTCACTTGCCACCTTTTTGTAATAGCCAACCTATCCTTCCAGTGATAGTTTCATTGACTATTCTACTTTAATCTGTAATCTAGCCTTTTGGCATTGGACCAAAGAGAAAAAAAAGAAGTAAGACCTTTTCTTTAAAAAAAAAATCTCTACTTGTAGGCTCAACTTTTCTCAAATTTAAAATAATCTGTAAAAATGTAAGTAATATCACAGACAAATTTTTATATAATTATGCTGAGCAGATTAGCCTCCCATTGTGATGAAGTTTTTCATTTACAAAACTAAGACATTAAAATTATGCTCACATTAACACAAGACCAATTTGCTACTTTTTTGACCTAATAGTTTTTACTCTTTACAAAAAAAGAAAGAGTAATCCATCTGTTTTACAAGAATTTCAATTTCTTCAATGAAAAAGTCAACTGCTGGCAGTTTAAAAATAACAAATTTTCATTTTACTTATGTACATTAAGTCATACATGAGCCTTATAGTCTGATAATTTGTAATTGTTATATCATATTGCACTTGAATCAACAGACCAAAGTGAAATTTTTTAAACAGCATGATGAAAAATGATCAACTTTTAAATATAATGGGAAATTTAGAAATAATATTAAGAGAAAAGACTCAAGGCTGATTCTAAGAATATAAACAAGATCAATTAGAAAAATGATGAAGGTAAAGTGTTACTTCTACAGAAAAAATAAGAAAAGTATGAAAAAATAACAAAAATGATTATTAATACACTAAACCTTGCCCTCACCATCAGGATTATCTTCCTTAGAATAAATTCTTAGGAAAATAAGTGGCCCTCAAGGTTCATTTGCATTCTAAACATAACTCTGTGTAAGTACGTGTGTAAGTGTTTTAATTACTGGCTACATATTTCACTAAAATCATTGAATTTAATTCCTTTCATTTAAAATAAAACCCAGAAGAAGTAAAAGTGTTCACTTGTAACCATTAGCAGGCATGTTATTAATTTTGCATAGGTACATAACCTATAGCACAGCTGATGTTACTGGAGGAAAATACCATTAAACTGCAACTTCATTTATTTCCTCATGACACATGGTAATTAATTACCACTGGTGAACTTCTTCCAGGTCATTCCTTTAAATTTTTGATATAGAACAATCCAACTTTAATTCATAAGTAAAGGTGTTCTTCTCAACATGCTTGGCCTATCCTTCAGAATGCATTCCGTATCTTCCTACTTGATTCGAAGTGCTCTTATATCCTTTGTAAAAAGAACAAGTAAAAATTACCTTGAAATCTTTCCAAATCTTTTTGCTAACCTGTGTCAATCTTTCTCTAAAATAACTTTTACAAAGAATAAATACAATAATTATTTGTTTATGTTTGTTTACTGGAGAGGACAAAAGACTTTGACACATTTTTCTTTCTCTTTATTTTTGATGTTCGATAGAAGCAGCTTGAATGTATTATGAAAGATTAGTGTAGCCATAATTTCACTTTAAGTACAGAATGTCTAAGGCATGCATACCATGTTCAAAACCTATTACTCAACAAGCTTGCCCTTTAGTCAGGAGGAATGAAATTCAAGATAAAAATTCCAAGGTAGTTTAAGAAGTAAAGAACAGTAACAATAGTACACATATGGATAAATCTTAACAAGCCTTAACTATTTAAAACATAATATACAGAGTATTTAAAATAGAGAGACTTAAAATACAGACACAATAACATAGCAGTGGGAAGTAGGATGAAGGAGTCCTGGTGTTTACAAATCCTTTTATTTAGAAAGGATTAGATAGAACAACACACTTGTAGAAATTGATAAAAATACGTATTATTATAGTAACAGTCACAAGAGGGGAAGGAATTCTGTGGTAAACCACAGTGCCAAAATTTCACTTGCCTAACTTAAAAATTTACATGTCACATGTACTGCATATTGTACTAGGTCATTAGATGAACCTGCTCATGGAATGACTCAGTGATGTAAGCTAATGGAATCTCCATCTTGATATATGCATTTATGATCACCATAGCAGTGGGAAGTGAATGTAGTAAATTACAAACTGGCTCTTGAAGTTTCTGTCCCTAAGTAATATACGTCACTCTTGCTCATTACTCAATGGCCAAAGGAAGCCACATGGCTACAACAAATTTTAAAAAGGGGCTGGAATACATGATTCTATCATGCTACTTACAAAGAGAAAAACTGGAAAGAATTTGTGAACAACACCAAAGCATATCACCGTCAACTTGTCTAGTCACTAGGTACCCAGCTCACTATTCCTCACCCAGGCAAAATACTCTCACCTCCTTCTCAAGGAGCATAATCTAAGTGATTCATCCAGTGATGGGAGCTCACCCTGAACCCAAAGACCTATAAATGGAAAGGGAAAGTTATTGTCTCCCCACACACAAACTATAATTGGAGGAATTGGGACAATAAAATGGAAATAAATATTCCCATTTGGAAAGAAAAATGATGGGAGAACAAGTTTATGGATTCATAGAGAAAGAAAGATTAATTTTTTTTGGAAATAGTGGTGATAGTTACACAACATTGTGAAAGTACTTAATGACGCTGAATTGTACACTTAAAAATGGTGAAATGGTCAATTTATGTTATGTAGATTTTACCATAATGTTTTTCTTTTAAAAGAGTTCCAATTAAAAAAGGAAAAAAAAATCAGAAGAGTTTGCGGTTCATAGTGATTTGTAATGCAATTTGGAATTATAAAAATACTCTTTTTTATAGTGGTGTTTGGGGTTTGTTCTTTGTTTGAGGCCTAAATCTTCTCTCTAGGAGAGATTCCTAAGTCCCCTCTTCTCATTGGTCCTTATTTCTGTATACTGATGAGGTTTTCTTTTTTTACTGTTGTCTTTGTTACTTTTGAGATGTTCAATGTCAACTCCTTAGAAGTAAAGAAGTTTCAATTATTTATTTTCTGCCTAGAGAGTATTAGGCTCAAAGGTTATTTTAGGCATAGAGATACATAGATAAACTATATCCAGATTTCTGATTTTAATGATAGTTCACTTCTTTTGAATATACGTTAAGTTTTTATTCTATTCTACTTGGTTTATGTGACAATAAACCAGTTTTTCTCTTTGTAAGTAGCATGATAGAATCATGTATTCCAGCCCCTTTTTAAAATTTGTTGTAGCCATGTGGCTTCCTTTGGGAATGGCCAGAGACTAAAGTGAGTATATCTATCATCTATCTATCATCTATCTATCTATCATCTATCTATCTATCTATCTATCTATCTATCTATCTATCTATCTATCATCTATTTGCTAGTGAAAAACATACCACATATTTTGTCACTGCTATCTTACAAGCAATTACCATCTTTCCAATCTTCACTACCTGCTTCTCTACACTTCATGGGCCTGACTTTTATATTAGGTTCTATACCTTCAAAACTTCCATAAATTTATAATAAAAGTAGCATAATAGAAAAATGAGCACAAAAGTGGATATACAAAGAGCTATAGTCCTCTGGAAAAGCATTCAACCTTGTTAACATCAAAGAAAAGTAAATTAAAACAACCACTGGAGTGGCAACAAAACAAAACAAACAATAAATTTCATTCTGTGGATGAGCATAAATTAGTAAAACCATTTAGAAAATTAGATTAAATTTATAGAATAATATCAAAGTTGTGCATAACTTATGGCACAGAAATCCCAGTACATTGTTTCATAACAGATCTAATAAATAGGTTGGAAAAAAATTAAAACCAATAATAGTAAGATAAGTAATTAAATTGCTTCAAATGAATACAATGAATTACCATAGAGCAATGAAAATAAACTCAATATCTACACAATAATAGAAAATTTCCACATATTATTGACTAAAACAAACTAGACATCAAATAACATGTAATGTAATTAAATAAGGAAACAAGCAAAAGTAAATTATGTATAGATATGGATATGTAAGTGATACAGTTTTAAAGAAAATTAAAGAGATTATTATCACAAATTTTAAGGTAGGCCTTACGCACAGGACTGTTATAAAAGAGTATTTATTATACATGAATCCTTGGGGTCTTCTACAGTGCTAACCATAAAAACGGCTATGGCTCTTTGTTTTAATTTATTTGAACTATGCATATACATTTTCTGGATTCTTTTTTACATTACAATTCTGTCATATATTATCTATGTATGATAGAATCCTAATAAAACACACATGCATAAAATATTTTATTTTATTATTAGTTTTAAGTTTATACTACCTTGATTAGACATATATTGCTTATGAAAAAAATCCCCTTGATTTCTCTTTCTCTTCTCTGGCTCTAAACTTAGCCATTACATTAATGCTGACTGCATAAAATGATTTAAAAACACATTAATTTGTCCTACAATAAGCAAACCTAGTAATTACAACTCACCTGCACAAGAAACTAAAATCTTGAAAAATATTTAGAGATTATTATTATGTTTTCAGTAGGCAAATAGAAACTCAGGTAGTCTGGTTGAATTTTACAACTGTGACATGTCCTAGCTCTTCGAACTTGGGAAATTTATTTTGTCTCTGAGCTTGTTTTATTTTTACATAATCCAGATCAGGAGACAATCATATGATTGCTGTGAGGATTTAATATGTGATATGAAAGTGCTTTGCATTATGTATTATAAATACTAATATTTATATTAGTATTAAATTATGATGATTATTGTTATTATTAAGATCACATAGTTAATTAATAATTGAACTGGGTCTGCTCTTGAGCTCTCCTACTTCTTCACAAGGTAGCCCTCATTTCTCTAACACATTCTGCTTTTTGATTTCCTCAAGGGCTATGTGCAATTTAGTTATAGTTTCAGAATCATAAATCATCACCGTCAAGCCTAGAATGTTTTGGCAAACATTCCATTATGGTGATATTAAATTTTAATTTTTTAGAAATAAAAAGTATCCGACAAGTATACCAGCCTCATTACATGAAAATGCACTGTCTTTTGAGTCGATGTCAATACTTGTACTGGGGTTATGATTAGTACTTTAGAATCTCAGAGAGAAACTCTACCAACCACTAGAGTTATTCTTAATAATTTGCCTCATTAGAAACAATGAGAGGAATCAGTTTTAAAATGTTTGTGCATGAAACTTTCCTTAAAAAAAAAATAGAAAATTAGAGATTTGTAAAATTGCATTATATCAGCAAAAGTAAATTCTGGTTTATGATTTAGGATAAAAGTGCTTAAGTGAAATCAAACATTCACCAATAGATTATTGCTCTATTTATCGAGTTTTTATGGCCTTCGGAAGATTCACAATATTAAATTTATTGTTATATAAATGAATGGCTAAGGCAAGCAGAAACACACTTGCCTAATTTTAAAACTTATTTGCTTTTATTTTCCATTAGATTTCAGCTCATTAATTTAATATATTTTCTACTGTGCAACCCAAATTTTTATTAACATGCTCATAACAACACCATAAACAAGCTACACAAATTGTTTTAGGCCATTTAGTTAGGACTTAAAATTTCCACCAGATGGCGATCTATCCTCTAAAATGCTGTAGTATATTACAAAAGATAAAATAAATGTAAAAATTCAATGCTTAAAAGAATGTGTCTAAAAAGTTAAACTAATCAGATATGAATTATTTTATATTTTAAGTTAGAGTATTCTAAATAACTTTTCATATATTGAATTAAATTTTAATTATTAAACAAATATCAATATTTAGTTATTACAGTTTTGATCTTATTTTAATGATTAGAGGTAACAAATATTTTTTAAAAACACTTTTTAATAGAGATTACATAGTTATCAAAACTATATAACAAACTTTAACAATATGTTTTCTTAAATAACGCATATATTACAAAATATTAGTCATGTGTGCAAAGTTCAATTGAGACAAATCATCAATTATGTGAATGTACAGATATTAAGAACACAATAACTAGTAAAAGCTCACACTGTACTAGAAAAAGTGAAGCATAAAAATATTTATAAGACATTAATTTGATAAGACATTATGTTTTGTATGCATAGTGGAAGAAATTATAATGCAAAGGTTTAGTTTGGAGAGATTTTCATCGAAGAGATAACAGTTTAGTTGGGTCTTAAAGAAGGTAAAAATAGTATTTTTCCAAACAAAAAAGGGAAAAAAGTGATTCAAGCAAGGAAGACCAGTGTATGTAAGAAAAAATCTGAGGATAAAACCTGGGTTGTTTGGGAAATGTAGCAGTTTGGGGAATGGCCAGAGACTAAAGTGAGTATATCAAATTGAAGAGATACAAGAATGAAGAAGCATGGCAGGCAATGATTTTAAGAGATTGAAAATCTACTAAAAGGTTTTAAAGTATAAGCTATAGTAAATGAAGCTCATTGAATATATTGAAGCAATGAAAGATTCATTGGGAAGCTTGAAAATCAGAGGCTAATTCTATACCCTGGTAAAGAGCAGATGAAAAGTCTAATTCAAATAGTGGGAGGGGAAATGAAATGAAAAGAAGGTGATGGATATGGAACACATGTGAGTAAATGTACATCTTTTGGTAACTTATATTCCTTTAGTCATTAATACTAAACAAATGTTCTCTATGTAGCAAAAATTTCCAAGGTGATTGCTTATCCATTTCACCTATATAATATTAACAATAGACATATATAATTTAAGTGATAGAGAAAAAGTGAATATTTTTGAGGTTTTTGATTTTAGATATAGAATCAAGTTCGTTTTAATAAATATACAGAATACCTAAGTAAGAGATAACATGGGGTTAAGTTGGAGAGAGGGAGGGTAGTGGTAGTTATTTTAAATTTGATGTAGTGATATTCCAAGGACACATATGATGCTGGAACTATATAGAGATCTCAGCTGTAACAGAGATTCACCAGTTAAATCTGAAAAGCAATTTTTTGGTAATGAATGAGGTCGCCCATGATAACAGTAGGGAAGAAAGTAAAGAAGACCTTGGAGAAAACTGACACTGAGATAGAAAGCAAATTGATGTAATTTATAATAATATAATATAATATAATATAATTAATATAACTAATATAATAATCTGTTATATATTCAGGATTTATTATTTGCCAGACACTCAGTAAAATGATTTAAATACATTAGAGTTTTTCACCCTCTAAACAACTTTATGAAAGAAGTACTGTTGCTAACCCAATTTTACAGATAATAGGCACAGAGAAATTACATGAAATGGTCAAGGTGACACAGCAAGGGTGGCAAAGCCAAGTTCTAAACCTGCATCATCTGACTATATACTTCAAGCTTTTCTTCCCTGTCAGAGTTAGGGATACTGCTGACCCAGAAAGGAAGGTTCAATGCTGTGAGGCTCAGCTGGAAGAATCCACATGATACAGACATGAGGATGAAACAGGAGGCACCAACTTTATTGAGCAGAGTGCACTTCTGTTGGAGAGTGCAGTTTATTGCACGGGGCACATAGTCTTGTGCTCACTTCTCCTGCTCCCCTGTCTTGTGCTCCCCTTCTGCTTTCCCTTTCTACTCTCCCCTTCTTTCTGCTCTCCAGGGGACTGCATTTCTCTTCACATAATAGAGTATGAAAGTGGCATTCAGCCACACATGCACGATGCAATCAGCTGAAGTATGTTTGCATATGTTCTAAGTCTGGAGTCCTATTCCTAGCCGCGGGCCTGGATTACAGCGAAACCTTGGACCAGCCAGACCTTGGACCAGCCAGACCTTGGGCCAGTCAGGACTTGGATCAGCCAGGCCTTGTATAACAGCCAGAACTTGGATCACAGCCAGACCTTGGGCCAGTCAGGCCTGGCATCCACATTTCCTAAGCTGTAATGTCTTTTAAGATGCAATTCTATCTCACATATTTTCCCCCTTTGATTTAATGAAATGTGTATTATATTCATAAATAACCAAGTGATGAAATATTCTTTCATTTTTGCTATAAGCCTACTTCAGTGTAGTGCACTAACAAACTTTAGCATTATATTAAATTAATGCCTCTTTCCTTCCTTCCTTCCTTCCTTCCTTCCTTCCTTCCTTCCTTCCTTCCTTCCTTCCTTCCTTCCTCCCTCCCTCCCTCCCTCCCTCCCTTCCTCACTTTCTCTTTCCTTCCCTCCTTCCCTCCTTCCCTCCCCTCTCTCTTTCTCTCTTTTTAAAATAATTTTAATATCTATATCTATAAGATTGGGTTAGTTTTTGTTTCTTTTTCTAGATTATGCTTGTTAAAAGGAGATTCTGGGAATGTGGACTGTCTTTAGGTCTTATATTTCAACACATTAAAAATTGGAAGAAGTGATCATTATTTAACAAAACTACATGTGGTTAATTAGATTTAAATTTCCCTTAACTACACTTAAATACAATTAAATATTCAATAACTCATTCATAATAGCCACATTTCAAGATTCAGTAAGGCGACCTTAATGTTCCCCTCAGTTTGACTAAACTGTCTACAGGTTACTTCCTGACTATAAGTCCTGATAACATTTTCTGAGAGTGGAGTTTTTTGTTGGGTTTTTTTTTTAGAATACTTGCAACTGTAAATTCTTTCTCAGCCCCTTTCAGATATATGTATATCTATTTAAAAGCCTCTTGCCAGTTTTACAAACCAGGAATATGTTTCTCAAGCACCTGGGGTCATCCTTTTCAAACTTAAAGGTCAAGAAAGATAGTACCCCTATCCCCCAGTGTTGTGGGAAGGTAGGAGCCTAACTTCAGTGTACATCTCACTTCTGCAATAAAGATATAAGAAGGTTTACTTTTCCTTTGTGTAAAACAGATGGCCTATGACCTCTCCGCACTCCAGCTGTTAAAACTCTCTTGTGCTTTATCTAAGTTGAATTGACTTCGGACTGAGTTCTGGTCTCTCTCCCCTTAAATAAAGTCTTCCTTGTTTGTTTAACATTGTCTTGTGCAATCTTTTGCTCTGACACCATTAATGTAAAACACGGTATTACACAGTAGTGTTCTATATCAAGGATGAATAAAGGAAAAATATTCTGTTAAAAATTGACAGATGTTGGAACAGTCTTTCTTGAATTCTCAAGAAAAAAATCACGTCTCTTCTTCCTATGTGCTTTCATGTTCTTTGTGATAGAGTATCCATGTCTAGTGAAGAAAAAAAGAAACTACCTCAAAAATGTACAAGATTTCATGGCATAGTGACCGAAGAGCAACAGGAGCTATTGTTCTTTGAGCTACAATTTTACACTTCACTTTTCAATATAATATTAGTGATAAGAGATAAAACAGAGATAACACAATTCACTTCTCAATCTTTAAAAACAACCAGTATATCTTTTACCTGAGATACCAACTTGACAACTCTAAACTTGTCATCCTAACAATGTAATTGGTGAGGAAAGTCAGGAGTCAGGGTGGTTTTTTTCCTCCTCTTTCTGTGTCTGCAAAGACTGAGTCAAATAGAAGTAAATATTTAAGTCAAATAAGTAAAGCTCTTGTTTCTTTGGTTTCTTAAAATAATAAGTTCGAAGTAAAGAACGAAAATTATAGAGGAATTTCTATAAATGGATGCTGCATGTATGTTTGTGTGTGTACATTTACAGATATGTATTTATATAATTTATTATACAAAACAGATTTTTTTATGAAGAAAGCTTTTTTTTTTCCAGATGTAGGTTTGCTGAATGACATTTGATACTGTCATCAAGGCATGAACTATACTCATTATACATCCTTTATTATTTCTGAATTGGGTTTCACCATGCTGCAAAAAGAATTAGAAAACACTCATGGATTTATATAATATGTAAAAACCCATTTTTACATTCTGATTTTTCACTTATCTGTCTCATATCTATTTTTCCCTTATATTATTTTTATTGCCTTACTAGATTATACAAAATAGTTTGTATCAAAATAATAAACTGCTTCTACTTCAGCTACATCTTAATTTATTTTCATAATACATAAGTGATATGGATATAATTTCAAAGACAAGTGGCATAACTACCTTAGAGAAAAAGATATCTCATTCTTTATAAATATAAAACTCAAGTGGTAGAAGCAGAAGTTAATGGCCATCCAGAAGGGAGTTGACCTGCTGCAGGCATTTGGTGTACCCCTGGCATCAATCAATATGATTTACAGAGGCACTGGGACTCATCAATTTGTCCCACAAGTGGTTAAGTGAGAAAGGATGGCTGATAAAGTTTGTAATGTATTTTAAAACTTCTGCTGGGAAAACTCATTCTTACTTGAATTGTTTAGATTGGTTAAATATATTAAATTAACATGCCAGGTTGTTTGGCGATATTATAACATATCTTACTTACATAGACACAGTATGGCATCATTGTAAGAATCTTTCAGTGAGAATTGGTCCATCTTTTGGAACATAATATTGATTTATTTTTCCTAGTGCATCATGAGGCATATTTAAAACCTCACACTTATCTATAGATAAGTGATCTATTGAAGAAACTAAATTATAGATGTTAATATAGAATAAACAAACACACGTATAAAAAGTCAACAGGTCACTTGCATTCACATTACATTGTAATATAAGCATGTAAGTGTATGACAATCTTCATTGAAATTATAGCTTGTCCTTGACATTTAATGAACATCACTGCAGAATATAACAGGAAGAAACATAGACTTCCAGAAGTCAATGAAGAATCTAAAATATGAGTCAGCTAGCGGACAAAAAAAATCCCATAGGCTACCAAGAATAGGCCTTTCTACTTTATTTAAAAAAACAAAAAAAAAAAACAAAAAAAAAAACCTTTCTCTGAATTAGCATTCTATTTTTTTAGGAAAAAAAAAAACAAAAAACTAGGTTCTCAGGTCTCTTGTTGAAAATGAGGAATCTTGTGCCAAATCCACCAATGCTTATAGACATAAGCTCACCATACAGCTCGATCCTGCTAATTGTCATTGACAAATCGCACGCACGCACAAAGTACCGCTTTCCCATTCCCCTTTCTTTGGTTTCCTTTCTCTCAACTGCATGTTCTGCTTTGAGCTTCACCTGCTTTATTCACTGAAAGTATTTAAACTCTCCCAAGTTCAGTTTGTACCAATAAAATTAGATACATACTGGTCAGCCTAGAAATCTTCAATTTTGGTTTCTTCAATATTTAGACACTATGTCTATTACGATTACTCCTTAACTGGACTGAAGACGTGATTCTGGTCCAACTAAAGAATTTTTACTTATTAGAGATTAGGAGAAATGTCTCAACAAATAAAACTTTAAATAAGTAGCACTGGAAACTAAATTAATTCTTTGCCCTGGGTTTTACGACAAGGTGGGTGGGGGTGGGTGCAAGATGACACCTCTGAATTTCTGGCACCATTAGAAAAGTTATCAAAGAGGAATGATTCAGTGAGATATATTTTAAAGGTCCTCAGTTAAAATAAATAAACCCCATATTTTTCTCTATATATAGTCGTATTAGCTGCTCTCATTATATTTACCATTAACTATACTTTTGATATATCACTAATCACTTAAATGGTAGCGGTTTGCAACCTATTACCACTTACCGTGCTATTAGAGAAAAACATCTCTTGAGGACTTGGGCTCATGTCAGTCCCAGAATGTCTTGCAACAGACCTGTGGTCATGTAAATGTTATGTGATCAGAGCACTTCTGGATGTTACTGATTGATCCAGCAGTAAGTAGTTGATTGAAACTGAGCAGTTTCTCTTCAGTGTTTAAACTTTGGCTCAGTGATATCATCATATGGAGATATCCTGACGAGTGAGAATTTGAGCATTCTGGAAAAGTGTTATTGAACTACTGCTTAAGGTCTATCACTACCCTGATCTAGGCTCTGCTAGATTCCCAGTGTTCCAACTCTACTATTGACTTCTATTGTCCCAGGTTTTGATTTCTGTTGTTTATTTATTATAGTGTATACAGTTTGAAAATGAACATAATATTTTTCTTCTACATACTTCATACCCAAGGTTAGATGAGTGTAGTTGAAGAAGAAGAAAGAAAGAGTACATAAAAGTTGAGAAAAATTGACATATAGTGATACAATGATCAGACATGATACATACCCGATCATGTGAGAGAGAACGGTTTATATACTGAAATGGACATGAGACAATAGATCTTGCTTCTTGTGGGCAATGATTCAGAGATTGTTCTAAAGGTATTGAACTATTCACAAATAAATAGACTCTCAAGACATTTGCACTGGAGGGGTGCAGCATTGACCAGTGGGGTAATCTTGTGCTTATGTTGTTTTCAGAATGTCATGATCATGGACTCCACCTTTGAAATAACATGCACATATATATACACACACAGGTGAGATCAGGGAACACTACTTCCTTTGGTCGGCACAGAATAGCTTTAAATTAAAGGTTGTTAGTACACACCACATTTTAAATTGATAGCGCTGAGAGATGACTGCCATGCTATATGAATTTCCCTTTATCATCGTTGCTTTTAGAGGAAAAAATATATATACCTTAGGAAAAAAAAAGGAGAAAGATAAATTTGCTTTAAGATATGAGTATATCCATACATATTTAAATATAATAAACTTGCAAAACATCATAAACCCCTGTAATCCCTTTAGTTATATACAACAATGCATGTTTACTCCAGGGAAATAGTCTTAGCCTTATTTTTTATTGTGATTTGATTTGATTATGTTTTCTACCTGACAGCACTAGACTTCAGAATCTTAGAGAAGTACAACTGCATTATCAATTCAGATAAGGATTTAAGAAAATCATAAACTAATGCAAAAATATTAAGCAAAAAGTATCTTATCCAATAAGCCAGAGAACAACAAAGTAATTCAGAGCTACATCAGGAGAAATTTAAATCAATTTACAGTATGATATTCACTAAAATAATCAAAATGAAATTTGAAATGAAATTAAATTGAATACCAGAGTTGACAGCATTGCAGACAGACAAGTATATTTCTTTGTGTATTCAAATTTACAGAAAACCTCTCAGCTTCCAGGAGTGAAAAACAATTAAAATTATTTAGTAATTATTTTCTCCTATGAGAAGTGTCTGGTTTTTTTTTTGTTTGTTTGTTTGTTTTGTTTTGTTTTGTTTTGTTTTACCTTCAGAAAACAACTAGAAAAGAAGGAAGGAAGATACCAATAATAGAAGGTTTATAGTCAAGTTTAGGGCAAGAATATTTCAAAGGAAGTGTAGTCTAATTTGAATCAACATCTAATTAGTTCATTTAATTACTCTGTGACAAGAGTAATTGATTTTAGACTTAGAAATGGAAACACTTCTACTATGGGGAAAAAGTAATTTGGACGCTTTAAATTAGATACCGGGCAAAAGTTGCATCTAAAGAGTAACATAAGTGAACTATTTGTTATTTGAACTATTATTCCAACATCCTCCCCTACAATTATCACATTAAATAGCAATGTAATTTAGACCTTGATTATAAAATGCTCATGTTACTGAAACAAACTTTTACTTCATCCATACAAAAAGGTATTATGCACAGATATGTAGAATTTAGATGCTAACATTGTTTTTTAGAAACTTTTGGGTCATAACTACTCATAAGTTATTATGTTTATGAAATACATGGTGTGATGTTTTATTCCTATAGAGGCAAGAATTATTTCTTTTTTTTTAAAAAAAAAAAAACCACATTGCTTTCTCTTTTAATCTGTAAGAGAGAAAAATCCTTTGTTTGCACTCATCTTTCCTTCTCTTACATATATCAAATGAAATGTTCCCCACCCTCGTTCTATTCTTAAATGCATAATGTTACAGTTGGGCACTTTATGTGCCTTTAAACATTTTACTGGGTGACTTTATATAGGGTCTGTTGAATAGGGAGGCTGAACCTGGTCTGTATAACTTTTCTCTTTCTTTCTTTCTTTCTTTCTTTCTTTCTTTCTTTCTTTCTTTCTTTCTTTCTTTCTTTCTTTCTTTCTTTCTTTTTTTTTTTTGCAGCACAGGGATCTCCTCTTAAAATGTGGACACCTGCAGAGGTCATCCACCCCATCATGGACAAAGTGTAATGCAAATGCTCTCAGGTCTATAGAGGGACTAGCATTGGCTTCTTATGTAATGGCAAACAATCTTGCATCACTACAGAAACATGTCTTATTTTAATTCATCACCTAATTAAATATGTGGAGAATGTTTTCATGCTAAAATGATCCATTATTTAAAAATATTTCATACGAAATCCCAACATATTTTAGTATATGCTTCTAGAGTAGATCCTACACATGTATTATTCATTATTTCATTTACAGCTAAGGTTGGCTAACTGCAAATTATCTTCGCACATCTGATATCTTAAAGGCAGAAAAATAGAAGAGGAATTACCATAACTTTGAAGGTCCAAATGTAGGAGCCCATTATTAACTCATTTGCACATTATGTATGTGCATTATAGTCTTTATTATTATTTTATTTTTAATATATTATATATTAATAAATATGTAATAGAGTTGTATATTATATAAATCTGATATATGTTCTTCATTATTATATTTTAGGACAATACTGTGCATACTTAAATTCATGTTTAATATTTATGATTGGATCATGAATATCTCCCTATATGATTATATTTTTAGATGAGAATTTTAAGTGCTGCATAGTATTTCAATATGTACATATCGTGATTCTGGTACCCAAATCCATATTGGAAAATCAAATTTTTCCATGTATTAGCAATATTATAGTATTATTATTTACTTTGTAATTTTTTACACAATAGCAGACAAATCATATTGTAAAATTCTGTATTTTTAATTCTGTATTTTTAAGTTGAAACAATATACAATTTTTCTAAGATTCGTGATAAAGTGTGTGTGTGTGTGTGTGTGTGTGTGTGTGTGTGTGTGTGTGTGTTATACTAGTGGTGTCAGGTACATAGTAAGTTTAATAAAATTATTTGTTGCATTTAATAAAAATGTTTCTCATTTTACTTTCTCACCCAAACCACTTAAACCATTGGTCAGACTCTGTTGTCATTAACAGTATTTCAAAACAAACCCAATTTTAAGAATTCTGCTCTCCAACCACTACAACTTCCTTTTCCACTTATTGCCTAGATTACCAACTCCACAATTCTTTGTCTTCACTGGGGTGTAGACGTCCTTGGTTATTTTACATTTTTCTGTCACCCACCCATTCTTTGTCCTAACTTCTCAACCTACTCACTTTAATTTCCTAGGCTCAGCATTAAAATCAATCTAATATTTGCTCCCTCTATTTATATGCCTTGCTGAAGTCTTCATAATCACCTGGAAAATTCAAACCCTAGTAAAGGCAGCTGAATATAGGTGAGGGAAACACACAACCACACAGATGGATCTCACTCCAACTTCATGATCATGACCAATAACTTTAGAAACCTTTTCTTTTTCCTCACCGATCCTCTCTATTTCTGTAGTCCATTCATTCTCCTAATTCTTTAAATTACTAATTCAAACCTCCTCTTCTCTTTTAAAGACTATATTAACTGCTCTTGATGTTACTTGTCCCCTCACCTGAGACTATCAAAGCAATTAAGAAATTTCCCACAATTTCCCATCTCTATCCCCAAATACTTATTTGTGTCTGAACTTACATATTCTTTTCTCCTTTCTGTAACTATAAGTACATCCTATGATCTATCTATGGCCACCTGTTGTATCATGTTGCTAGATCTCGTTTCTTCTCATCTATCCTTGGGTATTATTTATGTCTATATTGTTCATAGATATTGTTCCAGCTGCTTTCCTTTATCATTTTTGTTTGTTTGCTTCACAATGTGACTCCTATGGAGTAAATAACATTTCTATTATTTCTCCTATTAAAAAATATCTTGGTCTACCATCTCTTTCGCATTAATAACCTTTCTCTCTTTCTCCAGAAGGACAATTATTATCAATAATGTTAAAAAATGTTATCTTTGCTCATTCTTTCCATTTTTTCTACCTACTCTATTTCTTTTCAACACATTTTATTTAGGTATTTCTTCATCACTCTGCTGAAATTCTTTTGTCATCATTTAATATCTAATCTCTCTTACTTTATTTATCAGCAAAATTTGAGAGTAGAGTTAATCCTCTTTTATGAAGTATTTCCTTCATTTGATTTTAATTATGTTGTTTTCATTTATTTTTTAGTTCACTTACTGCTTCTTCTCAGTTTATAAATATTTTCATCATCTGTTAGATTCTCAAAGTTGGAGTTCCTGAAACTCGTGACCTGGACTTTGCATACCCATTTTTTTACTTACCTACTCCTCTAAATGATCTTTGAATGCTAATGGGTTACAGTATATTTCTTCATCCTGGAACTCACCTGACAGTCCAGACTCATATAGCCAACTCTCTTCTTAATGTATCATTTCGATGTATAATAGCTACTTCATTCATTGTCCATCTAAAATGTAAATACCGTCATTTCTTCTCCAAAACTAATTTTTTAGTATTCAGCCACTTAATACATAGAAATTCTATTATTCCAGTGGCCCAGGGCACTTTAGAAATATGTCTGACTTCTCTTTTTCTCTCATCTCACATTTACCTTCAAAAATATTCAAATTTTGACAACATCTCACTACCTACACTAATACAAACAATCCAAACCAGCACAGTCTCCTAGATTATTATAATAAAAGTATAATTGATTGTCTTGCCTCACAAGGTGGGTATCGCTACATTACAGCTAGAGTGATCTTTTTAATCCTACAGTCAGATCCTTTGAATCTTATGTTTGAAATTCTTAAATGGCTTTCCATCTCACTCTCATAATTATAGTGATAAAAACCAATAATAAATCAAAGTCTCTAGGACCTTCCAAAACATAGTCTGGCAACACATTAACACTTTGGTTTCATCTGCTATTACTTTATCTTGCTCTTTTCCAGTCTTTTTTTTTTTTTTTTTCCTGCAAAGACTCCAGGCATTGTCTAGCCTGAAGGCTTTTGCTGTCACTGTGTCTCTGTTTGGAAACCTGAGTCTCAGGTATTTTCATGGCTTGTGTCATCTTTTTTAGGTCTTAGTACAAATGTAACTCTTTCAGTGAGGCCTTTCCTAATCTTTCCCAACACTCGTTATTTTACTCAGTAGCCCTTACAACCATAAGCAGAAAAAAAAAATTTATATATCTATATTTATCAATCTAGCTATACATATATCATCTATATTCTATAGATATATATTGAGGACATTTATTCTGTGTTTTGTCCTAGAAAAATTACTGGCCTATGTCAGACATTCAACAAATGTATCATTGAATAATTAATGCATGAATGAATATTGAAAGATTACCTTTAAAAGAGTAGTCTTTATCACTAAAGCAAATCAAGATCTTCATGTACATCATCCTTTTTCATTTTAATAAAATATCTAATAATATTACATGTATTAATTTCTTTGTACATGTTCTAGCAATGCTTTGCTTCAGTCTTTGAATTGAAATTTGTACAAAAAGTGTAATAATTAACAATATTCAGATTAAATATATTAGATCAAATTCAATTATAAATGTAACTACACATATCTAGGAGTTATTTTATGTATTACAGAGACGCTTAAGCTTTCTTCTGTAGCAAAATATACACAGTAAGACAGACTTATTACAGACATTATTTTCCTTAATGAAGGCTAAAAATTTTTTTTAAATATTGTTTTATAAATAATATAGTGGTGGAATGTACTCAGAATGGGATTTAGGATGCATAAGCCAAAATAAATACAGAGAGAGAGACAGAGAATCAGAGACCGAGAGATAAAAATGACACAAAACATGAAGAAAACAAGTAAAAGATACAATATTAATAGGTATGCTGCTAAACTATACTTCTGTTTTCACCTGACATGTATTCAATAATTAGGACTTAAAAATTTATACTAATCAACATCTAGCACTATTTACACAAATATTAAAAAGAAATCTTATTTTAAAATATCTTGTTTTCATGATTTTTAACACATTTTTGCAAAATGTATACTGGCAAGTTTTCTCCATTTGTTTATAATAGGAAAGACTATTGAGTTATTTTTGCCTTTGCTCTTAGTATTTGCAGTGTAGCTAACATAGATACGACATCACTGGATTCACTTGGGTCATATATATGAATGCCATTCTTCAGCTGTAGATTATCAGAAAGATCTGAAGACCCTGATGGTTTTTTCAGTATCTCTTGCTTGCAGTTCTGAAAGGAGCCAATTCTTTTCTGATTGCTGTGTATTAGGACCGTCTGCCCGCTGTACTACACAGGGCACTCACATGATTTCATGTTGCACTGCAGTGATTCCTTACATTCTCCGTTTTAACATTCCCTTTCGACTAAGTGTAGGGGTAGCTTCAAGCATCCATTCTTACACAGATCCCACTAGTTCCGTTTTTATTTCAAGTACCGTCTTTTAACTATAGCATGATATTGGACTTTTAAAAAATCACCATGCTATGCAAAATTACACAATAAAATAAGGCTCATGAGGGAAAAAGAGATTAGAGGCACGACACTCAAAACTTCCTCAGTGACACATAATATAAAAGAATGATTCATAATAGCCATTTTCAGCATAGTAAATGTTTAAGACACATATGTATTACAATAAATATGTCACTTGACCTTGAAAAAGAACTGATGTTGGCTTATAGAAATGAGCATAAGAAGGATTGTAGCTTGTGAGTTATTACAAAGTAATAGAAGGAGTGTTATCTGATTTGGACCAAAAGATACAAGACCAGATGTGAATGGCTGAGCTCATAACACAAGCAGGGGACCGAGGTTGCTGAGATGTGTTTGAAGTATGTGCATGTTTTATATATTATTGTGTGGCTGTGTTCAAGTGGGTGCAACTTTCTATGTTTACCTGATGTTTCCTGCAGACAAAACTGTATCTAAGCAAACTTAAAATTCACATTATGTTTGTATTTTTCCTAATATATCAGTTGTTTTGGAATAAATTCATATTTGCAAAGCAAGTATTATGGCAGAACAGACTTTACTGATTTCTTGGCGGTGATCTTATATTGAAAAGCTGAGTTTTACTCACATCTTGCTTTCAAAATTGTGACTTTCAAATGACTGCTAGCTTCACTCGAACAATTCAAGTTATGTTAATTTAAGAGGAAAAGGAAAATTAAATCAAAAACGAAAATATAATCAAATCACACAAGTTAGTTGGTGGAAAAACTATTCAGGAAAACACCATTTGTTATTCGGTAAACTCGAATTGTTTACTACAGGGCGTACTGGAGTTTAGAGCTTAGAGAAGAATCAACATGGGGAACATAGACTCAGCTATAAGAATTGTTTTTTTAAAAAAATAGACAGTAAGGGATATGGCAGCTAAGGCATGTGAGTAAGCAATACATCCCATGGAGGTTTTTCCACTGGGTTAATTGAGGTGATCCTCTGAAGGGGTCTGGATATTGACCGAAAGGGAATACGTTCTGGGGTTTTAATGTACAACATGGTGACTATGGTTAATAATGCTGTG
>CM053501.1:90054076-90242815 GCA_028627145.1 Eidolon dupreanum
GTATCAAAATTCCTAAGAGCAGATATGTCATTTTATCAAATATTTTTACTACCAGAATTTGCCACGATTTCCGACCCAATGTAGAAATTTAATAAATGTTGATTACATGGGCATTCAAGCTTTGAAGGAAATAATGTATTGTTTCTTCTTTATTTAAAGTATTTTTATTCAAGTTATTTATTTTGATTAGAATATATCTTCTATGAATTGATGATCCATGTATATGTACACATTGCATTCATACATATACATATATTCTTTGGGATTAGCCAAGTCACATTTACTTATTCCCCAATGGAGTGTTCTTGATTTGCCTAATTTGTTAACATATAATCTTCCTATAGAATTTGGAAATCTCACTACTTTTAAAATTCTTAGGGATCCATGGATTTTAATTTGGGTTTCTTTGGATGTAATGTACATGATTCATATACATAGCAAAGCTTTTAGTTTCCTCTCTCCATTCCATAGGTTTATCACAAGAGAAAATGCCGTTTTCAATATGTGTAATATATTCATACCACTTTTTTTCTTGATAAAAATTTATGAAAGATGAACAGTCCCTGCCTCGTGGTTTTGAAAGAGCATTATCTGCTGCACTTCGGCATCTTTATGGGCAATCCAAGTACAACTGCACTTCAAAATTAATGAGCCAAGAAAATGAGCCTTGGTTAGTTTTCCAGTCTTTGGCTTCTAATATTACACTTGTTCCTATAGTTAACATTAAAAGCACTACATTAAGGTCATATGAAATATAGCTTTGTTGTCTGATCTATTTAACACTGACTAAAAACTTCTAATAATAATCTTGCATTGGTCTGTGTAGTTATATGCAAGGAAAACAAAACAGAGATTTAAAAATAAATAAATCTGGAAACTGCAAGCCACAGGGAAGACTTTGGAAATGAGTGAGGGTATCATATACTTTCAGAAACTTGGGCTATATGATGGGTAAAGTTATTTCAGTATTCTAGCTATTTTTAGAACTAAACATATGACACAGACTTTCTTAGCACTAGTAGAAGTGCAAAATATAAAGTTGGAACTCTGGTCACTTTATGAGAGTATTTATCTTGGAATTGACACTTAGATGCTCTGACCTATTGGATATCTTGAATGGAAAAGTATACCTCAGAAGACAGGCTATGCATTTCTACCACCACATCTTGGAGTATTGCTGGCACATAGGTAACATCAAGAGCACTAGAAAACATTGATGGGGAAAGCACAAATGAATCAGTGTTGAGGAAAGCCACCTCTTCCCAGAAAAGAGAAATCATGAAGACATAGGTTCTGAACCTGAACTTTAATTTCTATGTACACTGAACAGAGCTTGCACACCGTGGCAGTTTTAAACAAAGGTACTGGTTTTCATTAAGAATATATCATAATGCATATGTGTAACCTATAGAAATTACACAGACTATATATATACTTTACTTAACTATTAATAAATAAAAAGAAACATTTCAGCTAACTCATATCTGAACAACGCATTACTTTGGGTTGTATGCACATCAGAGAAACTAGGACAATAAAATTTTTTTTAATGACACAAGACCTGTTTAGAGCCTTCATTGTATCATAAGGCAACATATGACCCTTATTACTATAGTCTATTTGCTCAATATTCTCCTAGGCAAAAAAAAAAATTACTCAAATAAATTAATTTGAGAAAAGTTGTAATATCTAAAATGATTGAAATGTATCATATTCTCCAGATAATATTTCAATAACAGGAACTACCATTGCCTCATGTCAACAGATTAATTTGAGCTTTTATTTAGCATGGTAGGGCTGCAAAGGGAGATTATTTTCAAGTTAAGGGAATAGGCTTGGCCTTCTCAACATCTATAAATACCTAATCTTTGTGCAGGCACTCAGACGACCCTCTTATTATTGACTATCCCAAAGCTCTCTCTAATTATCCAGCCTTGATATTTCTTAATGAATGAGGCTTCCCTTGATCATTTTACTAATTAATACTTAATAGCTAATAACTGCAGCTACGACATTATATACTCACAAACAAATTTGTAAATTATGTAGAATAATGGTTCCAAGCACAAAATTTCATTTCTTACAGACCAGGGTTTAAGTAAAGATTTTGTAACATATGAAACAGACAACCTCAGACCTCATGGAACCTCAGGGTTTTTTTAAGTCAAGAAGAGTATTAAATAAGTTAAAATATGTAAAAAAGACACAACATAGTCACTGGTACAGTAAAAGATCAATATATATTGCATTTGCAAATGAGGAGATTAGAACAGTGCTGATAGGATTAGATATTGAAGTTAAATAATCTACATATCACTTACTGTGTATAACTGGGTAACTTAAACTCTCTAAGCTTCCATTTTGTCATGTTTAAAGTAACATTGTCTCACCTCAAATGTTTGGTGTAAGGCACAAATGAAGCAATTTGTTTAAATTGTAGCTTCTAAATTTGTATATTTCTAGACAAGTACCTTAGCTATTATAAACATTATAGATCATTTACTAGGTATAACATAATCATATTTAGTTTTCATTTTTAACCACAATGATTACCTCCTAGTTGATGTTATCAGTTTGAGATGTAATATTTGTCATTAATTTTCTTCCTCCTTAGAATACAGGAAACCATCAGCGTAATCGAATATTATAGGATTAAATATATAGGGTTAGATATGATAGGATGCAAGTGCAATGATTGTCCCTCTGCACGTTGTTCTAGCCTCTGTTCACATATCTGAAACCTTCGCTCTGTGCACATATCCAACTGCTTTGCTAAGTATCCTAGCTCCATTTGTCTTCTTTATTAAAAGCATAGAAATTGGGTATTTGTTTGCTAAAATCTAATCCAACATGTTCTTCACAGTTTTATTTTAAAATTTTAAGTGAATAACAATAACTAGGCGGTATATTTACCTTACATATTTAGACTGATCTCAGAACATTTTCTTATGCACATGTCGTGATAAGAAGACCAACAACCATGTCTTGATCCAATTAGAAATGTATTTCACTTTTATTCACTGTCTGAGTATCAGCAGTTAATGGTTGACATTCTATGCTATTGAGGACCAAACCTCTATCTATGTGGTTGCTTTGTCATCAAATCATGACTTAGATCTTGTGTTTAAAATTACCACTTCGACTCCAGCTTTTAAGTCCACAATCTATTCAGTATGACGTGGTAAGCGCAATGTATCACTTCTGCTTGGATTTCATTGTTGGAGACCTAATTGCAAGGCCACTTCCAGCTGTGTTGGAGCCTGGGAAATTTGTTTTGCCTAGATTTTTATGTATTCTATTAAGATGTCTATTATTATTAAAGAAGAGGTAACCAGATGTTATGGGGGAGACAACTATCTGATTCTGCCTTGATAGTTTTCTCTTGTGATTTTCCATGTAAGTGTGCAACTAGGCTTATCTTTAATTGTGTGATAGTGTAATTCTGAAGACTCCATAACAATTTCCAGTTCTTTTCTTTCTGGTATCAAAGCTCTTTGATTCACCTAATATCATTCTAACACCACTAGTGACCCATTCTACGCTATACTCCAATACCAACCATCCTAAATTTCCCCACGCCTGCACAACTCTGAAGCTTTTAACCATGGTTAGAATTTATAGCTGTGCAAGGATTGGATGGAGATAAAAATCTTTAATTTCTTGGCAATACGTTAATTTCAATATAACTTCAGCTACTCATTAAGTAGCCCATCTTTTCCTTTAGGGTATCTGCCTTCCTTGACTCCTACATTTTTTTATTTTTCACAGTGGTCATTCAGTTATCCAAGCCTGAAACTGGAGAGTATGCATACATTTTTCTATCCTTTACCTATCACATCAAATGCATAACTAAAGGAAACCATGTCTACACAGGCATTTCTGACCTGAGTCTCCTTGTCCCTATGTTTCTCCACGTATATTTTTGTTTTCCTCTTTTGGCCTCCTTGTCTCTTCTTCCATTGGCACTGCTATCAGAATAATCTCTCTAAGAGGAATACTTTGAAATTACACTTAAATATTAAAATAGCTTATCCTCACCTACAGAATGGAAAAAAAAAACCCTCTAAGTTCTTAGTATATTACAAAAGGGATTCATGCTTTGAATTCACCTGTCATTCCTATCATCTCCATCTTCAGGCAAACTGTATATAACTACCTATAGCTCCCTCATCATTCTGTGTTTCTTCACGCCTTCATCTTTTACCTATGTATCAAGACAAAGTCCTGATAAATGTCAAATGGAGCAAAAGGGTTTCTGCCATAGAAGTCTTTTGGAAATCTGCCCATACCTAAAACTTCCCTTGTTCAACTATCTTTAGGCACTGCCTGTATTCCCATAACAACACTGTACTTATGAACATTGCAGAATTTATCACATTTTATTGTAATATTTACTTGCAAAACTCCCTTTTATGGGGAAAATGTGATGTTTATTGCTTACTATGCAGCATCCCTGTCTGGTGTGTGACTTACAGTCATTACACAATATATATATTTGTTAAATGGTATTATTCTGGCTGAGAGCTTTTGGGTTGATTTTGATTAAAAAAAAGTTTTTATTGACTTCTTGCATCTATAAAACATTTTCTGCCTACATCTTAAATACTGTATAATATATTACCTTCAATACTGAACATAATTTTAATGTCGGCACTTCTTAATAAAGAGTTTATGGTACAACTTTTGTTTCTTGGTTTATTAATCCATAGAAAAATAAGAATTGAAATATAATGATAATCTTGGTTGGTTTAAAAATAACATATATTTTAAAATATTTAATCTTGGTTATTTGAAATTCCACATGATCTTAAAACTTAGTCAATGGATCCTAGTGAGCTTTTGTGCTTTCAGTATGATCTTGGGGGTATTTACTCATAAGTATTAATAAGTACTTTGCCTTCAATCAAGGAAAATTGAAGAATCTCATGGGGCAGCAGGGACATATTTTGTTTTTCTAAACCAGAAAAATGAACAAATCAATTTGCATTTTAAAATCCACAGAGAGCAAAAACTGCTAGTTAGATTGTTATGAATTCCTCTAGGAACAGTAGGTTGAAGTATTTCTTGCAAAATCATATGGTGACATTTTTATTATCAGGGACTCTTTCTGCGTGTACAAATAAAAATATGTCCTATGCTATCGCTCTCTCACTGTGAGCAGTATACTTAGAAAACTGATTCCTATTGTTATCCTTAAATCTTTATTGCTTACCACAGGCTGCTTGTCATGTGTAAGTCCTAAGGGCTATTGCGACTTTTATTGCTTCTAACGTACTGTTCAGATTATATGAATGTATAAGACCAATTAAGAGAGTCCTTTATTTCATAACTTTGGGTACATTCATGGGAAATATGTTTTAGAGTTGGCAAGAGTGCATCTATAGATGTAATTTAAATTAAATATCACAACTGAGAATTATTTTAATGGGATATTGCATAGTATGCTCACTATCAGTAAGTTGTGCAAGTAATAATGAAAAACAAATAAGTAGTTTATGCAAATGTAACCTATTAACTCACCCAGGCACATTAAATCATTACATAATGAGTCATGGAACATGTTGCTGCTCCCTCATTTTAGGTTTCTAAAGTCCTGTTCTAGGAAAAGAATAACCTCGACCATTTCTATAACTGATGGAGCACATTTATTCCTTATAATTTCACACAGTGCTACTATGTAGGGGAGTCATGTATGTTTATTACCTATATTTTGCATATGAGGAAATAGATTTCAAGACATGAAAGATTTTCCTAAGGTTAAAGGAAATAACAATTTGAAATAAAACACAACTCTACGGGTATTTGTTGCTAGACTAGTTACTTTGTGTTTAGCTCTTTTTCCAATACCAAATTATTATAACTAGTACTCACTACTTTAATTTCTTTTTCTCATGAAATTTATTGGGGTGATATTAGTCAAAATTATATAGGTTTCAAGTGTACAATTCAATAAATAATATGATATATATATATATATATATATATATATATATATATAGCATTGTGTGTTTATCACCCAAAGTCAAATCTCTTTCTATCACTATATTTGACCCTGTTTACCCTTATCTACCTCTTCCCCCAACCCTTTCCTTCTGGTACCCACTAAACTGTCATCCATGTCCATGAGTCTCTGTTTGTTTGTCTTGTTCATTTGTTGCTTTCCGTTTTATATCCTATATATGAGTGAAATCATAGGGTTCTCAACTTTTACTGTCTTATTTCACTTAGCACGATAATCTTAAGATCTATCTGTATTGTTGCAAATGGCAGTATTTTATCTTTTCCTATGACAGAGTAATATTCCATTGTATATATGTACCACATCTTCTTTATCCAATCATCTATTGAAGGACACTGGTTGTTTCCATGTCTCAGCTGCCATGAATAATGTTTTGAATATTTTGGTGTATATATCTTTACAAATAAATGTTTTCAATTTGAGGCAATAAATATCCAAAAGGGGGTTTGCTGGGTCATAATTTATTGAGGAACCTCCGTACTGTTTTCCATAACTGCTGTCCAATTTACATTCCCACTAGCAGTGTATAGGGTTCCTTTTTCCATTACAACCTCTCCAACACTTGTTATTCTTTGTCCTATTGATAATAGCCATCCTAATAGGTATGAGGTAGTATCTTATTGTGGTTCTGATTCGCATTTCCCTAATAGCTAGTGAAGCTGAGCATCCTTTTATATTTCTGCTGGCCATGCGTATGTCTTGGGAGAAGTCTCTGTTCAGGTCCTCTGCCCATTTTTTAATTGCATTGTTTGTTTTTTAGTTATTGACTTGTATGAGTTCTTTGTATATTTTAGATATTAGCCCCTTATGAGGGGCGTTATTTGCGAATATCTTCTCCCATTCTGTTGATTGGCTCTTTATTTCATTAATGTTTTCTTTTGCGGTGTAGAAGCTTTTTAATTTGACTTAGTCCCATTTATTTATTTCTGCTTTTGCTTCCTTTGTCTTTGAGGTCAAATTTATAAATCCTCTCTAACCTAAGGTGCATAAGTTTAGTAGTTATGTTTTCTTCTACGCAATTTATTGTTTCATGTCTTATATTTAGTCTTTGATCCATTTTGAGTTAATTCTGTTGTATGATGACAGATTCTGATCACATGTTATCCTTCCTATCTTTTCTGTGTGTCTTTAATTTTTTTAATTAATTTATTTTTTATGGTGACGTTAGCGAAATCCAGTAAGTTTAAGGCGTAAAATTTAACAATAAGGCATATATATATTGCATTGTGTGTTCACCTCCCATAGTTAGATTTCTTTATGTCACCAAATATTTGACCCCTTTTACTCCATTATCTCCCTCTATCCCCCTCCCCACTACCCTCTGGTAACTACCAATCTATTGTCCATGTCCATGAGTCTTTGTTTGTTTGTCCTATTCATTTGTTGCTTTTAGGTTTATATCCCACATATAAGTGATATCATGTGGCTTTCAACTTTTTCCATCTGGCTTATTTCGCTTAGCATGATTATTTCAAGGTCTATCCATGTTGTCACAGATGGCAGTATTTCAGTGTGTCTTCACTTTTGCATTTCTGACTTGTCTGTTTCTTCTGGATGCAATCATACTTAGTCCTTTGCATATTGAAATCCTTCGTTCCACTCTGGTTTAAGCTCAAATAATGACCTCAACCTTCCCACCAAACTCACACACACAAAAGTCTCATCCAGCACTTCTGCTTCTTCACTTCCCATTTCAGTGCATTATCTACTACTCTTTTTTTACTTATTCCCATATTCAAAACCCTCTACTGTCTCTATGTCTGATTTAAAATTGGCAAGTTTTGCTCTCTGATTAATCTTAAAACTTCTACCTTCGCTTTTATTATTCTACACACATTTTTTGATTTCTCCTATGATTTTGAGTTTATTTTCTACCTGGATTTTATTTGTGCTTTTTTTGGTCACATTCCTGTTTGTGATTTCCAAGATTCTGTTCTAATTTATTGTCTATTCTTGCTAGTCTATATGCTCAAGAAACTATCACCACTATGCTAATGACATTACAACCTATGAATAGTATTTCTGAACAAGTACAAATTTACAATTGCTTAATTACATTGCAGAAAGATGTTTCCTTCTCCACACTTTTAAGTAAAATAAGATCTGAAATTGACTCATTGAAATGTCTACATGTTTTTTATTCTGTGTTTCTTTTTGTCTCTCTATTTTTCTTTATCTAAGGTATATATAGTTTCTCAGTTACCATAATAACAGTCCCAATGATTATTAAGGCTATTACTCTTTATTTTCCTTTATTCAGCTTTTAATAAATACCCATTTTTACCTTCTTCATTTGCCCACTTTCTTATTATAGACTACCATTACACATTGTTCATGCAATAACCTAAATGTGTCTCATTAATTGAATTTCTGTTACCTAGATGATATTTGAAGGACCTTATTTGTATTAAACTTAATATTTCTATGTATAATTATTTATACTACACATTCTACACATATATTTCTGTGCAAAATTGTTTTAGTTTTAACATGTTTCGATGCTATGTATGTTGATATTTTCTTTGATACTAATAAAATTTAAGTGCATCACGTTAGCAGTTTCTTTTCACTTTTTCATGTTTACAGTATGTTCTGCCACAGAAAAAAATTACAAAGCTTTTACTGGATAATTGATTTGGTAATATTTTTTATTGGAAAATTATGTTTCTATTAAGAAATGTTGAGATTTAGGTTATAGTAGAATTATTTTATGAACCTATTTTGCTTAGCATTCTTGCATAAATTTTACTACTAAAAGGCTCAACTGAGATATAATCTAATTTATATCTGCTAGTGTTTTAATTATTTCAGATTTTGACACATGAGAAATGTGCTTATTTAGAGAAAAGCTGTTTATGTTTCATGCATATAATAAACAGGCATGCAGAAACCATTCAATGCCAGGAAATTTAATAATCACTGAAATACAAAGCCAAAGAATAAATAATCTCTTTTTCAATGAATTCTGAGAAGGTAGACAGGAAAAATTTATTATTTTAAAGAGTGATATGTGGTACATAAGAATTAAACAGTGTTAAGGAAGTAAATGTGACTACATACTAAACAACCTCTTAATCAATTTTAACGTTTTAACTAAATTTACAGATATCTTCTCTGGACAGTGAATGTAGGGACTATTCACAGCACTGCATAAAATTCTATAGTAATTATAGGCTGAATTTGTGCAGAACAAATCATTATCTAATTACTTTCACATCTGCAATCAAGTTTAATCCTTTTGAAGAATGTATTAGATAGACATGGTTATTTTCTTTATTATTCAGATGAGAAAAATAGGGCTGAAATACTTTTAGTAAGTTATCAAATATAAAAATATTAGTAAATGAATGAACCTGAAATAGAGCTCAGATTTCCAGACTCTGAATCAAGGACTCATACATTGAGACAAGGAATAGAAAAAGAATTCCCATCTCCCACAAACGCCTGTTCCCTTTTCTCACTTTCTAACACTTAGGAATTTCTCTCCATCACACTCCACTGCAATAAGTTTACATGTCATTGTAATATCTTTTAATTAAAAAAATTAATAGAATTTATTGGGGTGACATATGTTAATAAAATTATATACATTTTAGGTGTACAGTTCACTAATACATCATCTGTATATTACATTGTGTGTTCATTACCTAAAGTCAAATCTCTTTTTGCCACCATACATATGACCCCCATTCTCCTTTCCTTACTTCTTCCTCTTTCTCCTTTCCTTCTGATAATCACTAAACTGTTGTCTGTGTCTATGAGTCATTTCTATAGTTTGTTACATCTTTTAATTATTAGGATTTTTTGTCTCTATAGTTAGTTTTAAATAAGCCAATTTGGCTATTAAAGGTCTAACTCCATTCTCATTGGAATAGAAGCCAGGGACTTTGGAAATAATGTCAACTGGTGATCTAGCAAAAGTTGAAGCATCTGTTTCGAAAAACAATAAAAAAATAAGTTAAATAAAAGCAAATGAAAGTGGTATTATGTCTTAATAATTACTTTCCATATACATCCCTCTGATTATTAGCTATATAGATGCAGTTAGGCTTCCCTATATTCATTGAATAAAAGCTGTAGTTACTTATAAGTACATTCTTTTGTTTCTATGAGGAAGAATGAAATATTTAGAGTGAGCTCTTCAAGTTAAAAAATACAAAATTTCAGTAACAGGTGATGCCTTTCTAATTGCTCAGGTGTGACTTGACTAAAGACTGAAAGAAAATAAAATAAAAACCATTTAATTCGCAAATAAAATAAAATAATAAAAGCCATTTCATTTTAAAGGATGTTGTTAGCAATTACTTATGATCAAGGCAGCATCTCTACTAAACTGAAAAACAAGTTCGGTAAAAGTTCTTTTCCAGACAACACTTCATATGACGGAATAAAAAAAGAAAAAAAAATGTTTTTCAAAAAAACATAACAGAAACTGTAAGACATCATAAAGAAATAAAAGAGCCTTATACCTTGAACACTGAGAGTGACTTGGGCTTTTTTTTTTTTTTTTTTTTTTTTTTTTTTTTTGCGCAACTGGAAAAAAATGCAAGGATGAGATGTTTTAAAAGATCAGGGAAATAAAAGTCACAAATGGAATTCTTTGAACAGTGTAGCTCTGGAAATACAAATTCAGGGATAGTTGTTTTTCTCCATTAGCAATAACAGTAGGCTGTTCATGTGTTTTTTACTCACTAGTGCAAAACTTATTACAGGATATCTTTGGGAATAAAGACAAAGAAAGAGAAGATATAGATGTATGAAAGGGTGTGAAGAAAAGAGCACACTTCAAAAATTTTTCAAAAAACAAAACAGATCCCAAAATTTAGACTTCTGCAGGGATGTTTATGTGTCAATTGAATGTCTATATAATATAAATACAATTTAAAATAGGTTTTCATATTTAATGTAAAATGATAGTTTTATAATATGTTTTGCAAAATACTTTTTATACAAAATTTAGATACCTGCCAGCTAAGTAATAACTGTTGGAAGTAACTTGCATTAAAATATTTCATTTGTGTATATTTATATATTTAAAATCTTTCTCACAGTTTTTCAGTTTAGAGAGAAAACATTGTCCTTTCTGCCTGAATATTGCATAGCTCTTTTTATAGTCTTTTAAAATATTGACATTAGTGTCACACTTTGAGGATTATGGGAATGTGGGCAATTAACACCAATCTCAGTTTTTATATCTTGTGGTAACTTGCTACTCTGCAAATATCTTAAGAAGCCTTGCTGTTAAATGACTCTGACAGTGTCACACATTTTCGCACACATTTTGTTGTTCACTGAGAAATGCTGAAAAAATGTCTATGGTTAAGATATTTGTGAGAAAAAAATTTAAATCTTAAAAAAAGATCATTCAATAAATGTGCCATTCACACTGATATGACTTTTAAATAATTAATCAAAAATATAGGCAATAAATATTGAAGGTTCCTGTAGAAACTCAAGCAAAATTATAGCATATTCTTTTCCTTTAAACTAATTCTTGTAATCATTGATGAATATCTCCTGATTTTGGACTAAAATTTAAAGTGAATATAAAGAACATATTTTAAAAAGAGAGGAAAAAAAAGGATACTAGTAACTAAAAGAGGTTTTCTTCAGAGAGTGGTTTTATAGTTTATTAAATATTTTATCTTTATCTTTTTTAATTGTTTTAAAATTTTTAACTATTTCTAAACGCAAAAATAAAAACGATAAATATAATATAAAATACTACTTTTTTTTTGCAGTAGAGAATTTCTCCTTTGAGTGACAATACTTACCAATTAAATGCAAAATTCATTTTATACAAAAATGACATTATATCATATCTCCTAATTGTAGAGGAAAACAATGAACAATCTTTAGATTAATTTTAAAAAATAATAAATCCTGCCACTTACCCTAGAATATGTTATCAAGACTTGATAACATATTCAAGAAGTAATTTAATTACAAATCAATATGTGGATTCAGTATACCACCTTTTATGGAATTTAAATTGCAGTGCATGTGTAAAATGACTTTTTCAGATGTTTTCTTCATAGCAACATTTTAGTACATCTAGAATGTCATATACAATTGTTTTATGTGGTATCTTGGTATTTTTGACTACAATATCAGTAGTCTATGGGCTATATTTTGTCTTCTTGCAGTATCTCAAAGGCCCTGAAATGTTGATTTTATATATGCACTGAATATTCTAGATTAGGTCATCCTCTCCATTTCAGTAAAACTTCATTCATTCATTTTGTGAGTGCAGAAATATTACAAAAACAATAATTTGAATTATGTTTATGTTAATAAAATATGCATATATAAAATTATTAAGGTCACATTTGCTGGACTGATGCAGATTTTCTACTATCTCAGAGTGAATCTCCCCTAAATAATTTTTCCCCTTCTGTCACCTCAGTCACCGGGAATGGTGATAAAAATCTATTATAGAGATGGTATGACCAACACACTGTTTTGGCACAGTTTCTCACACTCCTGAAATATAAACTTTACACAGACTACTTAATTTCGTTAAGCCTATTTTATTTGTAATAAGGATAATTATAATAATTACTACATAAGAATGTGATGAGAACTGAATAAGCTAAAAATTTAGAAAACATTTCACTTAGATCTTGGCATATTATAAGCACTAAATATTAGTTATGTGTAGTAGTATTTTTAAAGTTGATGTTATTGAGTTTTATTCTTATGTTTCTGGAAACTTTAAAATTTGACTTGTGTAAGTATCTAAGGTTACATGAAATCATGAAAAATATATCATAGCATGGATTTTAAAAAGCAGCCAACATGTAATTTGCAGAACTTATTGAAAGAAATGTGAGAGTTATACTTATCTGTTTGTTACTGAAAATTTGAAATTGTTTCAAATATAAAAAAAATCAGTAGTTTGTTGTATATAAAAACATTTCAAACTTCAATTATTACCTTTAAATATATTCTGGTAAATGTACTGTAATCTTAAGCATATGTTAATTGATATACCTTGACTTTCGAAGTTCTAAGTTCAGTACAATTACCCTGTTCTCTTGTAAGAATCCTTTGAATTCCTTGATCTACCTCCTGATATTTACTCACCGCTCTATGTTTGTGTTTTATTGAACCCTATTTCTCCCTCACATCTCATTTGCTATGGCTGCTTTCTGCACCATTGTCCTCTAAATTATATTACATAGTGTTTGTCTCTCTTTGGTCCTGTGTTTAGTCAGTATTGATTCACATGGGTCATCACTGTTCTTTCTACAAGTGGCTTAAGAACAAGGTCATGCCTTGTTCACCACCTTATTCCAGCATCCAGAATAATATTTGGTATACTGTAGGCACTCAAAAAATATTTGTTGACTGAAAGGTGAATAGTGAAGACTTTACCATTTCTTCAGTTGGTTTTCTTCATGTCTAAGTCTTTTTTCTTCTCACAACACTCTTCTCTACCTGCATTCTAGCTTAAAAAAAAAGAGAGAGACACCTACTACCTATCTTTAATTCTCCACCACTCTGAAACTTGAATGAACTTAACAAAAGTCGCCAATGATTCCTACAAGCAAAGTAATACCTGTTGGAAGTAAATTGCATTAAACTTGTTGTGTGTGTGTGTGTGTGTGTGTGTGTGTGTGTGTGTATGTGTGTATTTAAAATCTTTCTCACAGTTTTTCAGTTTAGAGAGAAAATATTTTCTTGTCTGCCTGCATATTGCATAGCACTTTTTATAGTCTTTTAAAATATTGACATTAGTGTCATGACTTGAGGATTACCAGAATGTGGGCAATTAACACCAATCTCAGACTTTGTATCTTGTGGGAACTTGTTCCTTTGGTGACTACATCCTTTCCTGTTGAGTTTCTTATAAATATTAGTGCCTTTGAAAACTTATAAAATAATGTTTACTAAAGAAAAAAGCATGCAAAAATTTTTAAAAGGCTTATTGTTTCATTGTGATGCATAGTAATACATTAGGTATTAACTGTAAGTCTTTTAAGAATATATTAGTTTGAAATTCTATTCCCTCTTTGAGAAATGTAAGATATTAAAAATGTACTCTGAAATTGTTCTTTGATACAAGACCTTATATCCAGATGAAACAATACTTGTGGGATATTTCTACAAGTTGATATATACTGAATAAAAAAAAATTTTCAAGATGTTACAAAATAAAAGGAGAAAGTCCATATACACTATTAACCAAGAATAGGTCCAGATCAGCAATGTACACTGCCCTAAATAGGATGATGTTATATACCTCACTTTATTCTGAATACAATATAAAAAGTTAAGGCAGATTAAAATTTTTAAAAAGATGTAAAATATATTTTTAGAAATACAATTGTCAATATGTGTGGTAAATTAATTTTATTAGGTATGACTTTTAACAATATTTGTTATTTCTTAATTCATATATATATGCATAATTTTCATAACTCTTTTTAAAACACGAGCTGATTGTGGAAGATTTAGAGACTAGAATAACCACTATCGACATTCAACATTTTAAAGGTCATTTTTCTAAAAGTTGTGATAACATATAATATGTTGAAATATAAAATTTCAGTTTAAATTAATTCTTGTGGAGAAATATTACCTTCAAAGCTGTTTTTACTAGGAAGAGAAAATATTGGCTTTGTGAGTTGGTCATTTAAATAATATTATTATTGCTTCTATAACACTCACAGGTTTTGGGCTATATTCCTGTGAAGAGGAAACAGCATTAGAATATTAAATTTTGATGTACTAGGGCCAAAGGAGCACTACAGTGTCGCAATAATCTCAGAGAAAGCTAAGGCCTGTAAGAACATTTTAATGAGCTAGTCTGCCTTCCCTTTGGAAGTAGAGATAAGGTAGCTGTGGTAGATGGATTATTGTCCCTAATTCTATCTCTTCTTTATCTCTAATTATGGGACTCAGCAATTCTTTCTGCTGGAGAAAATTTGAGTTTGGCCATGTGACTTGATTTGATTAAAGGAATATGGTCGTATAGCTCTAACTGAGGCTCTAAAACATTTGGAAAATTTTTGCCAGCTCTCTTGAACTTGCTGTGTGAAGAGCATGCCCCATGGAGTCGTTGTTCTTTCTGGCTGAGAACCAGAATGAAGACGTATAGATCATGAGAGACATATAAGAACTCATAAGAGACCCCAACAAATTAAATAATCTAGAAGAAATGGATACATTCTTAGTTACAGGTAACCTATGTAGACTAAATCATGAAGAAATAGAAAATCTAAATAAGCCAATAATTGGTAAGGAGATTTAATCAGAAATTCTTGCTAAGTAAAATCTTGGTTCTACTCTTAAGTACCTTCTTGGGCAAAGTTTCTCAGCCTTCAAAAGTGAGGTGATTTATATTTCTAGAAGATATTACCTTTTTATAATTTTATATTTAATGACTTGTTTTCCTAACATTATTACATATTATTTTTAATGAGAATATTGAATGATGTTAAATATATTTTAATTAAAATTTAATTTATGTTTATTTTATTTTTAAGAGATTTAAGTTGTATTATAACCTCTATTTAGTAGTTCTATTTCCCAGAATGATGGTTCTCCCCATGCACACAAGAAAGCAAAAAATAATTTTAGATTAGTTTGATTCTATTTGTGAACATGAAGAAAAAGACTGCAAGAATTTTTTTTTTCACGTACGGGGACTCAATTTTATACTCTCAAAATATTTTTATGTACTCCTTTTATTCCAGAAGTAATTCCTTCTGTTCTACTTAAACTTCCTAGCACTATGCAATAATATTAAGTCAAGTTAGAAAATGTTTCAGAATGACCTTATACTTAAAAATTATTGCATGCATTTTGTGTTTGTACATTTGATAAAAGACTACTATGATTTACTCAATATTAATAAACATATCTACTCTTATAAAGAAATTATAAAAGTGTATTTGTAAACTTTTCTTATTTTTATCAAGGTGGTAAAGCATTGAGACAATTGATTTTACATATTTTTATAAAATTAAAGTGTTATCACTCAATTATATACATTCATTATAATTTCAAATAAATAACATTTTTAAAGATGACTATAATGTTTGACGTTCTAATGCTTTCTCTACACAAACTTAGTAGCCATAAAATGAGGTGTATTTTACAATATCTTCTTAAACAAAAACACTATTTATCACTTACATACCAAGCATTCTGGGGACAAGGAAGTTCAAATTAATTCTTCTTAACTAAGAGGAACAATTCTGGAAGTCCCAAACAGGATCCAAATTGTGTGGCATTGGCAAGTAATAGCTGATTGACCTAGGCTTATTCCTATTTACCTCTGGAGCTGGACGAGGAGCCCAGTTTTCTTAAGAACATTGCCACAAACATATCCCAGACATCCAGGATCTATGAATAAGGAAGAAAAAGCAGCATGTCTTTTATTGAGCAATGAGCAATGTCTGTAACGAGATTGCTTTGGAGACCTAAACCTAAACATATTTTAAATGTGTAAACTAAATTAGTAGTTTTAATTTTACTTTTATTACTAGAATTACACTCTTTTTAACAAAAACTACTAATATTAAAGTAGCAATGTAGATGAGACCTTCTCGCAGACTGTATCTCACTTCTATATACTGTCTTTTATTAATCTCAAAGACAATTATGTATATAAGATTTGAATCTTCAATGTTAACATAAACTTATACTATTGTTTTAAATCAGCTGTAGTGCCTAGTAAGCTTCAGGGAATATAATGGTGTTTGGTATAAATATTTTAATTTTAATTGAATAGCCGACCAAAAATATAAACAGGTTTTTTTAATTATACTTAAAGTAATATTTTATGGAAGAAAATGATTTACTTTCAGGAAACGAACATGATTCGTGTGATCCCATCAAAATATAATTATAGACGTTGCTTTAAAATTCTAATTTACCACCTACTTTATTTCCTAAAAATTAATAAACAACTTCTACAGCTGTAACTGAAGGATACAAGGAGGTAAATGATGTACTAAAGTTAAATCTCATGGATAAATATAGCTTTTCTTTTCAAGTATGAATGATACATGTTAAGTCGAAAAAACAAAACATATAAACAAAAATAGAACCTTGAAAATGCATTTCTAAGATGATTAAATAGTATTAAGACTGAATTTTTGTAGGTGCCATTTTAAATCTGTTTTAGTGATTACTCTGTTTTTGTTTTTGTTTTTTATTGTAACTTCTTGTTTGGTGACTGCTATACAATTTTTCAGTGAATAAAATGGAAGTTATTTTTGACAGTTTGTAGAGCAAAATAAAAGAGATTAATTTTTTCTTTATTGACTTCTAAGCTGGAAAAATGTCTTTATCTTCAGACTATAATCAGATGGTTCATATATATTCATATGCATATAGGTAAATATATTCATATGTGATATAAATTGCTTCTTTAGGATATATGTAATTTTAAATATATTTTAGAATAATATATTTGACTACCTAAAGTATATCTGGCTCTAAGCTACGTACCGCAGACATAAAGTTAGGTGGGATATACAGGACAACTGTCATAAGATGAATTAAAAAGAAGGGAGAAGCCTAAAGAAATAGCCAGAAAACTACAGGATATTATATAGGATACTTATATGATAAATATGGCATTCAGTGTGAATACAAAGATCAGATTTAGAAGGCATTAGAGATAAATCTGGGGCTGAACGAGAAGGATGTATGAGATGGGAGATAAAAGAGCATATTACACAAATGAAACAACGTATGTAAAAATTCATTATATTTTAAGGATTGGGAAGATGTTTTTTACATCTTGAACATGCAGTTTGAATAAGGGTGTGGCTAGACATATGTATGGATGTAAAAAGAACCATGTTCTAGGACATTAATAATTCTGTAATGGAGTTTACATAGAAATTAAAAGAAATGAGGAGTTATAAATGCATCTTAGGTTACTCTAATGTAAACATGAATAGCTGGACCCAAAAGAAAGTAAAGAAAATTGTTTAAGAGTATAAGTCAATAATAGAAGAAATAAATAATGGTTTGTATATGGCAATGGTAATGAGGATGGGATAAAGTAGACATGTTTGACAGATATTTGGAGGGTGAAATTATTAGGAATTGAGTTAATTTAATGTGCAGTGGCTTATGGTAATGGAGGAATTAAAAATGCTATTAAACCCATTACAAAGTACAATTGATTTTATAAAAGAAAAAAGTATAAATAAATAATACTATCTATGATATATTTATATTATCAGTTTATTATGCCTTTCTGTAAGCATCTCTCATTCAAGGAGGAGTGAGATTTACTCTCTGAGTGTTATAGTGCTTTTATTTTAACCATCTGAAAACTATTTATTGCACAAATATTATGCACAACACAGTATTTTTCTTCTGTCCTTACAAAGCTTTTGAAATATTGGAGAATAAAACAGAAGTAAGGCAGAAACAATGAAATTTGGCTAACTATACCAACACAAACAGCTGTAAGTAAGAAAAGTAATACTGAAGGCAGGGAAGAAACAGTGATTGATATTCTTGTTGGAAAGATGGATGAGCTCGGTCTGACAGTTTCTGTCTAAAATTGAATTTCCTGCTACTCAAGCAACTTAATTTCATTTATTACTTTTTAACACTATGACTTACAGAAAGTATTTCAAAGGTGGTTTTATCTCTGTTAAGTTTGCAATTAAAATATAAATGTTGAAAAAAAAAATTTTTCCTAGCTTAAGTTCGTGTTGTTTTTCTTTGTGTTGCTAGTTGGAAGGAGGTATGTTTTATGTTTTTTTTGCTTTGTGTCAATATACTCAGTATATATCTTAGGTTGAAAACACAACACACATGCATCTCTCTTTGAAGTTGTCATTTGTCTTTCTTGCCTATAATTTCAAGACAGGTATCTCCTGAGAAGACTAAATGACATAATAGGAGATTGGCAGGGAATCTAAGCTCCATGTTCTATGTGTTAATGCATCAAACGTGCCAACATTAAGATGAAGAATGGCTTCCTAGTATGAAGATTAGAATATGTTTTCAGAGAGAAAGTGGCCCTGTGTAAATTTATTTCTTGCTTAGAAACCAAATGCAAACTTTAAATTGTATTGTTAATGTACTTTCCACAGATGTAAAAACCTGCTTTCTGTTTTCATAGCATAGTATTATAGATTGTTAATGAATTTTTCTTTGCTTATCTTTTCCCATCCTGTGGGATGTCTCAAGTGGAAAATTACACCCTGATTAGTGAAGGAAGCTGAGTTAAGAACTAAGAAGTACGTTCAGACTCTATATAATTAAATGATCAGAGACCAACAGCTAAACACTAGAGAAAATATTTACACTATTTTTTGCAATGAAACAAAACTTGGTATAAAGAAGGTAAAGGAAGTATGAAGCAACATTTGACTTCTGCAGTTATAATTTAAGATTGGTCATATAAATAAACATTTTTGAGCATTCTATAAAAAATGAAATATAAAGATTCATCTTTGAGAGGTTTCCAAAATTGCATTTGTTAATTAAATATGTATTTATTGAGGGCCAAACATAAGTATTCATTGAGTGCCAAACATGTTTGACTTTGATTATAGTGAGATATACAAAATAGCCAAGGCCATTATTTTCAAAGACATTAAATACTGTGGGTAGAAAGGGTTAGAGGCTGTGACTTCACAATAAATGAACAAAATTAAGTAAGTTTTAACTGATAGTTTAAGTAAGGGGATTAAGAGAGAAAAGTATGATTTCTAGGTGTTTGTACTATAAACCTGCAAGGAGAATGTGTAATTTTCCAAGACTAAGAAGACTAGGGAAAAAAGAAAGTACATTTGGAGGGTAGAAATCAAAATTCTCTTTGGGGCATGCTAAATTTCATGTCTACTAAATATCAGAGATGAACCTTTGACTCAAAAGAAATCAATCACTACATCAATCAGCAGACTGACCATAGTCAATGATCTAGTCTATCAAGAATACACTTCCTAGCCTAGCCAACCTATCTGGAATGGGGACTATTTAAACTAATTGGATTTCTTTCCCCAGGACAGTGCACTCATCCTTCAACTGCTATAAATCGTGGCTGCCAAGTTCTCACACTTGTTCTTTTCTATGGAAAATTGACCTCATTAGCCTCCTTAGAGGGAATAAATGACAAGATATCACAAAGGTTCAAGGTTAGAAACTTTCAGGAGGGTGGGGCATGGAAGTCTAAATCCTCGCTTGAAGGTTGGACTGCCTCCTAGTGCAAATTATCTGCCACAGTGTCCTGTGGCATAAGGCCAAAGCTGTTCTCTAGCACAGACTTGAACCTTGCATAGCCTTTTTTCCTACCCTGTCCTGTTTCCCTTTTCTCTTGAGACTATATCTATACTATGACATTCTCACAGAAAGCACTAGCTTAGGCACTGCCTCTAAGGAAACTCATTTAAAACACTAGTGTAACATTCAACTACTGCTAAAGAAACACTAAAATAATTGGTCTTCTAAAGCCAAACTATAACTTGATCTGTAACCAAACTGATAAATAATGCTCTAGATTCTGCTTGAGAAGTCATCTTATTTGTTCTTTAATACTTAGTTGTGTAGATTCTGTTGTTTCCTTCTTTAATTTATTGTACTTACTTCAAAATTCTTTTTTCTCTAAAATACTCTGAATATATCAATGATCCTTGTATCATGAGAGAGATTCAAAGGGACATATTCAAAGGGACATATTCAAAAATAAAATTTCTTGTTTACATAAATGTGCTTTAGTTAAACATGTAAAACTGTCATTTTTGGAATTTTTAGAATATTATTTAATCGAATGTTTCTTCTGTAATTTGTGCTTGGAGAAATGACTTACAAAACTCAGAGTGAAAACACTTGATGCCAGTGAAGAATTGAATTCCAGGCAATTCATGGCCCGGTTTTTACTGTAATCTGTGGGTCCACATAACCTGAAATACTTATCGCAGATTTTTTTTTTTTTTAAAGCAAATTGGTAGATGAAAATCTGTAATTCTCCATGCTCCCTTTCCCAACTTTTATAATACCCTTGGCAGTTATTGGGGTGGGGTGGGTGGATTGTGACCACTTCTGTAACTATAATTTTACAAGAGACTGTGCTTTTCCTTTTTTTTTTTTTTTTTTTTTTTTTACCTTCTCAACTATATTGAGAAATTACGAAGCAGCAAAATGTTGCAGCTATTCCACTGGGAAGAAATTATATGCATATAAAGTAAAATATACAGCCTTTTTCATGAACAGTGTGTGAGCTATTTGAAAATTTTATGCCATTAACACTTTCAATATGTCATTAATCTAGAAAATAAGAGGGAGTAATGAAAGTCATTAAAAGCAGCTGAGTGTCATGCTGTAGCTTGGCCAATAAGAGCATAAAGAATGAGAAACAGAGCAAGACATACTATTACATTACAACCTGGCAAGGCTGTATAATTAACATATATATATATATACTTTTTCTTTAAAGATTTTTTCTACCTCCATATTATGCTTTTTATGTATATAGGACAAAAATAGATGCTTAAATATTAGACAGGATCGCCAAGGACCTATAATAAAAATGTCAGCTAAAACTAATATAAATGTCATTATTTTTAATTTTGAGGCACTGAGAACATCACACTCTGTATGTCCTCCTCCGCCTCCCCTGTTACAATCTCTAGACTACTGTGTTCAGGTAAGACTTGATTTAAAAAGAACAGTCACGAACACAAATACCGAGAAGAGAAGGTATACAATGGTTACTTTGCTTTGGCTGACAAATGTATGTATTACTTATTGTGTTATAAGACACAAGGCAATTTCTTTCTTTTTTTCTTGTTATGTTTACCTACTACAGCTAACATTCTTTTTCCTGCAGACTGTCTATGGATATACCTCAGCCATGACCAGCCCTGGAAACACAGAACCAGCTGATTTTTAAATCAACTTTGATATAAACCAGTTATGATTTTGCCCGATGTCCAAGAATGTACAATTATGTACCTTATTATAGATAGTAGACTAAAGGGAGATTCAAGATTGACACTAATTTTCTAAGTAGCCCAGGATAAATTCATGGACATTAATGTTCTCTTTGGCTTGGTAAAGTTTGGTTTTGTTTCTCTAATACAAAAGTTAAAGCATATACATTAAGAAAATTATCAAGCAAATACAAAGGAAATAAAATTGAATAGTAGTAAACTTTTAAGTGTTGATGATTCAATAATATATATAGAATTAATTGAGGGGAATACCCCACATATTATAAGAAATAGTCATCAGGAGGAAAAAGTGATGGCAAAAACTTATAGCTGACCTACACAAAATTTTCTTCCATAATAAGGCAGCTTTTTGGCAATTTCCTACAATAAAATTTGACACTATGCTAGATATCCTCAGTCTTGATTTTAATGATGGGAAATATTAGGAAATTCAATATATATGTATAGACAGATCAATCTCTCATAATAATTATTTATTCAATAACTTTTTGAAATAATGACACCTGAGAGCTTTTTAGAGAATAGGTATTGTTACTATTTTGCTAAAATAATCTTTATTTAAAAAGCAATCTAAGTAATTTTGTTTTAAGAAATGACATTATGTTATCATAATTTCAAGCAAAACATTCCCCAATTCATTCCATACAAAAGTTTTTAGTCTGAGAATATCATATGGAAAAAATTTGAGTTGCATGCCATATTTTGAAAACTCAAAAAAATGTGTGTGTGTGTGTGTGTGTGTGTGTGTGTGTGTGTTTGTATGTGTGAATACACTGAGTATGAGTGATAGTGAGTTAGCACCTATAACTATTTAGTATGTTATGCTTACGAACAATATCAATATATTTTTAAATGATTTTTTAAAGCCCAGATTCCAATTTTCCTAAGCATATGCCAAAGCCTTCACATGAATGGATTACATTTGTCAAAGTCTCAAGGAAAATAATTTTATCATGAAGGATGCCTGATTTTAGTATTGAATTTCTATATGAAATTCAAAGACCTGATTCCACCACTTTCAAAATAATGATTACTTCATAAGTCTTTTCACTATGCACTACCTACCGCCAACTATCAAGTTGTCTCTTCTCCTTTTGGCAAATCAATACATATCCATTATGTTAACTTTTCTATACAAATTGTATTTATTTTCAATTTTATTTTTATTTTTTACATAGGTTTTACTTGATGTATTTTCCTAACTTTGCAAATCATTTGTAAACCTCATGTTCGCATGGAAGGCATGCTTTTTTTTTCCCCCATTAAATTTATGAATTTTTACTTAGTGACATTTCACATGACTAACTTAAGTCCTTAAAAGAGAGTAGAAGATAGGGAACCCAGCTTTTTAAAAAATTTCTTTTCTTTTTTAGAAATAAGACAAAGATTTTTATTACATATATTAGTCAAAGTTCTCTAGAGAAACAAAATTAATAGGACATAGATAATAGATATGATATTATATTATTATTGGTATTATATATAGAGATTATATAGAAGAGATTTATATATAAAAGAGACTTATTACTAACAATTGTTTCACAATATTAAGAAGTCTGGCAAGTCCCAAGATCTGCAGGATCTCCAAGCTGGAGACCTACAAGAACTGATGGGTTGGTTTCGATCTGAATCTAAAAGCCTGGAACAAAGAGAGAGCTGATGAGTTCCAGTCCAAAGACCAGCAGGAAAAACCAATTTTTTAGTTCAAATCTGAAGGTGAGAAAAAAGACAATGTCTGAAGGCTTCCAGGCAGGAAAATTCTCCCAAATAACTAGCATGATTCTGTATAATGAGAGAAGAATATGTAAAATAAGGTTGTCGTTATAATCAATACCAAAGAATTTACAATCTTAATGAATTCTTTGTTTTCTTCTCTCTCTTATTCTGTTATCATGCAACATAAGATGTATTGACTTCATATCATAGTATTTAAGTATTGTTGACTTTGCATCATGATATTTAAGTTATGGGATATCAAGGAAGAGTAAACATAATTGCCATAATTCAGGTGATTTGTGATTATTGGCTTATGCTATTATTGTTCTGAATATGGAGAGAATAAGAAAAAAATTCTTGATATATTTCAAAGGTAGAACTGGCAGATCTAGTTTGTAGACGATGAGAATAAAAAGAGAAATAAAAAGGTTTTTTGCTTGAAAAATTGCTTATGTAACTATATCAAATAAAATATGTCTAATAGCAATAAATGAGAAGCAAAGTAACAGTGACTTTAAAGATATAAACTTATTTCTCATTCATATAAAATTCAGAAATGAACTCGAGCCTATGCTTTTCAAAGTTCTCAGAAACCCTGGCTGTTTATAGCTCACCACTCTGCCATTTTAAGATGTTTCCTTTATCTTCATCTTCGTAATACAGGACAGTGTTTAAGATCTCCTTTTTTAGAAAGTTTCAAGTATATAGTACTATATTATTCTCTACAATCCCAATTCTGTACTAAGAACACAAAATCCCTGATTTACAAATGCTGTTATAGAAAATTGAGAAATTGGGAAACCTCTGTAACAATTTTCATAATGCCATCATAATCATCATATATAAATTTCATATAAAAGAATATTACATTCTAGACAAATGTTCCTTATATTCTTGACTAAAACAAAATAACATTTAAAATATAGAAAATTTTACTAGTCTAATCTATAAGTTGAGATGTTCAGTTTGAGTCCTGTTAATTTTAAGTGTCTTTTTAAGTGGAGATATTTGACTCTGAAGTTCAAAAACAGACATGTTTCTCTCATAAATTTAAGAATCATGAGAGTGTAGAAGGTAGTATTGGTAACAGTCAAGACAGAGAAAGAATCAAGACTCATATCTTTCTCACTCAGTTTTATTAACACTTTTTCTTTTTCACATGTAACTTAAACACTTTACTCTCTGAATTATATACAGTATCACTCATAACATGCACCACTTACACAAACTCAACAAATATATGTTAATAAATAGAAAATATTTCATCACAAATGAAGTAAAATTGCCAAATAGCATCAAAATATGTGTGGTCAGGAAACACACAAAATAAACCCACAGAAATCTTCCTAGATATGCCCAAGAATCAGACTTGAAAAGGAGCTCAGAAATCATCTTTCTCTATTTGTAAAATCTGGAAAAGAAAATTTGGCATGTCCCAAATTAGTAAGCCAAATAATGAAATATCAAGGCACTCACTAGCTCAGATCTCCTGATTCCCAATCCAATGTTCCTTCTACTTCAACAAGCATAAGAGATCTCTCAACATAATTTTAAAAACTAAAAAAAAAAAAAAAAAGAAAAAAGAATTAAGTTGGAAATAATAATGATTTATTTAAAGTTTAATAATCAAATGTGTATGTTTTCATATATTTCCTTCATGAAAAACACTCTGAAACTCTAATTGTGAAACAAACTTGAAAATTTTCTTGAAGTATTCTAATGCTCAGAAAAGCAGCTCTGTATGTCGATTGCATTGTATACTGTATAAAGTTAATCTTTTAAAAATTTCTCTAATGTTAACATTGTTTCTAAATTTGTTTCATAATTTTACTTTCAGATATATATAGTATTAGCATCTTGAACACTATGACAACATGAATGTGAATGAAAAAATAAATGGAAATTTCTAATATAAAAGCAGATGGTACACCAAATATACACACACACACACACACACAAACACACACACACACACACACACACACATATGTATGGAAACTCAGAAGAATTAAATTTATCTGCACGGTTTTTCATCTAAATAACAAGATAATGTGACAATATCACATACGAATCACTAACACATTTAAACATACCAGATTTCCACCGCTGAATGTGTAAGTAATGATTAAAGAAGCAGGCAGCATCAAATTTCTTAATGCCAACATCTGTACAATGTTAAAAATGCTTTGGATGTGAATTTTTGAAGATATGTGTAGCTGTACTGAAAGTAAATGCTGTAAAGTATAGGGTCCTGTTTACTTGGTCCTTAACCTCCCTTACAGTAGTGAATTATTTTCCTCTGGGATAATGATACAAAAATATTTATATATTCTGACATCCTTTTCCTGGCTTTATCTGTTATTGACTTCTTATCAATAAAATACAGAATTGATCAAAAATTTAAAAGAAAAATATTTTAAAATACTAGTACCTAATTATATTTTGCTCTTGTTAGTCTTTCTGAAGAATTTAGCTAGGCCTCTTAACATATATGCTTCACAAAAAAAAATGGTATTAACCATTAACCATATACTTAAAAAGAAATATTAAGTTCTTTCATACAATACGGTGAAATCTTAGTAGATTCTATATTCAAAATCTAAATTCTTTGCTATTTTGATATGATAACATATTTCCATGAAAATTTTTATGTTTTGTTTTGTTTTTACATAAATCTGGGACTCTAAAAAAAAGTACTAGAAGAAAAATACAAATCATTCGCTTTAGCAAACTATGTAAATAATATACTTATAACAACTATTTTTTTGTCAGATACTAATTTCAAGTTCAGTACATATCATTTGAACTATTTCTTACATGCTTTACCAGCAAGGAGATAAATTAATTAATTAATTAATTCATTAATAAAATGTGTCATTTAAATTTTATCTCAATCTCATTATGAAAAAAATCAACTAAATAGAATAAATATCTCAGCCAGCAAAGTGAGAAGATAAAAAAAAAAATTTATAAGTGTTTTAGAAAGTATTGGACATTCTATTGTTATATGTTGCATTCTTCAGATTTTTACATATAGTATTGACCCTCGGAAGTTTGGGTGTTTGATCTCTTCCATCCTATTTGGCTTGAGAGATAATTTTCATAATTTCTATGTGCAAATTATATTTAATTTTCTATTAAATTTAAACTTGTTTGGTTAATATGACTTACATAAATGCCTTCATGGACACAGAAATCTGAATATAAGTAATTATATAATAGCAATTGAGAACTCCAAAACATTAAAATAAACATTGCTCTTATTGCTAATTGTCATTTTAAAACTTGCAAATAAAATCATATGAACAAGAATCATTTGGCTGACTTTGGCAAGTACATGGTGGAACTAGAAGATGGAAGAATATAAAACAAATGGCAAACATGAACCTGAGCTTTAGAAGTTAACAGCAATTTCTTATCTAAAATATATATTCTGTGATCAATACAGAGAGGCTTATAGTAGTTAGCTCAAACCCTTACACTTAATTTAGCTCACTTTTTGTTTAAAACATACTAAAATTTATTTCAAAATGCATGCAAAAACACTCAAAATTTCTTGTTAATGAAATTAGAATAGTACAATTGTAGGGAAGAAGCACTAAGCACATTGAATCTGTAATTTCTCTTCAAAGATGAGCATTTCCATATTTAGAGAACATCATATCCCTCCCTAATTGTTTATTGTGGCTCAAATCTAATTCATTCATACTATATTTTAGTTTTGCCAAAATTCCAAATGTCTCCTGTAACCAGTTCCCTGAAAAGATACTTGTTTAAATTTATCCAAATATTTTCTCATGCCCTGAGTTCAATAGATGATAAAAACTATCCATTTTATTGCACCTCTAATGGCATTTTTTCCATAAATATTATTTCAAAGTATCTGATTACCTTACCCTCAACAAACAATTTATCCATACCCCACATGCCCTCTTCCCATACAGAGATTTGCATGGTGATAAATCACCATCTGAGTACTACAACCCATTCTAATTTCACTATGGATGCTAGTTATCATAACTGGACTAAGGCATCAGTCCTGTGTCCAAGTGTTTGCTTTGACACTTTACAGAACTTTGTCAAAAAATGTAGCTTTTTTTTTTTTCCTATCACCTGAAATTCTTCTTCTAAATGTGTTCAGGTAATTGAATGATTGCTACCCAATACCAGTGCTCATTTATGCTAGTTTCCTACAACCATTTTTGCTTGTTTTCATATGGTTAATGTCAATTTACACAATAACCTTAATCTTCCAAATCCAGACCACCCAAATCTTACATTCTTCTAGCAATTCACACCACATGTCACATTCTTTCCTGACCACTTACTGCCTCAGATTTCTTGCTCATAAATATCATTTAGGTCTTGTTTATATTCTTTTTTCAACAAACATCTTGTTCAAGTAGATATTTCTTGTTGGTAATTCCCAGATCCTTCGATTTTTACATATTGTTATAAATAAACATATTCTAGGGAATCATCTCATAGCAAGTTGACTAATATGAAATCACAAGGAGAATTGGTGTTATTTAATAAGTCAAATAGTAATGTATCAGAATTGAATATAATAACCAAACACTAGAACATATAACTCTACTATTGTGCAACTGTCTGTGGGTTAGGACTTCAAAAGCTTACCTCATTCCTTACTCACTTTTCCATATGTGAATTTATGGTAAAACATTCCTAGATTCTAAAAAAAATTATTCCTTTTATTGTTAGTTTAACAAAATATGTGTACATGTGTCATCCATGAATTTTTCATTAGTTTTTTTTCCATGTAATATTTTTAACCAGTCTTCATTACTAAAGGATAAAGCTTTGGTTTTACAAATTATTGATTCATAAAGAAAAACATAGTTGATATCTAATTTTTAAATGTGATTCATAACTATCAAAATTGTGCCCTTCTAATTTTACACTTATGTCATTATTAAATTTATGTCATTATAAAATATCAAGAAAACATTTAAACTTAATGTTGACAGCCTACATATGTATGTATATATACACATATACACATTATACATATATAATATATGAATAATATACATATATGTTTATACATATATTTCATTTTAACACAGGCATTTCCACAGAAAAGATCCTGAGTATAATAGATATTTGATAAGTTTACTCACTTAATGTCCATCATGCATGTTAAAATTTTATTTCAGTGTCCACTTGATAGTTCCATTTGGAATTCAGCCTGCTCTTCAGAACTTCTCTGGAATATAGAGCTGCTATTTATTTGAGGTTTGCTAATGTCCTCAGAATCAATGCAAAAAAAAAAAAAATGCTGTGTTTGTGATTTTTGAATCAGAAAGCTGCTGGCACTGAAAAAAGAAAGAACAAATCCTTGCATTCTGGCAAACTCCTAACAGCACTGAACTATTGATGCTAAATCATTTTGAGTCAAACTTAACTTTCCTAAGATATGATCTCTTTTCTGAAATAATGTGGTTTGTAAAATACATATATATATATATATATATATATATATATGTATATATGTATATATATACACACACACACATATACATGTGTGTATGTATATGTATGTGTGTGTGTGTGTGTGTGTGTATGCATTTTTAAAGAATGGAAGTAGATGAACTTTTTCTTCAAAATGACCATTACTACTTTAAGGTATCTTTATATATAAAAGTAGCAAATAGCTTTGCTGGATAGAGTTAGCTTCATTGTTGTAAGCTTTTTCTTTTTCTGCATCTGGATGTTCTATTTTGTGTATTAAATAGAAAGCAACATGAAGTTGTATACTTGGTATAAGCAGACACATCCAAATTCTATCAGGAAAAACATGTTGACTTTAAAAATAATCTAAAGAAACTTCTCTATTATGAACATGTGTGTGTGTGTGTGTGTGTGTGTGTGTAAAGGTACCGTTAAACAACACTTTATCACTGCTCTCATATGATTTTAATGCCCTATATTCTGACTAGTCACAGAACAGCAGCCAAGTGAAAATGACAGTGACTGACAATTACAGAGGAAATAAAATGGCTTCGAGAGTGCACTGAGACCTGTGGACCTCAATCAACTGAACTACAAATCCATTAAATGACTTAATTTTGTGTATCCAACTGTGAGATATATTTACCACTACATTGACAAGAACTATAGATAATAAATGCAGCCTGTATTACAATTCACCAAATAGTAACCCTATGCTGAATAATTTGTGTGGTATCTAATACTGTTTATGGGCAAAAACTGATAATGAATTACAGAGCTTAAAAGCATACAACAGCTTAGATAACTGACTAATATCATCACTAGTTTCAATAGAAGGCAAATTTCAAATAAATAAATGTTAATCACCATATTTAAATATTCTAATTACTACTGAAAAGATCCATTGAACATTTTAAATTAATGTCTATTTTAAAATTAATAAGGTCATATAAGTGATGATCATTGATTTAAAAAAAAAAAAACACTCGCCCAAACTCCATGTGTTTTAGAGATTTGGGCATGTTAAGAATTGTGCATTTGCCAAGGGATACTTTCCTAAAGTACGAAAAGCTTCCAGTTGATTATTTTATTTTCTTTCTTAAAACATTACATTAAGATAAATTTTCCAGTGGTAGAACAAGTTGACTGGTCAAAAGATCATAAAAGAAAGAGAAATTATTCCTTTACTTATCCATTTACAGATTGGAATTTGTAAGAGGGTCATAGTTGAAAGAAGCCATATGAATACCATATGAAAGTGTTGTTAAAAATGTAAAGAGGGTCACATATATGGTGACAGAAGAAAATCTAACTTTGAGTGGTGAACACACAATGCAATATATATATGATGCATTATTGAATTCTACACTTAAAACCTATATAATTTAATTAACTAATGTCACCCCAATATATTTAATAAAAAATAATAATAAAATCTCCTCCCTCAACAGAATAAAAAAATGTTATGCCAATAAAATTTAAATGCTGAGTGTATTTTTTCAGAGATATACACAGTTCACACGGAAATAATATAGATGAAAAGTCTGCTTAGTTTTCATCAGTAATTCTTCATCAATAATTTTATATGATTAATGAGACTTAGTCTTAGGTTAATTTATTTGACTATTTTTCCAATATGCCTGTTCTGGAATTTTAGCAATTATCATTAATTTTTACCTCAAAACCTATAAAAATATAATTTAATTTAATTTAATTTGTCATTGTAATTGCTAACTGGGAAGCAAAATAAACAGACTGCAGCTAATTCATGCATCTTCTGCTCAGAAAAGAAACCAATGATAATTAATTATTATAAAAACCCTACAATAAAATGAGCTGTAACTAAAGATATGAAAGAAAATTGATCAGCATAACATTTATGGAAAATCTAAAATAAGCATTCATAATAATCCCTTTATTTCTTCATTAGAAGACAAATGGGAAGTCATGAATGATATAGTATAAATATCTAGTTAGTTTAGTAATTAGTTTGGAAACAGAAAAAAAAACAGAACTACTAAATAGGTATATGGTACATTCTTTCAAATAATCTGTTTAAATGATCAAATTGTATTTTCTATATAAATTATTCTTTAATTTTTAAAATTATTTTTATTAATTTTATTTTAATTAGTTTCAAGTATACAGTACATCGGTTAGATAGCTATATAGTTCATAAAATGATCCCTCCAATTGCTCCCTCCCTTCCCTGGCTGTCCACTTAGCCAACATATTAATACACATTTAAAAAATTGTATATACTGTATATTTTATACATATATATATAGCATACACAAACACAGTATGCATAGATGTGTTTTATGACAATTTATGTTATGGCGATTTTATCTGCTAAACTGTTTTAAAATAAAGCTTTTCCTACCTGTGTTGTACATCTTCCTATAGTGTAATTGTTTCAGAACAGGCAGTGAATGTTTACATAATATTTGTGCTATATTATATAGTGTTACTTATATAACATTCTTTGAACACTGTGCTAGAGTGATAATAGATGTAGAGGTTTTTATTTGCTTTTATAAGAGATATTAAGAATAGAAGGATAAAAGTATTAAAATCTTTATATAAAATACTGTTTGGTCTGTACTTAAATTTTCAGATTAAAATATGAATGCTGCTATTGCTTTAGGAATAAAAATGGGAATAAAATTCTTTTAAAAAATGAGCTATATTTATTAAGCACCTACTTTGATTTGAAAGTATTGCATAAAACGTTCAAAAATATTTTTAAGGATGCTAATATTTTTTTTAATATAATAAGAGAAAGCTGAGCTTCAGAGAAGTTAAATGGCTTCCTGAATTTGATATAATGGCTGATAACAAGAAAAAAAAAACATTATTGAATTCTAGTTTAGCAAATCAGTATGTGTCTTTTTTTCAGTTCTATATTATGATTTTTATTGAGGTACAGTTGACATATAACATATTAGTTTCAGTTATATAGCATAGTGATTCGATATTTGTATATATTACAAAATGGTCATCACCATACAGCATAATAATTTTCTTGTATTGAAAACTTTTAAATTTTAATGACATTTATTTTATAACTGGAAGATTTTACCTTTTGACCTTCTTCTCTTGTGTTTTCTGTCTGTAGCAGGATTGTTGTCCTTGATAATGCCTCTATCAAGGTTCTGTTTTCTCCACTTCATTTTTACCACTCACTGAAATGCCCTGAGAAGCAAAACAACTGAGCAACAAATATGTAAAAATCACTGGAGTCATGAACCCTGTCAGCTTCCAAGTTTCAATACTCCAAAAATGATTCGGCTTATTGATAGCAGCAATATACTCTCTGAGCATTTTTCCTATGCCCTATAATGGAAATATGACATAGAAAATACATATATAATTTTATTAACCAATGCCACCTCAATAAATTTAATTAAAAATAAAGAAAAGAAAAAATATCTAGTGAATAATCTTATTTACAAAAACCCTGCTTCTACTCTATTTAAACTATACATTGTCAATGATTTTTTTCTGATGCCAAAGAAATGTTATATTCATTACAACCTAAACACAAAAGACTAAATGAACTCAAAAAAATACAAAAAAAATGTATATTTTAAATTTTAATTTTAGTTGGAATAGATTTCCTCATAATGTTCCAATAGTCACTTTAAAAGTGTTTGCTTTTAATCCTTATATAAGTATTATAATTCAAAATTTTATGCACTATCTTAGCATGTACAATTACCTTTTATATATACAACTTAGGAATTTATGGAACTGAGCATAATTCTGCAATTTACTGCATTTTCTAGGTAATAAATATCCTTTATTGATCACTTATTCCAACCAACAAATATGTATAAACATGCCTTTTACACTGAATATGTTCCACATATGCTTATATGTAAGCAATTAACAATGTTAAACCATAAAGACATTATAAAACAAAAACAATTTTAAAGTTTTACTGAAATAATAGTTACCTTTGTCATTATGTACTTTCCCAATAATTCTATACAAATAGGATGATAGAGTATTATTTTTGACATTAAAAGAAAATCCTTATTTTAAGTGAAGTTAAGCATCTCTGGTATAGCACAATTCCTTTCTCAATATAGTTATCAGGGAAGACACATGATTGATTAAAATATGACTATGAAAAAATGTCATATTTTACTTTTTTTCCTTTTATAATTAAAATTATTGGGGTGACATTGATTGATAAAATCCAATAAGTTTCAAGTATACAATTCAACAATATATCATATCTCTATTGCATTGTGTGTTCACCACCCAAAGTTAGATATCCTTCTATCACCAAATAGAAATTTACTTTATCCCAAAATTGTACACTCTAAAGAATAACCCAGCTTCCCTTTTGCACTTTAACATTCCTGGTTGCCAGCACATCATCCACGTAATTAGATAATATTGGATAAATACTGAGAAAGTAACTCTTTCACCCAATGTCTTATATATTTTCCACTCCATAGGGATATGTTTGTGTCTATTATTGAATGATATATCTCTCCATTTCAGCAGACTATTTTATTTTGCTGCAATTCCATATAGCTTTGCTGGATTATATTTTAGACTTATTGCTTCTCCATAATCCTTAACCATACAAAAGAATTTCAACAAATTTTGAAGCTACATAGACAGCATCTGTAATAGTACCCTGTAAGTAAATAATTCTACTCAAAAGATTTTCACGTTTTTGATGCAAGGTAGACCAATATTTTCTTTCCCTTGTTTCTAGGTTTTATGTTAGTTCAGGAACTGTTTTTAAGTATTTAAACTCTGCAATAATTTATGTGGTGACAATTTGTCCTGAGGATTGAAATTTTTATATAGAGAATTTTAAAGTTATGGTTATAATTTTTTCAGCATATACATTAATGACAGGAAAGCAAATTATCCTGTTAATAGAATATTTTAAAGTTGATTCATGATTTTTACAATTTAGAAAGGTAGACATAAGAGTAATATAGAATAAACATTTTAAAATTTGATTGTTTTATTTTAATATGTATATTAGAGATAATTTATTGGTCAATAAGAATTGAGCAGAGTAAAGATTGATTTCCAAAAATTTTTAAACTATTACCAATTAAAAAAGAGCTGTTAAGTTAAAGGAACATATTTTACAAATCTATGAGTTAGTCATTAAGAAAATAAATTGATATAATGCTGTGTTTTCCTTCTATAGTAGGATAGGGCAAAGCAGGGATTCCTAGCCTTTAGTGCAGGCCAAGAATCAGCCTTTGCCCCCAGGAAAAGCAAAAATCTCCTAGCTCATCTCACTGAGGTTTCTCATCACTAGAATTTCAGTCCTCATTGCTTCTACAAACTTTTAATGAATGAGTTTAAAACTATATTAGACACAATGACATATTTATTAAAATAGAAGACAGGACAATAGTAAATATACATATCAAAGCAAAGAAACCAAAATAATAAAAAGTATATGAAGAGTAAAAGACATGGAGAACAAAGAAAAAATATTTACTATGTGTAATTTGGATTCAAGATCAAAAAGAAAAAGAAAATGAAGTAAAAGCAATGTTTCAATAGACAAAGCTGATGGAAAGAAATCAACCCAAGGATTCAAGAAATTCTGGAAGGACCAGACAAGATAAATATATAGCATGCCAAATCTGAATACATTATAACATAGCAGAAAGAAACATAAAAAAGTGAAGTGAATAAAAAGTAGTCATGTTATACTATATCTTCAAAAGAACAATAGTAAGTCTGAAAACTGTTTTCTGAACAGAAATGATGAAAAGCAGAAGAGAATGGAAAGACATTTTTAAAAGGCTTAAAATAAAGTCGACAAGAAATTCTATTCTTAATCACTTTGAAAAACATCTTCTGTCTACAGCCCTGCTACCCTGAACAAACCCAACCTCGGATGCTAAGCAGGGTCAGGCCTGGTTAGTTCTTGGATGGGAGACCACCTAGGAAGACCAGGTGCTATAAGCATAAAATTTTTTTTAAAAAAAATAAGGGATTGTAAGCTGACAAGGTCTTTGCAATCCATGAGGTCAACTGCCTAAAAAATAAATAAATAAAATAAAAAAGAGTCTTTAAAACTAAGGCAAAAATAAAGTATATATTTAGATGAACAACAAAAGAGCAGTATTTATCAATATACCTAAAAAATGTTAATCATCTGCCTAGCAGGAAAAAAAAAAGAACACTTGAGAAGAAATAGAAAAATATACTATGAAACAAAAAGCAACACAGTATACAAATATGTATAAATGAATAATGAATATCCACTCTATTAAAAATAAATAATGCAGAATTATAATTTATGAGAATAGTAATACCAAATGTAATAATGAGGTAAATAAAATTCGAGTGTATTCAAACTTTGGCATATACAAAATAAGATAAAATATAATTACTTCTATTGAAATGTAGTAAGTTAATTTTGTAATGTTGCAAATTCTAGGCATCCTTCCAAAAGTTATTTTAAAAATAAGAAATTACAAGTTAATAAACAAAAAAATATAATAGTGAAGAGTTTAATTCAGAGAAACAGAAAAAAATATTCAATATAAAATAATCAATTATAAAACAGTTTCATAGTAGTTATAAATTGAAGTATATAGGTAAGAACACAAAATATAAAAATAAATATTCAAGCAAAAGACTAAAATTATCAGATTGGATAAAAGACCAAAACCCATGTATTTGCTGCACACCAGATACATGAAAGTTGAAGATGAAAGGATGGAAAAAGCTACACTGTGCAAACTCTAACAAAAATAAAGCTGGTGCAGGTATGCTGATATTAGATATGGTAGACTTTAGTCAAAAGCATCACACCATATGAACAGAGACAGTATGTAATTCAATTCAGCATAGATACTTCATAATTTTTACTATGCATACACATGAAAAAACATCTTCAAATAATTTTTGATTGACAGAGTTAAAGTAAATATATATTAAATCCACATTTATTAAGAAATATTCTGCAAAGTGACACATGGACCAAAGAATAAATCAATGAAACTAGAAAATATTTTTTCATAAATGGCAATAAAGATGTTATCATACCTATACTTGTCGAATGTAACTTAAAGCAGTGCTTAAAATTAAATTTATTGACAAGAGTACATATCTGTGTTAGTCACCTTGGACTGCCCTAAAAAAATACCATAGATTGGTGGCTCTAATGACAATAATTTATTTCTCACAGTTCTAGAAGCTGGGAAATCCAAGATCAAGGTGTTGGCTGACTTAGTTGACCTGTGAGAGTTCTCTTCTTGCCTTGAAGATGGCTGCCTTCTTGCTGTGATAGGAAGAGAGAAGCAAGGTCTCTGATGTCTCTTATAAGGACACTAATCCCATCATGAGGACCCCACACTCATTAACTCATCTAAACCTAATTACCTCCCCAAGACCCAAACTCTAAATATTATCAAATAGGGACCAGAACATCAACAAATGAGTTGGGGTGGAACAATCACCCTTTAGCAATATTGAAAAAGAAAAAATGCTAAAAATTAAGGATACAAGTTTCTATTGCACAGAGATAAAAAAAAAAAAAAAAAAAAAAAAAAAAAAAAAAAAAAAAAAAAAAAAAAAAAAAAAAAGCACAGCAAGCCAGAATCAAAATAAAGAGGGAAGGGATTTATTAATACATGGTTAAGACGAAAATTCAATTAAATAGGAAAAAATCTTCAAGAAAACATTTCTAAAAGGTAAAATTATTTTAAACATTGATACAATAATGCTAAAGAGACTGACTAGGAAGAAAACATAGAAAATTAGAGTTATTTACATAAGCATGTAAAAGGATACATCATGAATAATTACAATGTTAATGAAGATAAAAAGTTCTACAATGTTAGATGAAATAGATGTACAGATTCCTTGAAAAATAGAATTGAACAATAGTGATATAAAAAAGAAAAAGAAAGCCTGCATATTCAAATACCTATTAAACAAAAGTTTCACAAGGGAAATATCTGACTCAGATGGCTTCACTGGTTTAAATTTTTAGATGTAAGAATTTTTCCAGGCATTCTTCTAAGGACAAATTACCTTCTCTGTTCTACATTCCAGAAAACAAGAAGTTGAAACACATCTTATTTTACTCTTTGAAGCTATCGAAACCTTCATATCAAAATCTAAAATAATGTCTATTAAAGAAAGCTGAAAAAATTCTAAACAAAGTATTAATAAATAATTAAATCTAGAGTCAGGTGCATTCCAGGAATGCAAAAGAGATTTAACATTAAAAAAAAAAATTGCCAGTCTTCTCCCCAGAATGTAGAAATCTGGAGGCAGCACTTCCATTCTTAAAAGAATACCAAAGGAAATCCTGTAATTTGCAACAACATGGATGAACCTGGAGGACATTATGCTAAGCGAAGTAAGCTGGACATAGAAGGACACATACTGTATCATCTCAATGCAGAATCTAAAAAAAGGTGAATCCATGGAACTAGAGAGTAGAATGGTGATTGTCAGGGCATGAAGGGTGGGGAAGATATTGGCCAAAGGGTAGAAACTTTGAGTTATAAGTGCTAGGAATCTAGTGTACAGCATGGTAATTGTAGTTAATGCTGTTTTGTATACCTGAAATTTGCTAAGAGAGTAGATTTTAAGTGTTCTCACTTCATTAAATAAAGGTAATTATGTCGGGTGATGAATGCGTTCATTAACATAATTGTGATAATCATTTAACAATGTATATATGTGTATCACAAGCCATCATGTTGTACACTTTTAGTATATGCAGTTTTCAAATATTAAAAATAAGCAAATGGACCACAAAATATTGACAATTGGGGAAGCTGGGTGCAGGATTTATGGCATATTTGTAATTTTTATTTGTCAATTATATATCAATAAAACTGGGGGGAAAAAACAAGAAGCTGGATAATTTCTAAAATAAATTATCTTGAACTCATGAGAGCTGAGAGATGATATCAACGGGCAACCAACTAACTAGAAATCTAAGGAAAAATAGATATTTATAAGAACTAATGCAACTCAATCTATTGCCTGCCAAGGCAGTCACTGGTACGTTAATACTTGTTAAAAAATTGAGCTAAATTTTATTTTAAGCAGCGACTAAGGGCTGACTGTGGGTTAGCATGAGAATATAGAATCCCTGAGAGCTACAAAAAATGGAATAAAAGAACTCATCCATATACAATTTTCTTTTGCCCTCTTCACATGCTCATGAGAATGATTGGAGGCTGGAGTGGAGAACAGAGGAGACTCTTTCTGAAGCAGCTCTAGAGGAAGGGAACAGCAGCCCCCACAAGAAAGGCATTCAGCATTGTCTAGACTCTTCTCCCTATGGTTCCTATAGAAAACAAAACAACCACCAAAATCACCTTAATCCATAAGATCAGCAGCAAACTGTCAGCTTCAGGTCACAGGTGAAGACCAGTTATACCTTGAGAAGAAAACCAAACCAAACCAAAAAATTCTCTTTATTCCTGGGAAGAAAGCAGTTCCAAAGCCAAGCCCACATACTTCATTTTTTTTGGTAAGGGCACCATTCTATTTGTAAGTGTCCGTTTCTGCATCATGTATTGTTGCTAGAATAATCCTATATAGCAATCGACTTAATTCAGCAATTTAAAACACCGAACATTAATTATTGTTCATAGGAACAATCTGGGCTGCCTAATAGTGCTTCTGTCACCACTGGGGTGATGTGAAATCTGGCGTCACCCCAGCGGCCTGGGGGAGGAGGAGGAGGTGGACAGTGGAGTATGGTGGATGGTGGCGTTGTGTGTTGTTCCTCAGTTCTTCCCTCCAGATGCAGCAAAGAATTACAGGTTGGTCTATGGCCATGTCACCCTGAATGTGCCCGATCCCATCTGATCTCCGAAGCTAAGCAGGGTTGGGCCTGGTTAGTACTGGGATGGGAGACCACCTCAGAATACCAAACGCTGTAGGCATTAAAAAAAAAAAAAAAAAGAAGAAGAAGAAGAAGAATTATAAGTCGACGAGATTTGAAAAAGTAAAATTTATTGAAAGTTCATTTTGGAAGGAGATGGACCATGCTAGGGAAGGCTACAGCCTTGTGGAACTTAGGAGGGGAAGAAATAAGATAGTACACACCGAAAGGAGGGGTGGGTTTCCAACCAGGAGAGCTGTAACCATGCAGAAATTGGAAAATCTCTTTAAATTTGGGCCATGATGGGAGGTCCTAGATGATCCATACGTGAGGTGACTTTGACTGACAGCTGCTATATAACTTTGCCTACTGCACATGTGCTTACCCAGAATTCAGTCTGTTATAATTAGACTCACGAACTTCCAGGCATAGTCATAATATTATAATGATGGTATAATGAGGCTGAAGTTATGGGCAGTACTTTCTATGCATGCAGCTATAGATGGTTTAGCCAGCAGCTTTACGGCCTTTTTTGGTCTGGGATTTGGGGTAATTTATAACCCTAAAAGGGAGGTGTTTCTGGGACATCCTTAAGGAAGGTTTTCAAGGAAGGTTTCTGTGGTTACAGAGCTGGGTCTTCTCTCCTGTTGCTCATGTCTGACTAACTACCTAACTCATGCAATCAGAAGTTCTTTTAGGTGACTCTGCTGATCTTGGTGGTGCTCTTATTTGGGAGTTTGTTGGATTTACTCAAATTTTTAATTCTCTGGCAGCCCAGCCAAGACTTCTTCATAGTCTGCTTTAGATACATAATCATGGTAAGGTGGAGGTACAGGAGAGAAAGCATAAGCACATGAAGCCTGTTAAGACCTTTGAAACTGGCAGATTGTCATCTGTTGTAATGTAAGGAGGCAAGAGAATTAAGATGTTAAATCAAGCTACATTCAGAGACTAATATGCTCATCAACCCTGCAACCAGGCCAGGACGACACCTGCAGAACAAAGGAAGATTTCTGCTGGATTCCTAACCACCCATTCCCCACACCTGTGAAGGGGAAACAGGAACCTATGAATTAAAGGCTGGGAACTGCCAGCAGGCCTTTCACTCTACACATTCTTACCTTTCATGCTATATACTCTTCCCCTTCCTCACTGTATGCCCATATCAAAGGAAAGGGGTTAGCAAAGTGTTTTAAATTGTAACTCACAGGAACTAAAGAATGATATATAAACTGAATTCCCTGAACACTCAGGGTGCCTCTCAGTGCCTTTACTCTGTCCCTCTCACTGCCCCCTACTCACTGTCTTTCCATGTCTCTCTTGGTCCCTCTCTACCTTTGAGAGGAGATCACTCTCCTTCTGTGGAGTGTTGACCCCTTTTCTAATAAACTTTCCTTTTGACTCTAACTTTGCCATGTGTGTTGAATTCTTTCTACAGTCTCTGCCAAAGGACCCTCTTCTTTTCTTGGTGCAGGGCTAGGTCTCCTCCCACTCACTCAGGGAAATTTGCCCCATCTTGCATCAGTTTCACATTCTATTGACCACACCGAGTCACAAGTCTAGTCTAAATCCAAACGCTGTGGAATTAGATTCCATCTTGATGAGAGGAGCTGCAAATACATAAGATCAGTGCCATGGATATCATAGGTGATGAAGAATTGGTACCATTTTTATAATCAATCTTCCAAATGTTGTGACAATAATAACAATGACCATAATACATTTTGCAATGTGATGTTTAATGGTAAAGAAAATAATTGTGTAGACACAGGCTCTAATTATTCAATTATTTAAAATGTAATTTTATTGAGTTTTAGGGGAAAACCATTCATTAAGGTGTTTCAAAGTAAAATGAAATCTTGACTGTAAATCCCTTAGGTAAGAAATACATGATTAAACCATCTAATTACATTCTGGTGGTGTGTCAAAAAAAAAAAAAAAAAAAAGAACTTGAGTTAAAAATCTGAAAATGAGCCAACTCAGAGCCCTAGAACAATATTACCAATTTTCTCTCCTTTTTCATTCTGATTTAATAATCTCTGCATAAACATTCATTCAAAACAAATTTGTTAAATATAATTTGATGCTGTGAACATGTGTGATAGAAATAGTAACTTTTTCTATTATCTACATTATAAATCTCAATTCATTCTTTAAGATCCAATAGTAATATCAATCCCTTCTTACAATGGCCACATTTTATGACTTCTGTGGTTCCAAAACCATTTCTAAATAAATTTAATTTGTTTTTAATTTTTTCACCTTATATTGTTATTAACTGCTTATGAATATTCTCTACATCTCTTTCTCCTGAGTATACTACATAGAATATGGACTATAATAAATAAAGATTAATTTGATAAAAAACAAACTTTTATAGGCTTACTTTTTTATAAGAATCACTGAGAGAATACACAAAATACAAATAATTAAAACAATTTAGGTGATTTTACATGTGTGTGTATGTAAGTGCCTAGAAATATAATTAGGAAAATTATTAAATATAAGATATATTTTAAAAAATAACAATTACTAAACAAATACAATTGAATCATTTTTTTGCAGAAATTAGAAGATTACAAAATGGAATTAGGAGACAAACCAAAATCAAATAAGTGTACATCTATATTTACCTATGTGTATATTCCCACATAGTTATCATTTATTACTTATGTGTGTCTAATATCTATATTAGCTTTATGCACATTTTATACATACACACATATGTACATACACGTATACAATTATGTATATTCGTGTGTGTGTGTCTGTATGTCTGTGTGATAAAGTCACATATGCCATGTTTATGTATAGTTGGAATGCCTCTTCTGGCCAAATTTCTCTCCTTGCTTCTTAAGTGGATAATATCTACAATTGATAAATGCTAGCTGTATAATGATTATCAAGCTGCCTCAGTAAGGTAGGTGTTTTTACTCAATTAATGGCTGTGTTGGGAAGGATAAATAGTCCCCTTTTCTTCTGAGAATTACAAAGGTTATTAAGCTGAGTGAGCCAAACATGATTCTTAGCCATTTTATCCTTTATGATTTTTCATTTTATTATTCTTTTAAATTTGATTTTGTATAAATGAATATTGAAAAACAGTCTATGTATACACATTTGAAATGGGCGAATGGGGAATTTTGACAGGTTACATAAACCACTGAGACTGCATTCAAATAACCACTGAAATACTGACTCTTTAATAGCTGGTTAGTCATTCCTGCAAATAAGATTTTATATTTTGATTCAATACAGCAGTCCTTCCCACAAAAGCCTGCATTTAAGAACTTCCAATGGATCTGGCAGATCATAGAGAATTGTATTATGAATTGAGGAATGTGGTAAATATGTATTATATTTCATTTATTATTTTGTATAAATAATTTTATATATGTCTTCTATAGAATATAATTACATTATAAATATTTGTACTTAAAATCAAAATACCTTATGAATTATTCAAGGATAGAAATAGTATACTATTTTCAACAACCAAAAAGAATTTCCCTGTAGTTACTTAAATCAAAAATGAGAAAATAACATTTTGTTCAAACTTCCTGAATTATTTCATTCTAGGTTAAGAAGCAACATGATGAAGTTTATCCCCAAAGGTACTCAGTGGAAAAGCTATAAGCCATGGAAAATGGGGCTTAAATTCAAAGTGCCATCTCAGAAAGCATAATAAAAATAGATTTTCAGTCAGCCCCAAACACAAATAGTAATGCCGTAAAATATGAAATATTGGGAGTATGGTATTGCCATCTTTAATTTTTACAGTGGAGTTTTTCTCAGGTCTTCCTCTATGCTAGAAAATAACCTTATATCCTGGGAAAGTCATCCACTTCTTTAGCAGACCTAGAAACTTGGATGAATTCTCAAAATATGGGAATGAAAATATATGGTGATTTTGAAGATTAGGATAGTATTGCAAATTATACTGCCATAAAAAAGAATTTAAATTGACATTCATAATTTAACTTTTAAAATGACACTTAAATGACATAATTTGTTCTAAATATAATCAACAAAGATGGAAGTGGAAGAGCCCAGACCAATAGACTTTATTTCAAGGCTATAAGAACTCATTCCCTACCATTGGATTACACCCAACCAAGGAGCAATCCCACATTGTAGTGGTCAGTGATTCAATCTGGCATTATTTTGCTGTCTTTCACTCGCAGTGACTCATGTGAATGAAAACTTCAGGTAGGGTTAAGAGATTAAGATTGTATTTACTTATATAGTAAATATACTTGATCTTGGATTTTTAGATTTACGGCTTGAGTGGCTGTGTGTGTAGGTGTGTTTTCCCTGCTCTATTAGGACATGATTCCATTATTCCTTTGTTGCTAGCATAAATTGCATCCCACATGGTACTCATCTGCAGGCCATACTCTCATGTGTAACCAAATTAAACTGCCCGTTAATCACTTCCTTGTAAAAGGCATATACCTTGCCTCATTGTTTCCCTGACACCTATTTTTATAACATGTATCACAATGTCTAATTTTTCCATTAATAAAGCCAATAAATACCTGTATTGTAAAGCCCAATTAAAGCAATATTGAAGAATTTCCAAGGTATCATTCTATCATAATCATGTTTGTTAATATTAACATCAGCTCTGATACTACCTACAAATGAGCTTATAATAAAACTCATACTCATTTTTCATCATATAAAATGGGCATGTTTAGAGGGTGGGAAACTTTAAATCACTGGCACAACCATTTTCAATAAGTCTAACATGAAGATGAATTACTAGATATGTCAATTTAAGCCCTTATTAAAGGTGTAACTAGTGGATTTCAATAAAATTCCTTCAGTGAATTCCAGCAAAAATGGTTCTCATTTGACATGATCAATTATGGTATTTCCTCAATTGTTCTTTAGTCACCTAAAACTTTAAGCTGCAGCCAAAACAATTTTTCAGATGAAATGAGGCTGAATCTCTTAAGTATTTTCTATCCATAAACAGCTGGAACACCTGCTCTTTATAAAAAAAAATTTATACACACACACACACACACACACACATACACATATATGTATATGTAAATACATGTATATATATATAAATACATACATATATATGTAAATATATATTTATTTTAATCTGTTCAGAGTTTTGTTCTAAGTGTCTGCAGTAAGAAAGGTCAAAGCATACACATTCTGTTACAGAAAGCAAAGACTCTAGCTACTATAAAACAAACAGTATTCTACTTTCTTTTTGCTTAGGGCTCTATCCTTGAGGCCTTGTTTTATGTGGCTCTGGTATAAGTAGTGTTTTCCAAATAAAGAACAGCCCATAGAATAACGATCCCTGGACCAGTGTGGCACCCTCAGAAAGGTGATGTTACTTCCCACTCAGCATTAGATTCCACATAACCCAATTGGATCCATGTTCAGAACATAATAACTAATTTGATTGGAAATATCAAGAATGATTATCTCTGATTTAAAGTCTTGCAGTCTTTAAGATGAAAGGTTATACCAAAAACCAGTTATAACCTAATATAGTCAGTACCTATGGACATATATATTTTTATGATTTTGTTCTTTCTAACTTGATCTAAAAACAAGGATGTTACTGATTTGATAGCTACCTGTACACTCCCAGCATTTCAAATGTCCTAAAATTGTTTATAAGTTTATGATAAATCCTCAGTCAGATCTTATCATTTCTGGAGCCTGACTGATAAAATGTTTTAATGTAATATTTTAAAAAATATAGAAAATTCTTCCTTTTGTTAAAGTGATTTGATTAATTATTCATTTAATGGTAAAGTAGTTTAATTATTAATTCATTTAGAAAGGTTTCTTGAGTACCTAATATATGCCAGGCTATCTGCTAATGCTGCAGGTATAGAGATAAGCAAACTGAGGAAAACTTTTCAGAACTATCACCTATGGAGCATTGATTCTGAGGCATATCTTACAGCTAAACCCTATTAAAACTCTAAATCCTCACTTCCCTAAGAGAATAGGTACTTAAATTAAAATATGGTAAGTGTAAGAAGAGTAATCTAATGTCAAGCCAATATGAACATACATACCATGAGATGTAGATCAAGAGAGAAAACTGAGGCTTAAAAATGTGGTCATGTGATATTGTGAGTATACATACATACACACACACACATACATACACACAGTAGTCCACGTATACATACATTGCAACTTAATGCAACAAAGCTTATGCTAAATCCAAGAGATATAATAGTGAAGACTGGAGTTTGCCCTCAAGGAATTGAAATGTAGCAGGGATTACAAATGCTATAAATGGGAAATGGTGTTAATGGAAAATTTAACCCAGAAGGCTGCCCTAGTAAGGATGGCAGGAAATCACAGAGTTCTAACTGAGAAATCAATTCTAGAGAATGAGTAATAACTAGATTGAAAAAAAAAAAAAACACAGTGCAAAGTTAATAGAAATTGTGAGAAAAGTTATATGGGAGAGAGAAAGAGGGTATTGCAGAAACAAAAATATTTATGTGACTGGCCTGTGAGAGAGAGAGTAGTGTAAAGTAATTGTGAAAGTTAAAAATTTGTGTATTAATCCTGATAGAAATTGAAGTCAATTATAAGTGTTTATAACAGAGGGAGACACTAGATCATACATTCATTTTGGAAAAGTCACTTAGATTTTAACATGGAGCAAACAGGTTTTAAAAGAAAGAGTTAATGGGAAGAAAAATACTGTCACATGGGTGGGGTGTGTACCGGTTGAATGACCAAGACCATGGTGGAAATGTATGTGTGGACCACATTCATGAATTAAATTTCTTAAGGCTTAGTTATGATTTAAATACGAATGTTGAAGAAACGGGATTTAGGGGTTTCTGAGAAAGGGTTGTCTTGAGATAACATTTGGGAGTAATGTATATTTTACATTATAGTGAAATATAGTGTATAGTTATTATAATAGTACAGAGAGAAAGCATGAGAGGAGACAAAGGACAGAAACAGCACATTTAGTAATTTCAACAAGATCTACAATAGTCAGAACCTGTAAAGAAGACAGAGCAGAGGAGAATAGAGACAACAAAGAGAAATTAGGCCTAACTGTCAGTGTCACTGTATGTACCAAGAACCTATGACCTTATTAAAAACACATATTCTTAAACTGAAATTATATATATATATATATTATATATATAATATATATATATATATCACCAATTATACTGTTTTCAAACGACATATATAAGTCTGTGACAGAGAAGAACATAAATAATCAGAAGAGCAAAGACACAATAAACATGAGAAAAATAGGTGAAAAATAACAATGTTGTTGTAAGTTTAATAATATGAAAAGGGATAGGTGGGAATGGAGAGATTATCCTAGAATATCCAGGTGGATTCAAGGTAATCACGAGTTGTTGTTATAAGGGAAAGGCAGGAGGCTCAGAAGTGAAGAAAGCAGTCGTGATGAAGCAGAGGTCAGAATGATGCAGACACAAGCTGAGGAACACAGCAGGTGCTAGATGCTGGGCAAGGCAAAGAAAGGAGCTCCAGAAGGAACAGGGCTCTGCTGATAGCTTGGTTTTATCACCGATAGACCTTGTTAACTCTGACTGCTAAACTGTTAGACAATACGTTTGGTTTGTGTTAAGACCTAGGTTTGTGGTAATATGTAGCAGCAGCAGTAGGAAAGTAGTTCACTATTGTATTTCACACTTAAGTGAGATGTGTGATTGGTGCGAGTATACTTCACACAGTACAGTCCTTTGTTTATCAGTTACCATATTGCCACAAAATGACAAAGAGATTACTCACAGGAAAAAAATGTATTGGTATCTTATGAATTCTAGAAATTATATCACTTTTTAATGTATTTCTTAATACATAGAATCAAGCATATTCTGTATGTGCATGCATGTGTGGTTATGTGTGTATGTGTATATCGTCATTTTGAAAAATAACTAATGTCTCCTTATGGCAGGTGATATGATTTAAATAATTTTATTACCATCTCTTATTTCTATTTTCTATTGTGATCTACTCTGTTTTCATAGATTTTTTTTCTTTATAGCTAATTTAAATTTTGTAGCTTATTATTTTGCAAACAGATACTGTTCTCTGTTCTGAACCTAATATACACTGGTCAGTTTTTAAACTAAAAAAACACCTAAAATTCCATATTATAAACTAGATTAAATTAATTATATATAAAGTTGCACATAAAGAATGAATTAATTTCCTCTATTTACTTTTACAGTTTCTCCCCAAATAGATATAATACTACTTTTCAGAGGCAAACTTTTCATTTTTGTTTGTTTTTATCTTTGTTTTATTTTATTTTCAATTAGAGTTGACATTCAATATTAATTTATATTAGTTTCAGGTGTACAGCATAGTGGTTATTTATATAACTTTGTAGTTATATTGAATATATTCAATGTATATTGAAAGTTATATTGATTCCCCCATCCCTCCCCCCGATTAGTCTAGTACCCACCTCCCCCCCGCTTGCCTTCTTGACCTCTCTACTACCATCTGGGAATCATCAGTTTTTTCTCAGAGACAGACTTTCAGTTTGGCATTATTTGAGCACGTAGATATCCATATCATTTTTTTTATATCCAAAATCCTTCATAATGTGTAAATTGGTTCTTACTTAAATATATTCTAGGAAAAATATTTGCTGGACATTTTTAATCTAAATAAATATTTTGAATGCCATTTTATAATAATGTTATGATAGGAAAGTTATGGCAGCCTATGAAATTCAGAATTTATCCTGTAGGAAACATTATTGTGCCACAGTGTAACAACCTCACATTTATATACAAACTGTAGTCATTTATTATAGATGCTAACTACAAAGTCACATCATTCTTCCTTTATTTGAGCAACTGAAATTGTTCAAATTCTAAATATTTGAAATGTTTTTAGTTTTTAGAAGAGACGTGCATCCTTCTAAGACCTTGAGGAAAGAAATAAACGCTTGTTTTTACTTTACTCCATAACTGGATGTCTTCTGGGCTAATTTTGCTTCAATGCCACTTTGAAAGTAAGATCTTGCTTTCCCCTCCATCAGCTGAAAGCAGTGAAGCATTACAATTCTCTGCCCATCCTATTAATAGATTTGCAACTGAAGCAAAAGAAAGTCAAGGCCTTTTTTAGATCTTGGAGAATTTTACAAGAGTATCACCAGCAAGAGACCTCAAAAAAAGCACACAAAGCAAAATCTACTTTTTGATGTGATAGGAGATTTAGTGTGCTTATCAAAATCTTTATACCGATGTAGCATATTTCCTCAAGCTAACAACACAATGCCTGGATTCTCTTTTTCTTATATTTATAAATAAAGACAGAGATATTTTGTATTCTTAAGAGAATAGATGAATATTTTAATAGTTTAAGAACTTATAATTTGAAATGAATGCAATTATTTTGGATTTCTATTCCATGAGTATAGCAAAATTTGTTACTTGTCAATATAAAAATTTATATGGGGGAATGATGATTGTCATCTATATCAATTAGTTCTTTCTTTTTTACTAATTTCTAAAATTTACATGTAAACAAGTCAACCAATATTTGTAAAGCTTTAACTTAATGTAATTATAAAAAAAAAAGTGTCTAAATGTTATATCCTAGCTTGGCTCTGCATAACTTCCAAAACTAAACACAACCATCTACTGTACACTAATTGCTGAAGATGAAATAGTGACAAAAAATACAGGAATGAAATTATGTTGCCCCATGTGAAAATAAGATGTTTACAAATTGTAAATGCTTGTAGGTGTTTGAATTTTCCTTCCTACACTTGGTCTACTTTCTCACTAGCCAAACTTTAGTGTTCAGTGGTATAGCATTAAATCTGATCCACATCTCTATGGGTGGTCTCTAAGCAGGGGGCCCCAACGACTGGGGCCACAGACCAGTACCAGAACCAGTCTGCACAGCAGGAGGTAAATAGGGGTCTAGCAAGTGAAGCTTCATCTGTATTTGCAGCCACTCTCCAGCACTAGTGTCATTGCCTCAGCTCCACCTCAGATCATCAAGCATTAGAGTCTTATAGGAACACCAGTCCCTGGTGCCAAAAATGTTGGGGGCCACTGTTCTAAGGGACAAAACCTGTGGCTATCAATCAAGGCTATATAACAAAGTATTTGAAAATATTTTTTTCTGTATCCAAGTTTAAGGATATTCAAATAATAATACACATTTGAGGATTAATTGAGTAGGTCAGGAAAGATTCCTAACATCTATATATTTTTTAATGTCCACACATGATTCTGATATGAAACCAATATTGAAAAACCACTGGACTAAATTTTTTCAAGATAATCTTATTAATCTTGTCAAGTTGATTAGTTCAGTATACATCTTCCTAAACCAATCAATGGGATGAGATGTATTATTCATTCTGCAAAATTTTATGCAATAGTAAAAATCAGTGTAGAAATCAGAATATTATCTGGTAGGTCAGGGACACATATTGTCTTTCTTCCTCTTAAAGTTTGATATATAAATATGGGCATAAAACTGCTTCAGTCACTCCAGGATGAAGTCAGCACAAGGAGTGATAAAATCCCAAGAGAATTTACAGAAATTTTGGTCTAGTCTTTGTTACCCATCACTTGCAATATATTCAATTTTGGCCATTGAAAATGTTGAGCCAATAACTACAAAAACCCTTTAATTTTTAAAATCAAATTTGAGTTAATATTCTCTTACATTAAACTTAAGCTACCTGAATGATATAAAAAATAGAGATATTTTAAGCCTTGCCTTGTCATTTATTATGTTTCTGAATATTTTTGGGCTTATACATTATGCTCATTCTTAACATAAACTATATCTCATTTCTTCATGAGGGCTGCCATATTTAATCTAGCCAGAAAGGAAAACTATGTAAATATAGTTAAAAATAATATTGTGGCAATCTGACAATATCTCAATAGTAAAACAAGAATTCCCTCCACAGTCAGAAATGAAAGACATAGATACAGGATAATATCAAATACTATTGTGACTATTATCTACCAAGATATTTGACATTTGATTTGCTTTACAGAGAAAAAATGTAAACATATTGAGAATTAAATCACATACTTATAAACGATTCTTATATTGAATTAAGATTTATAGTACTATTTTAATTAAAGATATTGTTCATAAAAATATTTAAGTGTAAAAGAAATACCAAAAATAATTGCCTCTCCATGTAAGGCACAATGTAATATTACAAAGTTAAACAAGTTTATAAATATAAAATTGCTCATATGTATGAGAATTAAAAAAATATATATGCATATGAGACATACAATGAAATCATAGACTTTTTAGAAATAACTTTTTAAAATTTTAGTAAGTTTTATATAACAGCAAAAAATTATTCAAAATAAAATATAGTGTCCAATTTTTACATACTATCAAAATCATCTAGAAGAAAAAGGTAAAAATTAAACAGAGGTAAAATTATTTACAGCAAATAAACCCAAACTTTACTATTGCTAAGCATTGTCAGTTGAGATATGTTCAAAGGATATCAAGAGATACTTCAGGAAAAAAGACAATATATAAAACTCACATTATTCATTTTGTGATGAGATGTAAATTTCCCAATAAGATACTATTTCACTGTGGAAATCATAATACTTATAATTATGAAATAAATAAATAAATAATACACAAATGTTTTGGGGAGATAGATACTCTTACACTGCTGACAAAATCTTTATAAATAAAATGAGACAATTGATAATATATAATAAATAATTTAAGTTAGGTATATACTTTGAACTTTTTCTTCATTCATTATATTGTGTTTTATCATGGACACTAACACATGCACGTGCACACACATACACACACATGCACGTTATTTCTCTTTGATTTTAGATTATAAATGATTGAATTTTTATGGTTTATCCATATTTTTGAAGTTATAAACAATAGTGTATCTCTATATTGTATTCAAAATGAACTACAAAAATGAATTCTTTCCTTCCTTCGATTCCACATCTGTCAGTATATCTCTAGATTTTATCTCCAAGTTACATTTGATTCCATTATTTTCTTTCCATCTGTATTATTCCTTTCTTATTTCAGGCTCCTAGGACTTTTAATTTGGACAGCAGCTGTTACTCACCTCTCTTCTTCATCTCTTCTGACACTAAGTCATTTCTGAGAATCTCATCTATTCAACTCACAATCTTAAACCCATGTATTCATTCTCTTGTAAATGAGATAGGTAAGGTCCCTGGCTTCAGGAAATTTAGCATTTAGTAATTCAAGTAATAAACAGGTAAACAGGTCCAAAGTACAGAAAAAATAATAAAAACATGTGTAATTACACACTGAGTAATGTGCTATGAATTTAAAAAAAAAAAAGGATTCTAAAATGGATATTTAAAACTCATGTCAGATAAAAGAAATTCACTGATGAATCTAATTTAAACCTTCAAAAATGTACTGGCAGAAAACATATGCAGACTTATGAGCAACTACTTCCAAGTAGATTGAACAGTATCCTGATTTTCTTTTAATCTTGAAAACACTACTGTGCTCAGAAGTTTGTTTAAAAATTAATAAGTAAAAGAATGGTGGTCTTCGATACATTTAGAAAAGTAAACGACAGAATATACAGGGTTTGGTAAGTACTGCAGAAAATTATATATTTTTTCTAAGTGCATTGGCAGAGGATTGGATAGAAACCATTCTAATCTGTTTTAACAAATTATTCCTTACCCCAGGAAAATGTAATTGCAATTATATTAACTTTCTTTGATAGCTAGCATGTATTTTGTGTGTTTATTATTCACCTACTTTTTATGTTTTGATTTTCACAGTATTCTTGTAAATCATTAGTTTTAACAAAATGTACTTTTCAGTCATAGGTAATCTTTAGTTTTTACTTTGCTTCATTTTTTTGTTGTTTTTATGAATTTTCCATTTATATTTTTACATGTAGATAAAAAATTTTTCCAAATTTAATGTTTTAGTTTTACATTGTTTTAAATTTTGTTCATCTCTTCAGGAAATTCCACTAAATAAGTGATATGATAAGTAACATCCTTTGATTGTTTTATCTTTTCTTTTGCCTTTCTTGGTATTCTTCCTTTAGAAGAAAAGTCAGCTATCTAAGTAACTTTTTGGAAAGCAAATATTTACTCGTTTGTTCTACTGTGGAATTTATTTTAGCAATTCTGTCCTTTAACACTATGAACACGTCTTAAGACATATAATTGTCTTTTTTTATAATATAGGTTCTTAATTTTGGATATGGCATACTAAGAATGTCACTGAGAATAAAAGTTAGAACTTTTATTTGGTAAAATTATAATTAATTTCCTGTGGCAATTATGTTTCATTAAAAATCATTTACCTGAAAATCAAAAATACTATCAAAAATATTCTTGAAATCAAGAATAAGGTAAAATAAGAATGAACACCAGGTGTCATGAAGTGTATTATACCGTTAAACAAATAGCTTTACATATTTATATGACCAAAATAGAAATAGTAAAATTTAGAAACTAAATATTTTTCTCAGGTATAAAACAAACAAAAAATAATAAATTAAATTAACAAAAGTACAATAAAAATGACTTTTAGAAATAAAATTAAAGAATTTAAGTGAAAGAAAACAGAATAAAATAAATGTCCTAGTAAATGAAATTTTAAAATATTTGATTAATCACAAAAAAAAAATGAGAAATCAAAATTCGTTTGTAGAAATGGTGCCTCACAAAATGTACCAAGGCAATGTTTTATAATATTTGAGACTGTAAATAACATTTTTAATATATTTATTTTAACATGTGTATTATATTTACAAAAAAATGGAATAACATATTTGAGATAAAAATATCAACAATTTGGTCATACTTGCCATTCCAAATTGATCTAAAAAGAAAAAGACACATATGCAGACTACCATGTATCTTGTACCATTTTTTTAAAAAAAATTAAACAAACAACATTATAGAAGGAAGTTAGCATATTTAATGTTTATCTAGTATATTCTCACGGTACAGACCACCATGGAAAGAAAAAAAAGCTAATAAATTAACAGAATTATATAATTTAAAAGTAAAATAAGTAAAAAGGGAATTCTTGTGGCTATTTTAAACCCCATGAAAATAACTGATATGGTTTGTAAGAAAATAAAATATCCACAGGAGCTATAACTGCTAAGATACCATGCTGATAAAGATTACTCATAAATCCTATGAACCATTGCCATTCCAATCAAAAGAATAACAACCACACTATAAGGTATCATGAGGTTATAAAGGAACGCAGTAGTCTAAGGAAGTATATCTATTTGTTATACGGGGAACATGTAGCAATACTTACTTTATGAAATTTATGAGCATATAAATAGAAAGACATACATTATAAGTGCAAAATAATGGCAATAACAATACTATCTTTAATATTAAATTATACAAAAACTTCCTCTGATCAACTTATGAAAAATAATATATCTATTCTTAAGAATGTTAGCTAAACACATTTCCATAATACATATCTCCTATAGTTTCACAATAAACCATTTTTCAGTTATCTTCAAGTGTGGATATATATTGTAGATTCAGAAATTAGTAGTTTTAACTTTTTCTTCACAGCTATTAGAAGTTATATCTCTTAAGGAACTACTTTATTTTAAAAATTGTGCATATAACTCTTAGATTTTAGAATAAAAATGTTTATAAATATTATTTATTAAATATATTGATGTTTTTGCATAATATGACTGATTTAATTTTATTTATCCTAAACTTATGACATAATTTAATTTATATTTATTATTGTTTCATAAATTAATCTAAGGAAATCCTTTTCTTCCATATGTAAAATGACCAAGTTTAAAAAAATGATTTCATTTTATAAATAAAATACCTTAGATAAGAGATTTTTTAAAAATAGCAATATTTCAATCAGTGTATAAGATGAATTACAATATGATACATTATTGAGTTTTACCTGGCATCCTGCCATTCCTTCCCAGTACTTAAATATTGACATACTTCATCCAAACCACAAAACATTTCTTTGGTCAAAATCTACTTTGAAAATTGTTTACACTTTGCCTATTGAAGGTAGGAATTAAATCAAACATTGAAGAGACATTAACAGCATTAGAAAACCATATACTTAACTGTTATTTTTTTGTTTCATAAAGTAAGTAATATTTTTAAAATGTCAATCTGTATCAAAATGTATCATACTTGACATCTTAAGGATGCATCGATGACTAAGTGAGGACAGGGGAGGAAGTGCATTATAGCAAGAATGGCATGTGCAGTGGCCCTGAGGTGGGTGTTGGCAAATTCAAACAATGGAAATAAGAGCTAAATTCTAATGAGCAAAGAAAAATATGGAAGAGAATGAAGCTGGAAGGGATCAGTGGTCATCTTGAGCATAATAAACGATTGGTTATTATAAATATGATCTCATATTATTTAATATTTAAGTGGAAAAATTGCACAGCATGTGAAATTTGATTCATGTTGAAGAATGATTTACATAATTTCCATGGAATAAAAGAACAATATATATAAATGAATGACATTCACAACATGAGATTTAGCTGAACTAAGGAGAATATTTAGGGAATAAATCACATTTATAGGAAAATATAATAAATCATAAAGTATTGAAAGAGATTTTTTACTCAGAAAAAAAGTATGAACAATGAAATAAACTGAGAGTAGAAAATAGCAAAACATAAAACCAAAAGAGACGGCAGTAATGTTATTAATTAAAAACAGTTTCATTGAAAAGATGAGTAATAAAGATAATTTTAATTAATGTCAGCAAGTAAAAGGAAAAGGAGTTGAAACTTTGAATACAAAAAAATAAGACAAATATATGAATACTGTTGGCTTATTTTTCAATTAAAGAATAGTAACATCTTTACATCAATAAATTTAAAAACAACAGTTTTTCAGAAATGCAATATAAGAATGTGAGAGTCAATACAGTATAAAGGCAATTATATTTTCCTCAAGTCTTAAAATTCCAAGGGCATTTTGAAAAAAAAAAGTATTTCTTTATTGTCCAATAAATGTAAGACAAATATCTGAAACAAAGTGTGATACACTGTACTTGGATATTTACTTGAATCAATTAAGCTTTTTATTCATAAAGTAAAATTCTATTCATTATGGTAGATTGTTTTTATAAAAGAATAATTTTAAAAATATAATTTTAATAGGTTAATAAAACTTGGTATATAAATTACATATTAGTTTATAACTAATTTATTAATAAATTACAATAATTTATAATTATTGTTTTAAAAAATAATTAAGATGTCTAATTTTTCAAGGCTTTTTAAACACATGCATTCACTGTGCCTTCTTGCAATTTTATTAAAACACCCATAGACATGTAAAAGAAAGATAAATTCAATTCCAGAACCTGAAATTAGAGCTAAAAATAGATCAGAATATTGAGAGGCATTTTAAAAATATAGAATGCATATATGTGAAGTGCGAGAGAAATGTCAACTGGCCTGGTCTTAACACAAGCTAAAAAAGACTGTACCAAACACAGAGTTACCTGCTGGTGTGGGAAAACGTTGGCGTTACTCTCAAAGAAACAATTAAACAATCGGCTTTTAAAATCATTTAATAATGTATGAAATAGTGATTTTTATCTCATCCCTGTGAGCCTGGAGTGACATAACACAGCTGTCACAAAAGAGTAAAGCTCTGGGTTTAGACCACCTCACCAATGAATTATCTAAATGTATATAACTACCAATAATGGAAGAAGTATTAAACAACAACATATCTATATTATGGAATACTATGCATTGTTAAAATCAATAAAATTAATCTTTATATAAGTACTAGTTTGCTAGGACTGCCATAACAAAGATACAACTCTGCTCATAACAATATTTTAACATGAAATAATCTCTAGCAGATATTGTGTGGAAAAGCAAGTTAGTAAAACTTTGCACAATACTATACTGAATATATTAAAAATTCTCATTTTTAGTTATGACCCAAGGGATTTGAGTATTTTTTTAATGTTTAATTTTATGACAGCTATATATTTTATGTATAATTAAAAATTCTAACAAACTCTAATAACTTCTGAAATTATTAGAAAAGAATAAAGGACTAAATAAATTTTAAAAACTGGTGATAGAAATGAAAACAGAAATAAACCCTAGTAGAAATGCTATTATTACCAAACAGAGATTATTCTTAGGCAAATTACTAAGAATTAAAATTGGTAACTTATAAACAAAAATATAGAATAGCCATATACTTTTATGCCTATAACTATAACTATAAATTTAGCGTATAAACAAATGAGCCCCAGAAAAGTCCATTTTTAAGTAGTAATTTCTTCAAATTAAATTTGCTTCTCTACTCTTGTTGTGTGGGATATTAAATAAATTTAATATCCTTGGTGTGATAGACTGAATAAGGGCCCCCGAAACATCAATGTCCTAATCCTCGGAATGTGTGAGTATATTAATACACCTGACAAATATAAAATTTGCAGATGTGAATTAAATTAAGGTATTTGAGATTGGGAGATTATTTTGGATTACCTGGATGGGCCCAATATAATCACAAGAGTCCTTTTAAAAGGGAGACACAAGGACAATGTGATTAAGAAGCAAAGAGAAAAGGTGACGTGATGATATTGGAAGCACAGAAAGATCTGAAGATGCTACATTGCTGCTGGATTTCAATGGGTAGGAATGGACCACACACCAAAGAACAAGGACAGCCTTTAGAAGTTGGAACAGGTAAGGAAACCGATTCACCCTGAAGTTTCCAGAATAAATTAGCCCTGCCAGCAGCTTAGTTTTGGACAAGTGAGACTGATTTTGTACTTATTATCTCCAGTATTATAATTTAATGAATTTTTGTTGCTTTAAGAAGCTACCTTTGTGGTAATTTGTTTCAGTCGAAATAGTAAATTAATGTACCAGGAAAGTGGAACATACCTTTTTTTCAAGACCATATGGAAATATGGGAGTCCTGCTCCATAATTAGGAACATCGGGGAGAGCCTCTAATTTCTAGTCCATCATGGAAGCTGCTGAGTCCCTTCCCCAATTCTGAAAAACAGTGGATCTTTCTCCTATCATTCCTTGGGTTGAACAGAGAAATTTTTCAAATGGCTATATTTCAAAATCTATGCATTAGCCATTCTACATAAACTGTAAGCCATTCCCTCAGAGGTTATATTCCTGACCTTGACCCTGGGTACAAAATCAGGCTCTTTGTTTGGCTCTGGATCCTACCAAATATTCAGTCTGGTTATTTCCTGCCTTACTTTCTTTTTTCTTTTTTCTTTCTTTCTTTCTTTCTTTCTTTTTTTTTTTTTTTTTAAATCAACAACACATTCCTCCTCCAGGATATGTAGTCTAAGCTCTTGAATTAGTGACTAGAACAAACCCATTGTAATCTCTTACTGATTTGGGCAAGAATATTAAAGCAGAAAAATACTTTGGGCTAATTAAAACAGCTAAAACATATTCTTAATCCCAGGGACATTGAAGTTACTATCCTTATAGTACTCGAGATAGTTTGTTCCTTCCCCTTCTGCCCAGACACATGCTGGAGTTTCATAACATGGTTGAGGTTTATTTGCATGAATTATTATGAGTCTGAGAATTGATGCAAATATTCTCCTACATGTCTTATCAAGCATATGAGGGTGGCTTTTCTTGGATAGCCTTTATCTATTTTCTTCTTAAGCAATTTAAATAAACACCTTTGCAGACTTCAGGCTTACTTAGAACATTCCATAGCAAGAAATCTATAGGAAGAATCCAAGAGCTAGATATCAGCTCATCCTGAATTCTTTACCCTTCATATTTATATGTGAAAGAGTCATGGCCTAGACAATGCCTGCAGGGTTTTTAAAAATAAAATAAATTGTCTTGCGGTTTGAACTGCTATAGTTCCCTACTCTTGTGATCTCATATAGTTTTTGCCCCAGGATCCTAGGTATCATAACAAAGTTAAATTGGGGTGAACACTGAGTCCTTAAGGCATTAACCTTGCAGGTATCCAGGACTTCTGGGCTTGGCATTCGTCAATCTTACATCATGTAACCGAGCACAGTCCAGTTATGCATTTCAATAATATTTAAGAAATGAGTTTATTGTATTATAGTTATTGCTCATCTGGTAAAATCATTTCAGCATCTTCTCTACTTCTTTAAATAATATTTTAAAATGTTTTTCTAATAAATAAATCTAAAACATATCAACATTTGTGAAATTATATTTATATGGTTTTCTTCAAAGTAGCATTCCTAATGAGATGAATGTTGGACAAACAATCAGTTTTATTGTTAATGTTTCATTCTGGCATCCCATTCTATTTATTCCAATTATGATACTTCATGGATATTATGAATTCTTCAAATGATATATTAGCTTATGTATTTTTAACAAGACAAATTGTGCTGAAAAGAGGACAATATTATGATGAAACTTCCCTAAGCTAAGGACAGAAATTCTGACACAAATATATATTTTTCAAAGAAAATCAATAATATTTTATTTCAGTTGGTCATTTCCAAGACAATGTTTTTATTGGTTTTTAAGACAGTAAAAAATAATTTAAAGATTTCCCAATGTTATTAAATAAAACAGTCCAATATTTATAGAGTCCATTTATACTTCATGGTGACAAAATTTATGCACTAAAGAAAAATCAAACATAAACAATTTATTAAAATTATAAGGATTTAAATAAGACAGCAAAAAATAAAGTGATTACATTTACCCATATGAGTGTCTTTTTCTAGCTTGTATAAATTTCCTTTTTCTCAATAATTTCAACTTTGATACATGAAAAATATGAATACACAATGAATCAATTCTTATGAAATGAAAACTATTTCCAGTAAATTGGTCGTTTCAAACATGATATATATTTGCATGTATATTTAACAAAGTTGTTAATTTCTGCTATCTCTATTACTTACATTGTCTTGTTAAAAGGATTAAGAGAATAAAAAATAAATATGAGCTCATAGCAATAGAAAGAAGTGTATGTAAGCATTATTATTTATATAGGCCATTATTACTTACACAAGAAAAACAACAACAAAAAGAACCTGTCACAAATTTATTAAAATTACAAAGCAAATTTTTAACTGTGATAAATGGCAAAATAACCATAATTCTTCTCATGCCTGTCTGGATGTCCTTTATAATGAGACTTTGCAGCGCTTCTCTTAAACAGGTGGGACCTATTTTCTTGCCTCTTGAGTCAAGGCTTGGTCAGATAACTAGATTTGACCAATGAGTTAAGAGTAAATATGATACATGCAGAGACTTGAAAGGCACTTGCATATTGCAGTAGTTCTTTCTTGCTGCTCTTGGGATAGACTGCTAGCTAGATGGGGAAACTGGCCTCATTGTTCCAACTGACATCAAACCAACCAACAGAGATATAAGTAAGGTCAACCTATCAAAAATCAGCACAATCAGCTAGCTAAGCTTAGAGCCCAGATAGTTAAACTAGATGACCTTTTTTTTTTTTTTTTTTGTCAGTGTTCTGGGTTTTGGACATTTTAAATAGGCTTGTAGTGAAATTTCATTGTTTTAATTTGAATTTCCCAAATGACACATAATGTGGATCACCTTTTCATATGTTTATTGGCCATCTGTATGTCTTCTTTGGTGAAGTGTCTATTTGGGTCTTTTGCCTATTCCACAATTTGGTAAGTTGCATTTCATTCTCATTTACTTCAAGATATTTCTCAATATTATTTTTGACTCATATGTTTAGAAGTCTGTTATTTAAATCTCCAAATATTTGGGGATGTTTCAGCTTTCTGTTATTGATTTTTGGATTAATTACATTGCCATCTGAAATTATACGTTTTATTATTTTTGCACTCTTAAATTTGTTAAAGTGTATTTTATGGGTCAGAATATGGTCTATTTTTGTGCATGTTCCATGTGAGCTTGAGAAAAACATGAATCCTGTTGTTGCTAGATGAAGTGATCTTAGATGACAGTTGTATGTATTTGCTTGATGGTACCCTCGAGTTCCACTATGTCCTTACTGATTTTCTGCCTTCTGTATCTGTCCAATTCTGATAAAGGGGTGTTGAAGTCTTCAACTGTAATAGTGGATCCATATATCTCTCTTTGTAGTTCTATCAGTTTTTGCCTCATCTATTTTAACGCTCTGTAGTTAGGCACATACAGATTAGTAATCCTTATGGCTTCTTGTAGAATTGACCCCTTTATCATTCATTATGTAATATCCCTTTTTATTGCTGGTAATTTTTCTTGCTCTTATGTCTGCTCTGTCTCAAATTAATATAGCTACTTCTAGCTTACTTTTGATTCATTTATTTTTAAAATATATGTGTCTTTTTATATTTAAGGTGAGGTTTTTATAAACCTTACATAATGAGGTCTTGTTTTTTCGACTCATTCTAAGAATATATGTCTTCTAATCGCTGTATTTACACCATTGACATTAAAGCGATTACTATTATGGTTGGATTAATATGTACTGTATTTGTTACTGTTTTCTATTTTCGCCCATTTTTTGTACTTGTTTTTGTCTTCTTTTTCTGCCATTTATACTTTTAATTGGAAATTACATATATGATTATACTTTCTCTTGTTTTTTCAGTATATGAATTATACCTGTTTTTACTTCATTTAGTGTTTGCCATAGGTTTTGTGAAATAAATTTACAATTAATTCAAGTCCACTTTCAAATAGCACTATACAATTTCATGGCTTGTACAACCACTTTGTAATAACAAAGCATTCTTAATTCTTTCCTCCTATCCTCTGTATCATTGTATATTGTATATATACATAAACATGCAAAATCAAATACAGTATTATTGTTATTTTTTCATTATCTGTTAGAGCAATTAAAAACAAGTTAATACGTTTTTACTTACCTTTACTTATTTCTTCTCCAATGCTTTTCCTTTCTTTATATAGAATCAAGTTTCTAATGTGTATCAATATTCTTTCTGAAGAATTTCTTCTAACATTTTAAATCAGATCTATGGGCAACAAGTTTGCACAGTTATTTTGTCTGAGAAATTCCTTATTTCTCCTTCAGTTTTGAAGGACAGTTTCTCAAAATACATAATTCTATGTGGTGATTTTATTCTCCCAATGCTTTGAATATTTTACTTCCATCTCTTATGCTTAAGTATTTCTGAGGAGAAGTTCAATATAATTCTTATCTTTGCTCCTCTATACGCAGAATGTTGTTATCTTTTGTCTTCTAAATTTTTTTTAATCTTTTATTTTCTGAAATTTGATTATGATATGCCTAGGTTTAATTGATGGGTGAAGGAGCATTTTTCTTCTTAGCATTCTCTGAGATTTCTGGATCAGTGGTTTGGTGCCCGACAGTAATTAGAGAAATTTGCAGTTACTTTTCAAATATATATTCTATTTTGTCGCATCTTTATTCTCCTTCTATGATTCCATTATGTGTAAATTATGTTTTCATAGTTGTCCCAGAGTTCTTGGATATTCTTTCTTTCTCTTTAGCCTTTCGTCTTTTTGCTTTTAAGTTTCAGAAGTGTCTATGAACATATTTTTAAGCTCAAAGATTTTTTCCTCAGTCATATCTAGTCAACTAATTAGTCCATCAAATAAATTGTTCATATCTGATACAGTGATTTTTATCTCTAGCATTTACTTTTTTTTCTAGAATTCCCTTTCTCTGCTGACATTACCTGTGTACACTTGCATGATGTCCACTTTATCCATGAGAGCCTTTAGCATACAAATTATAGTTGTTTTAAATTAACAATCTGATAATTCCAACATTCCTGTCATATTATAGCCTAGGTCTGATGTTTGCTCAGTCTCTTCAAAATTCTTAGAGAAAGAATATAAAAATTAAAAAAAAAATAAATTAAATGGACACGCCAAAGATATGTGAATGAATCAATGAAATTAGAAAGAAAAATACAATAGTGGGGATTTGTTTCTTGGTCAGCAAGAAACCCTATGAAAACAGTTGACATAGTTAGAAGATCAGTAAGAAAGAAAGAATTTTATAAAACTTTTTTTTTCTATTTAATATCGCTTCTCTTTGGTCAATCTCCCTCAAAGAGCTACCTTTTGCTCTACCTTTACCAAGTTCATGTTCTTTGCCTGGTTCTCTTTTTAGTAAGATGAATTTTAGCTCAACATATTCTAGATTCATGATTGGTAGTGTATCTTAGCAAGACACACCTTCCTTTTCTTTCTCTTTGGATTCTTCCTTTTTATCTCACTGGGCAGCTTCCTCTAAGGAAAATCTTGGTCCTGGGGAATTGAACACAACAACCAATCAATCTTTTTTGTTAGCTCAGATTGTCCAGCTCCCATCAATGGGTATTTGAGTTTGGGCTCAGTCTAGTTTCCTGATGCGAGTGGAGATAGCTTTGGCTTTTTGTAGCTCCTACACATGTCTATCTCCAAAATTAGAAGGAAAAAAGAAAAAGAAAAAGAAAAAGAAAGAAGGAAGGAAGAGTAAAAGGAAAGAAAAGAAATGAAACAAAGTAAAGAGACAAAACAATGTCCAAAATGTTTATTCATAGAGAAAATAGGGAGAAAGTACATATAACTATGTTGTAGATGAAAAATATGTCAAGGAACCAGACAATGTATAATGAAATAAACTTGTTATTAGGAGAAAGATCAAGGTGCTGGGGTGTGTTTAACTTGAGAAAAATTCAGAACTATTATATTATTTATTATTATATTTAATATGTCATGCCATGTTATGAGGCTATTAATCAGAAAAATAAAAAACTTAAACTGTTGTTTATGATTTCTTTAGAATTCTTCCTCCAAGCTGGCACACACACAAATGTTGGGTAGTAAACTTTAGATATTACAGACAAATATTTACCATCAATATATGTATATTTAAATGCTTATTCTTTTAAAGCTTACCACACACTTTAACTTTTGTATATGGCACAGGACTAAAAACAAATTTGTAAATATGGAATTTCATGTTAATTCTATAAAATATTGCTATCACTATAAATGTGATTATTTATAAATTTCTTATACCTTTTTATTTTTGTAATTTTGGAATATATTTGCTCCCTAGCATACCTTATTTCCTTATATTAGAAAAAATAATCACAAACTATTGTGTATTTATTTAAAAGCTACTTCTTATTCATAAATAAAATCCCATTGATGCAGAGCTGTTCTTTATGTAAAAATATTTCATTCATTTTAATACCTCAAGTAGCTCTTAAGTCAGAGGTAAGTGTATATGTATGTTAATTCCTTGACATTCCAATTGAATCTCCAGAAATCCAGTGAAACATATAGTTAGTATGATCAATGTTTTATTTTATTTACTTGAATCAGTATTAAGAAAATATAAATTTCTATTTACATCATATTTAAAAGTTCTGGGAATCATGAACTACTCTTCAAATAACTTTTTAACCACAAAGCCAGTCATTATTTTATTAAATACTAATTTATTCAAAAATAAATCGTTACATAAATCTCAAAGAATACACTTTATTTCTGAATTTATATCACCAAAATTATCTTTAAAATTCAATCATATCATATCAGGAAAATAAAGCAGGGTTTTTACCTAAAAGAAGAGATTTTATATACACATATATATGTTAATATATATAAAAAACTTTTTAATGCATATTATTTATATGATACATATAAATATATATAGAAAAAGACAAACAGACAGACAGACAGAGAGGTGTCTCACATCTCAGTTGCTTCTACTTTAGCTTTTCCCAAACATTTTTGTAAGCCTGCATAGCTAACTTTTCTCATTTGTGCATTTAGAAAATGACAAAATTTCTATTTTTCTCTTACCTCACTTACAAGAGTAAACAAAAATAAATTAAAGGCTTCTGGCTTCTATTATTTGCATTTAGTAGTTTAACTCATTCAAAGAGAAATTGACCATGGAACAACTATGCAATCTATAAATTTTTTCAACTGTATCTGTCCTTCAACAGACAATTGACTAGCAGCTTTAAACTGACTGTGGATTTGTCATTCACCAATAGCCACAATTCATTTTAAATAAGAGAAGCATCTCCTTGGTCTGAATTGTGTTTCTTCTTTCACAGAGACAGCATTTTTCAACATACTAGATAGATTGCTGGAGTTGTATCAAAGAGAAGCAATTCATCTGTGACAAACCAAGATCCACAACAAAGTTAAGACTCATACTACCTGCCTCTAATCCAATAAGAAAGGTTGGGTTTATCCTTCATGGATGAGAACAAAGAAAGCAACTGACCCATGAAATGAGAAATAAAACTGAATAACTTCTAGATGTGAAAGGAGAAAAGTTGTTGACCAAGTATCAAACAACTTTGAAGCATATACATGCAGTGAGGGAGATGGGACATCTGAAATGCCTGAATTGATCAGGAAAGTGTGGTATAATTTTTATATAAGGTAAATATAATTAAAATGTCACTAAACTTCTGGTAAAATTAATTTATCTTTCAAAGATTTTTGAAAACATTTTACACACACATTCATCTATTTATCATCAATCAAATGATTTATCTATCATCTACATTTGAACAAATATATGTCTGTGTATAGTATTATAAATATGAAAATAATTATCCTTCAGAGATTTAAACATGTAAATTTGTCCATATGTTTAATTTACCTGAATTAAAATAATAACATTAAATATAACTCTTATAGTGTAAACACAATTCATGGTTTCAGAATGGCCAAGCATAGTTCTAATGGTTTTACTTATGAAATTTGTTTAATATTCAGCAAAGTTTTATGCAGTAGGAATCATTTTATTCACATTTTATGGCTTAGGAAACTGAGGACTAGAAGGCCTAAATAATTTTACCCAGGTGACTGAGCCAGTAAACTGTGGAAAGAGTTTCAAGGCCTTGAAGTCTGAATTCACAGCATGAATTTAACTACTATGATATATCACACTTCAGTTTGACTATTATTGATTTTTGAGTTAAAATGAATAATGACAAATATTATTTAATCTACATATGTGCCAATGAAAAAATCTAGTCTACAGGATACTCCTGGAAAAATATATAACATCAACAATTCTCAGTAAGTAATTGTTGACAAAAACAAAACAGAACAAAATGAATGACTGGATAAATAACCTTAAAAATGAAAATCAATCCTATTTCAGTAAAGCTGATGATTATGGGACTCATGAATCTAAGGAACATTCCAATCTATTTCTGGACAGCTCTGTTAGTTAGAATGCCATTGTTTATTTTGAAATTGATCTGGTTTCTATAATTTAACCCAGTGTTCATAATTCTATCCTGTAGTTTTTCATATGACATAGGAGTTAAACTTCTGACATGCAATGTTGTATATGTAGAAGCTGCCAAAAAAAATTTCTACACTGGTTGGAAAAATATATACCCCAACAGCAGAGTATTAAAGTTATAGTTGTTCCACATTCTCATCAGCACTTATTATTGTCTGATTTGTCATTAAGAGAATAGATATTATTGTAGAAACCACACTGAAGTTTTAACTTACTTTTCCCTGGTGACTAATGAAGTTGAATACTTTTTCATGTATCTATTGACATTTTGAAAGCCTCGTCTTTAAAATGTCATCCTAAGTCTTTTTGCCAATTTTTATTAGATATTCTGCATTTTGCTACTTGATTTGTAAAAGTTCTTTGCATATCTTATATATGGATGCTTTATCAAATGTATGTGCAATCATCTGACTTTTAATGGTGTCATTTAATGTAAAACAATTCTATTTTTTTACTGGACATATTTAAGGTGTACAACTTGGTGATTTGATATATGTATACATTGTAAAATAATCATTACAATCAAGCTAATTAACATGTTAATAACCTAGCATTGTTAGCTTTTGTTTGTTTAGTTTGTGCTGAGAACATTTAGGATCTGCTCTCTTGGCAAATTTTAAATATACAAGACAGTATTGTTAGCTATAATCACCATCTGATACATTAGATGCCCAGAACTCATTCATCTTATATAACTAAAACTTTGTACCCCTTGACTAACATCTTAATCTTAATGTAGTTCTACATAAATTCTTTCTTTAAAAATAGCATTTATTTGTGTTCTATTAGAAATATTTGCATACTCCACTTTAATTTACCAAAGGAAATATTTATGTACCTAAGTAGTTATAAAATTTTATTATGCTTTATATAATTTTAGTAACAGAATTTTATGATAATACCAAAGTTCTCCAAAAACATTCTTTCAAAAGCTAATCCTTTCCCACTTACTCATTCCCAATTTTGAATTGTAGTGACACATTTATCTTTATATAGTTTGAGAAAATATTTCTTCCTATTAATATAGTATTTCAAATTTGCTAACTTTAATAAGTTTTATTAATATGCAATATTATGATGAAAAGTAAAGAAAGCACTCAATAGATATTAGAAGCAAGATGTTTTCTATTTTATACCTTGTACAACCTTCTCAGAATAATTTGGTAGTTCATCAGCAACCAAAGGTCTACCTCTGAACAAGTGAGTGGATTGATTAGAATATACAAAGCTAAGTTCCCATGTCCTCAATAGTATATGATAGTTTACTGATTCTGATAAATGTCATTAGATGTCAATGTGCTTAAAAATGGGACATTTTTAAACTATTTTTAAATTAAAGGGGGAACATGCTCAAATCATACACTTATAAAATAATATATAAAGCCCAATAATACAATATGGCCCCTTGATCTTATACTCTTTGCAAGCTTGACTTTAGAGAGTCAGTCATTTCATGAAAAATTGTGTATTTAAATGAATATGCATGGGACTATATTGACTCTTCAAAAAGTGTCCATAAATATCATCCAATTTCGAGAGTTTGTGATTCACCCCATAGAGATGAAGAGCAACTGTTCATGAATAATCTTTCTTGTAAAAATAATGTAAAACCTCATGCCGAGTAAATCAGCATGCTGTTAGTTGTTCCCTGCCTGTTTATGATCTCTGTCCCGCAGGTGTTATTCTATATTTTTCCATTTATACTCTCGGAGAGAACCATTTTTGCAGAGTGATAAATGGTCAATGATACAGAACAGCACTTATTAATTAAATCTTCTACATTTCCCATTGCAAGTCTGTAAGTTCCTTATAACTAAGAGCAACTATCATTTTCCAGCAGTAACTATTATTAAACCCTGTGTTATACCTTTAGTTTAAAACAAATTATTAGAATGAAAAATGATGTTTAACTGATGTTGGCTAAATAAATATCATTCCATTTCTTTTAGGTATTGGTTTATGATGAGCAAACCTGAGATATGTGGAGACACAGCAAAATAAAAAAGTGAATAAATTTATTTATATCTCAGGTCTATATCCCAGTCTGTAAGCAAGTATTCCACTGTGGCATAAAATGTTGACACTTGGGGAAGCAGGGTGCAGGATTTATGACATAGTTATAATGTTTTTATAAATTTATAAGTATATGAAATTTTTTTAAATACAAAAAGTGAAATCCCATCATTAAAGACAATGTCTTGTAAAAAGTCATTGTGTAGAATAAAGAGTCAATGGATGAAAATGTGCCATTAGGGATAGGTTGGAATTGTTATTAAAACACATTGAGGATAGATTTGGAGTGTTATCAGAACACATTATGAAAATGATCTTTAAGCAAATTATGGCCCTTTTCAGCTTTCAACTTAGACTATTCTATAGATGAAATAAATGTTATGAAAAAAAATACAGATTTTTTTCCTACGCATACTGATCATTTGTTTTCTGGTAACACAGTGTTTTCATAGGCTTATAAAATGTGTGTTGATACCTACAATTTTGCGTAAGAGAGTCAATAGTGAAATAAGTTGCTTATGGAATCTTAGACTAGTGGGAAACTTAGAAACCCATACAATGAGAATGTAACTAAATATATTTTTGCCTAGATGATAGGTGCTGTTAGCAAAATGTATGTGGTGATATCAAAGTGTGTAAGTGGTTTAGAAGGGGTAGATTTTTCTTGTTATGAAAACTCAAGAAGTTTTCTTTGAAGATTAATAAGTATTTAACTATGTACAGATAGGGAGATGTGAGCTGAAAATGAACTTTCAAGGTGTCTTAGTTCACTAAAGCCTGTCCCAGAAAGATGTGAAAGAAAGGAAATAGTCCCAGTAAGCAGAATATCAAGCAGTTTATTTCACTTCCCTTGCGTTTTAGGGCAGATTATTTGAGTATGCAATAAACCATGGCAAAAATTCAACAATAATTTACAAAAATAATCTAAATAGAAATAGCAACAAATGGAGGTTGGTTTAAGAAGTTATATGTAGATGGGTCTCTTGAAAGTAGTCCACAGTCTTAGAATACGTGTGTCCTGAGGTCGAACAAGTGACAGCTGTTATAACTTTCAGAGGAAGAGTCCTACTCCTCCATGGGCAGCAGTCTCAGATGTCAACTGCTCACACAAGCACTGGATGGAAGAACACTTTACTCACATACAGGAGACAGACACTTGATTATAGTGCCACCTGAGGGGAAAAGTGCCTTTTAAGGTTAGGGTATTGTCCTAAAGGCAATGATATATACTCTAAATCAATATATTGTTCCATTTCTTTCATCACTAAAATACACTGAGCCTGGAACAGAGGGGATGGCACTACTCATAACTAAACTTAATGATTTTTTTGTGAATTTTGACATCTTTCTCATGACTGCAAGCCCTGCTTATTTAGTATTTTAATACCGAAATTGGAATCTATCCATTAGTTACACACAAAAAAATGCTACATGTACTTGCTGATATTTTATTATTTGTTTATTTCTATTTTTGCTGGAGAAGTTCATCATGCCAGGGGAAAAAAATCACTCAAAAATAGAACACAAAAAAAATGACTACACTCTGTTACATAAATGAAGAATCTTCACAAGATATGCTCTAATAAAATAAATTAAAAGAGCCCATAGTACAAAATTTCTATTTTTTCATGCAAAAGATGTTGTAATTTCCTCAAAAAATCAAAATCTCAGTGGACTAAACTAATCTCAGATAAGGAAAGTTAAGTTAGGCTGAATTGAACTTCTGGAGAGAGGCCTATTTCTTTTAGGCAAAATAATAAAATGACCATATTCTTTATCATTTTAAGATATTTCACTCAAACTAGGCTAAATATAATTCTATAAAATTCAATATGTTAGACAAACAAATGTTTATAGGCTAATAAATCTTGAAGTCTTATTAATCTAACAATAATTTTTTTCATTAAAAAAAGAAATCAGTGATGTGATAGGTTATGACCAGGTCTGCTGTACAGAAACCTCAGATAACCTTAATGGTAAAATAGTGAATATTTTGGGCAGTAGACATTACCTGAAATACATATTGAAAATCTGCACACTTGTTTAAATAATGCCATTTAAGTGTCATATAAAATATAATATCTTAAAAATTATAAACCCAGAAGCCAGAAAGGAAGTGTGGATGAGTACATTTCAGTGAAATCTTTTCAATCATCATATACACCCTTAAGCTCTGTGTGCTTCAAGGTTCCTCAACTGAGGCATTTCTGAACTTTGTCTGGACTAGTGGAGATGAACTTGGCATTGTGGGCAATCTTGCTGGCAGTTCCAAATGGTGGTGTGAGAGAATGAATCTCTAGCCAAGAGAGGGAAACACCCTGTGATGGGCTATTGAAAAACGACACTGACGATAAGTGAGAGGAAATAGAGATAGTGGTTTGAGCAGCTTTTCTATGCAAAGTTCTTCACGAAGACATGCATATCGTCACAATGTTCTGCCTATTAGGCACGAGAGCCCAACCCTTTGACAGTAAAAAGGAGAAGGACCCTATAAATAAGGTCCAAAGAGCATAATGGAGAATGAAATCCATATTTAATGGCATAAAAAGGTAAGACAATTTCAAGGTAGCATAACCTGGAATTGCTGGAGCCTCTAACAATTTAGATGGTGTCTATTTAAGCAGATAGATAGACATTAGGAGGAATTAAGATGTCTTATTTTAAAATCGCATAAATCTAATTGTGTTTTAACCAGAAATGAAGAATGAAGGCGAGACCTCCTGACTCTGTGGTGTCTGATTATAGGCAGTGTTCTATTGGCCTCGTAATTGGTTATCTTTTCCAGTTTCTTTTTCTGTTTCAATACTATTTTCATGAAGTTAAAATGTTATGATTTAAATATTCTTATGCTTTATCATTTAATTTATTATACACACATAATTACACACATTGAATACTGGTTTATGTTTGTGTGTGTGTGTGTGCACATGTGTGTGAACCCATTTATTACTGATTAATTTACTACTAAAGAATATGTTCACTGTTTCTGGAAAGCTATTTGGAAATATATAGGAGCTTAAAAAAGATTAACTACAATCTTTTGACTTTAATTATTATGTTTTTCAAGAATTTTGCATGTTAGCTGGTTTCATCCTTGTCAGAAGCCTGTGAAATAGGAATTATTTTTATTACCATTTTATAGGTAACAAAGTGGGGATAAAGAGAGATGGAGCCATTTTATCAAGCTGACACACTCAGCTGGTGGAGACAGAACTCAGAATCACATCTCTGCTGACTGGCTCCTCAGCTTGAATTTCACCTCCATGCTACACAGCTTTGTGAATTTCACACTATACATTCACGTCTAGAAATCTATCATATATCAAGGTGCATTATGAGTGTTTAATTACATGGAAAATGTGTATGATTGATATTCATACAATGTATTAAAAAACCAGGGGAAAAAATGTGGAATTATATTAACTATGGCTATTACTGGGTGACAGAATTATGGTGGATTTTATTCTTTATACACTTGTGTACATCCTGAGTCTTCTCCTTCAATAAATATATATTATTTTAAAGAAGCAAAGCAAATGTAAAAGTGCTTTTATTTGTTGCTTTATGGCTCAGTTCAATCTAGCTAAAATGTTAATTACCTTCAATGACTGCACAGGAGAAGACAGCAACATTTAAAACCTTCTATTATTTTTGTTAAGTAGTTTTGTAACACCAAGAACAAATGCCTCATGTAAATAGGTTCTTAATAAATGCTAGTGAAAAAGATAATTTTCCTGCAATCAATATCTGTGGCCAGCTGTCTACTAGGTGATGATTTTCATGAAGAACTACATTGCATAAACTTGCCTGGTAAATGGAGGTGTTATAAATATAGAGATAACCTGTTGGGAAGTGACTCTCACCAGCCAATTAAATACTATTCTCTTGAAGTTATTTTTTTATAGTATGATAATAATTAATTTTTTATCAAATTATAACTGCAACATTTTTGCTTCCATGATTTATTTTCCTGATAATATTGTCATTTTGCATGCAAAAACATGGAATTTGCAAGCACATTGTATTTTTGGTAATTTTCCAGATTCTTATAAATATTCTATTAATTATTTTGAGCTAATGCTCTGCTGTATGACTTCATGAATAAAACACGCTTGAGGGCAACTTGAAAGGATTAATTGTAGTCAAATGCAGGTTGACTTGTTCAAAATTAGATGCATGACATTAAATTTCAGTCAGATAGTTCTATTCAGTATGTGTATTATTAATAATATAAAGATGCTTTTAATCCTTTCTAGGAAACATATCACTAGAATTTTTACTGAAAAATGCATACTCTATGCATTAATAAATCTGTCTTAATTTTAATTGAGTTCTAAATATTTTAAATATTATGTTAATATATAGAGATAATTATAATGACATAAGATTATAGCTTTTAAATTACAGTTATGAAAATTCCCAAGATACATATTAAACTTAAACTAAATTCAGCCTAATTATTCTTTGGCCTAGAAAGTAAACAATGACAAATGCATTCCAAAAGTACGCTCAGCCTTGACACACTTTAGAGTGTTTGTAAATGTCTGGCATACATAAAGAATCTTGCTTGAATCATTAGAATACCTTTATGTATTGTTTATGTTCCTTTGGTTCTGTGTTTATTTTATGTCTGCCTAGAAATTTACCAAGGTTCCTGGTACTTTGGCTTTGTGCACATCCTCACATTCATGGAAAGGTATTTCATTGTTTGCATCCTTTCACTATGATGTTCAGGAAAACTCCAGTTAACATTTTCTTAGATTACCCAAGAAATCACATTTTGAACTTTGAAAATAATTAACAAATAGCTTAACAATGGTATTTTTAAATGACTGTCTTTTTCCTCACATTCTTGAAAACGCTGGATATTGTTAAAAGTCACTTGTTAACCATCTCTCCAAAAGGAAAAAAAAAATCAGCACTTCGGGCTTTTTTTCCCCTTATAATTTATTCATTCATTCATTCTACCAAAAAAGTATTGAGTGCCTACTGTGCATCAGGCAGATCTAGGCATCGAAGATAAAGCAGGATATAGGCATTGAAAATATGCAAATCTTTTACATGAATTATTTGTTTGATGAAAATTACATGTTGTTTCAATTTGTTATTTCTCACATATATACATATTAAATCTCTTGCTCGCTCGGGAGAGTCATTATTAATATATAGGTAACATCTGTATTTAAATTTCTATGTGTATGATTTATTTTAAGTGATCAACATACTCTCTTAAAGCTCTAAAGAAACCTGGTTTGTAGCCATGCCTTCATTCTAAATATAGTATCAGTGGATAGAGCCCTCAGCACACTTTTATTTATTTATTTATTTTTTTATAAAAATCTAAACTTACTTGGGATTTTCATGTTATTCTGAGTCCAAATTTACCTAGATATTTCTTGCCAGATAGACATCACAATAATTTATTTATGTTTTAGCTACTTCATTTTCAAAAAATTTCTATTTGACTTCTTGTTTCTTTAATATTTGTTAGCCGTAAGGTATTAATCTGTCATACTCTACTTTTTAATATTTATTTTCCCAAATTAATCATTAATATGTATATTCTTTCTTATGATTAAAAATCACAATATTTTATCAGAGTTCTACTTTTTCAATATTGTCTGTTCAATAAATTAATAAAACCAATTTTTAACATTTTTATTAAACATTTTTTCTTTAATTTTGATTTTCAATAGAAGCCAATTATGTATTTACATTTTTCTCAAGTGGTTATGATTTTGTATATATATACATTTGATGAAGGTTAATTCATCGACATCAGAGAATTTGAAATATTTATTTAAAAAAAAAACTTTGAGATATTCCATCGATACCTAAAAAAGATGTTTTCTCATTTTACAACATTATTATCAATATATATCCTTTTCATTTATATTGTAAGTTTATTAATCACATTTATAACTCTATAATATTACAAGTATTTTATAATATTTTAGATAGTTAATTTCCAGTTTTCCCACAGTAAAAGATATATTGAATATATATTAACTATCACTGCATTTTCTGTTATTAAATATACCTTTTGAAAAGAACTAAATTATAGAAATTTTTCATTCTGAATTATATGTCTAAATCTTAAAAACAAGAATACTCATGAATAGATATAAAGAACAGTGCAATATTTACCACTATAAGAAAAGAGACTATAAAAATTAATACTCATGAAAATATTTAAATGAATTATTATAGCACCGAAACATTTGAAAGCAGTATTCATTTTAATCAATAATTGTTAACAATAAAGTAAAATATGTTGCATATATTATGATTCTGCTGGGTCATCTAATAATGTGTGGCTTTAATGTGAAAATAGCCAAATGAGATATTAACCTTAGAAACTGTATTCTTAATGTAAAGTTTAGGATGACAGTTTCCATGAAAATTTCCTAGAATATCTATAATATACATTGCTTCAAAACAAAATGGGATTGTTATTTATTCAATGTATAAATGTAGACGTAGAATTACATTAGATCAGAGTTTAATGAAAATCAATATCAAATTATCGAAATGTTAAAAAAGTATTATTTTTAAAACTTTAGTTGAAATCAGATGTAATTAAATTAATGTTATAATAATTTTCAAGAATCCTTTTTGTGTTTGTTAAGTCTCAATGAGCACAGAGTTGCCAGATATCAATTTGTGTGTTATATGAATACATTAAATGCTCCACACTCTATAAATTAAAAAGAAAGGAAAGTATGTAGGAACATTTTACTGATAGTGTTAAATTAATATATCGTTGTATTTTCAAGGATGTAATAAGGTACTTAGTATGTTAAATGAGATAAATTATGCAAACATGAAAATAATAGATGCAATGCAAGCATACTATAGAATATTTATATACCTTAAGAAGCAGTGGAAAAAAAGATAAATTATTTATAATACTATAAAGCTATAATGGGTTCCAAAATATAATGAGATATAATACTGTAATCAGTTATTGTGAAATTAAATGTCAGTTTAAATCATTAGATTATAGCTTAATTTTCCTAAATGATAATTCAAAACATAAATTTCCATTTTGCATATTAAACCTACATAAATAACAGTGTAGTTAGTGCTCTGAAAAATCATGTTACTACTGAATAGACTTAATAGTAAATTACCTACTTATTATTACTCCACCAAACTAATCTTCTACTATACAATATACTCAACTCTATGATTCATGGAATTTGAAAGCTCAAATGTGCTTTTAAAGTCAATTTTGAGTTCATTTTATAAATAAGGAATTTAAGATCCAGAAAACACATGTGATTATAACATATGCTATCACTTATTTATTTACATTGAGAACCTAATTACTACTTTTGTCTCTGTATGAAAGAAAGAAAAAGATACACTTGCCACCCTATGCCCTCCCTTGAGATGTTTTCCTGGCTCTTGTTTTACAGCTTTGGGAACTGATTTACCCTGTTTCTTTTTCAAGGAGGAAAAACAATAGAAAATAAGCAATGCCTATACTAACCAAGAATTGTGTAAATGATTCAAAATCAGCAGTTGAACAAAACAAGAATAAAATCCAAATGCCTAGCAAATATAAAAACTGTTCAATTTAACCAGTAATAATTGAAAAATAAATTAAGATTTTCTATATATGTAATATATATTAACTTATTAATATAGTTGCATTACATTATATAAGTACATATATACATAAGTATGTTTCAGTGTTTAATAATTAAACATATAGAAAATTTAAAGAGAAACAAAACCTTGGCAAATAGACACTTGCATTATGTATTATTATAAACATTTTAGAAATTTTAGAAATACCTGTTAAAATTTTATATATATGTGCATATATATATATATATATATATATATATAATGAATGTATATCTTCTACAAATTTTATACTTTTGTATTAGTTTACTAGGGCTATCATAACAAAGTACCATAGACTAAGTGACTTAAACATATAAGTTTATTTTCTCACAATTCAGGAGGCTAGAAGTCTGAAATGAAGGTGCCGCAGGGTTAGTAGCCTCTGAGGTTTCTTTCCTTGGTTTGTAGATGGCCATCTTCTCCCTGTGTCTTCAAATGGTCTTCCCCAGGTACATGTGTGTGTTCTAATCTCTTCTTATAAAGACACCAGTCTTTCTGTGTTAGGGCACATCTTAATCACCTCATTTTAATTTAAATAGTCTTTTAAAGAAGCACTTCTGAATTGAATTCTAAATTGTTGTGGTTTCAGGCTTCAACATATACATTTGGGTGGACACAATTCAGCCTATATTAACATAGATATTTATTGTTATTATTTTTAATAGTAAAAGTGTTGAAATATTCTTTCTTACATGCCATTAATAGAGAAATCATTGGACAAAATTATAACTCATTAACACTACAAAATATTATGCAACATTAAAATATGATTTTTATTCATTCATAGTGACCTGTTTGGATATGCATGATATGTTGTTAAGAGTAAAATATAATGATCCTGTTTTTCTTGAGGGAGACATTTTTCTCTTTCACTTATTAGATGAAGCATGACTTTTTAAATCTGATTAACACATTTAAGTGACAAAATTATACATCTTTTTCCTTTAGTTTTTTGTTCCTAAAGTTTCATAAACAAAAAGGAAACCAATTCCTTAACAAGTAAGTTAATTTATCACACTTTTGCGGTTAACTAAAATGCTCTAGTCAGTAGGTCAAATATCAAAAAAAGTTTAATATTTTGACTACAAAATTTTTTGACATTTTTATAACCCTTTTGATAAACATGACAATAAAGCAAAAAATACTTTAAAAGTTCTTAGGAAACTATAACTTTTAAGTTGTAACTAAATCTTAAATTTAGTGTGTAAGTTTTATCATATTTATGATCATTATTTTGGCTTATATTAGCTTTATAAGCAAATTTACAAAGTTATTTAATATTCTAAACAAATAAACTGTTGCAATGAAAAAAGATAATACGAAACATCAAAGTCCTCAAGAAATCAGTATATAGAGAAATAAAATTTAAAAAATGTATAAAACTTAATTGCAAAAATTAAAATTAATGTATATCTTAAAATTTTAGAAAGCAAATAATGAAGAATCATTTTATCTATTTTTTTCTGATTCTTTTTGGGATATGAATATGTATAATTTATAGTACACATTGTTAAATTAATGATTCACTTTAATATTTAAAAATGAAACTCTCTTTACCAAATGAAAGAACTAAAATGCTATTTTAGGTATATTTCTCAAAGGTGTCTCTAGCATGACTGATTGATTAGCTGTAATTATTCAATGACTAAGAGTAGGAGCAAATTTCTCTTCATCTGTATGAAAATACTCCATTTCTTTTCCATAGTATGTTGGGCCATGCATTCTCAAATGTTAATACAATTATCTTAAGCCTTTCTTAAACCTTTAGTCATAATGTCAACCAAAGCTTTATAAGCTGAAACTCTGAGGTTCAAAGCTGTGAGCACCTTTATATAATAAAAGTATCTTTGGAAACAGATGTTAATTTTCATTTTATCTGTCTCACTAACCAGCACAAAAGAATGCACTTTTACTGGCTGTTTACAATTTTACCAAGGTGTTCTACCAAAGCAAAAAAAAAAAAAAAAAAAAAAAAAAAAACAATCAGAATACATTTATGGTAGAATTATTTTTGAAACACATTGAAATGCACAGCAAAACAACTGTACTTCTGAAGTTATGGAAAACAATTAAAAAAAAGAACTAATGGCTGACATAGGGCACATTTTTGTAAGAAAATGTTCAAGAACTGATACAACGTACTGATTTTCTTCATTTCAATGAAAATGTGTTTCCTTTTTGTTTCTTTTTCTTTAAATTTAAAAAGCTAAGAGAATACAGTAAATCACCTTATATATTACAGTTTCTATATATTTCAAAGATGAAGAAATAAGTATCTGAAAAATAATTCCTAAATAATTGTATCTATATTTTGGAATATTTTAATGCTATAATTTTCATGAAAGTCTAATAACTTTCAATAAAACTTAATATTTTAATATAAGGCCAGAAAAAAAAATGCACAAAGAGCATAGTTGCCATAGAATGTAAATCTAAGTTTGTGTCTTAATCGTGATCCTGAGAGTAATTTACTTTATATAGTTGAATATGTAATACATCCCTACAAAATCCCTGCTACATCAACAATTAATCTCAAAAAGAAAAATAATGAAATAGAGGCTTTTCACTAAACATATTTTCCTTTGATTACCTATAATAATTTTATTATACAAAGATATATTCCAGTTATATTAATTGAGAAAGAGAGTGAGAAAAAGAATTATAAAAGCAGAAGAAAATGTAAGAGAATTAAAGTTTATAAAACCTTGAATCTGGTATAGTCATTATCAATTTGATGAAAAAGAAATAAAAAATCTATTTGCATAAGTTGATGGAAAGTCTATTCAGGGAGCAGTTAGAACACACCAGATCTTCAGCCTTTTCTGAAAACTGAAAGTTGATTCTCAAGAAATGGTAAACCACTAGACACCTAGCATTAAAATCTATATGTGAAATATTATTTCCCTCAGCAATCTCCCTGAACTCAGATATGAAATCAATGGGTTCAGCCTTAAACTATCCAGTCAAAGGGAATCCCTTAGTAAGACAACACATCTGCTCACCCTTTAGAACTTCCAGCTGTCAACAGTAACTGCACAGGCCACTGGAGATTGCAAAGGACAATAATCTTCAGGTAGCCGAGGAAAGCCTGTATTCAGCCATAAGAATAAAAGAGGACTAAAGAAAACAGTGAATGCCTGGAGAAAACAACCTAAATCAAGACAGAATTTTAAAAAAGAGAGAGAATGGTCTTGGTAATCTCTAAAAGTTGTCTACAAGAAAGGAGAATATGAAATACTAATTTTAAAAAATTAACATAGAACCTTTAGAGAACAAGGAGAATAATATTTGAAAATTAAAGCTGAAAGCAGAAATTTAAACTAGAATAAAAGAATAGTTGAGGTTATTTTCCAGAGTGTAGAAAAAAAACATGAAAAATAAGACACTATCATGGCATTGCTGAATGTTAGTAAATAGAACAATAAAACATAATACTCAGAAACAGATCCCTGCATATATAAAATATGATATTTCATACATATATCATTTCAAATAAGTGGGTAAAGTTTAAGCAGTTCAATACATGGGCCATTGCTGTTCATATAAAAAGTATAATTGGAGGCCTACTATATGCCATATTCCACATGTATTAAAATGATAGATATAAAACATAAAATTTATTTTTGGAAGAAAATATAAGAGAACTATTGTAAAGGGATATTTTATTGACATTAGTGCTAACTGATTTCTTTAAAAGAAAAATTTCAAAATCTTTTAAAAATATTTTATAAACTTGTTCTGAAGAATTTCTTTGAAAAAAATTAATGTTACATGCATCTATACCATAATTAAGAAAATATAAATCTGAAAATATCTGTGTATTGAAAAAAAATTTATTTTGAGTGGAATTTCAAATTAGAAGAAAATTTTAACATGAAATATTTGAAAAAGTCAAAGAATTTTGTAAGAGAGTTTTGATAAAGATAATGTAGAAAATTTTATTTACATTCTTTTATATAGACAGCAGTATATTGATTTATCCTGGAAGAGGATAAAGATGTTTTTCATTTTAACATTGTTTTGTAAAAGTAAATTGCTTCATATTTTTCTTACTGATAGGAATGGGAAGGAAGCTTATGCTGCCATTCAAGAGCCAAGAACCGTGTCAATTTGCTTGAATAAAGACACCATATTTGGAACCAAAGCTCTGACTGGCTGATGACACCTGATTTAGCCTGCAACCATCGAGTATTATTATGCATTACTCAGTCTGTGTTCTGGACAATCAAGTAGTTCAAACAGGAGATGTAGGAAAAAGTACACCTGCATCTCTTAGGTCCCTGATGAAGGAAATAATCTCTTCAAAGCCTCAGGGATGCAGCAGTTCTTTCGATTTAGTATATTTGCAGGAATTTGTAGTTCCAGGGGCTTCTGGGTAGCTCTTTGTGCCATTATGTACTTCACTCCACGGATGATAAAACCAAGGTAGAATTCTAGTTTATTTTTTGTGATCTGTAAAAGAACACATGACTTTCATTAGTTCCCCTGGATACATTATTAAATTTTCCTGGACCAAATCTCTCTATTATCTATTACCTGACCTCCAAAATCCCACATTTGACTGGTAAGCCAGTGTGGTATTGGGTCTCTGGGAAGCATTGCAAGTTTAGAACCAACATCTGACTTTCTCTGAAGGTTATAGGTAATATTTATACTTTTTCCTAGTGATCTATACACACACACACACACACACACACACACACACACACCCATGAATATCTGCAGGTTCCTCTTGAGAATGGATGCTGTGGGAGAGTGTGCACCCAGTTTAAACCTATGGCTATGTCGTAGGATTCCTTTTTAGTATTTCCCTCCTCTTCAGTCAAATGTCTGCATTTCTATGACCAGCATATAGGAACTTACTAAGCCTTCTCATTGGTTTCACTTGAATAATTTTGCCTACCAGTCCTAGATTTTTTTTTCCCCTGTAGATGTCCAGGAACACCTTAGCAGACTGTTCATCTCTGACACTTTAGGGGCCTATACTTGTTTGGCCACTATTATAGATATTATCCTGCCCCCTAACCCGTCTCTAATGAAAAACTGGTATCTGGCATCTGAGATCGGGGAGCTCAATTCTATGCAGCACTCACTGCTATTATTTCCAGCCCACAAATGACATTTATAGAACTTTTGAAGGATACTGATTCCTCCACCCACCCTTCCCCTGCCAAATTTTTAATGTCTTATTGAACGTAGCATCTTCTGATTCCTCTCTTGGTGACAGCTGCACATAATAGATCCATTATAATTTTCCCATGTAGGTGGAGATGAGGTGAAGGTCAAAATCAGAGTGAAGGACTGAGTTAAAATATTAACATTTTTATTTCTTCCTATATTTGAATTTTCAGAATCTGACTCTCTCTGGATCTTCCATTCATAAATTTCTATTGGTGACAGTACAGAGAAAAACTGTTTGTTTATTTTCTAGTTTTCCCAATTAAAATGTAAATATCCCTGAAATATGCTACAAAGTGTTCCTGAAATGTGGTTCAGGGACCATCTGTATGAAAATAATATAGAGGTACTTTTTAGAACTGAAGGGTCCTAGACCTCACACAGGGACAATTGAATTAAATTCCCTAGAAGAATGGGTCTGGTAATATGCATTTTAACAAAAATTTTAGATGACGGTTATGCATACTAAAATGTGAGTTGCAGTTATAGAGATAGCATAATACATTCATTAACTATCCAAATCAGGTTCTCATGGTGCAGTAAGAGAAGGGATTGGAGAAAGGGAGGAAAGACGTCAGATTGTCTTTATAATAATTCCCTCTTCCTTGGGTCATGAAATAATTTTCAGATGCTTTCACTAAGAACCCACAGTATGTTTTACCTCTCATCACATATTTTTCTCCTTTTTACCCCTAACCAGCACAGTGGTTGGAGAGCACTCTCTAAGCTTTTTCTTAACATGAGACTAGGATCCTTTACTTGGCAGTTGACAGTAATTTAAAGTGAGACTGAACCTAAAATGACTGCCTGTTGGAATGGGTGTGACAAGTGTTAGGCGATGAATGGGATCAGGGATAGAAGTTGAAACTGAGCGTGGCTTTGGGATGTGGCAGGATCCAGTGGTGTTCGGCACACATCTTCAGCACTCACAGTTTCTGTCAAGCCAACTGCCTCCTACTGTAACACCTACCTGTCTGCCTGAGAAGCCCTCAGCCAGTGATGAGTGGAGCTGATGGATAAATAAACCAGCTTCCTTACTCTGTGGATAGAACGACACTGAGGCACTTTTCATATGGTCTCTCAAAGTTCCCTTGTGGGTGGATCTTCATGACATGCACCTGCTTTCACCTACCAAACATCACTACTTTTCTGTCCTTGGCTTGCTAACCCTGTCTCCCAAGCATATCTCCTGAAATCCCCTCAAAATATACTTCCACTCAAATCTTTGTCTTTATCCAGGGTGGCACAATTTAAGACAAAGAAATATTATTTTAACGAGCTTGGTTATTTGTTTTGGACAGGATTTGGAGAGGTTAATTTTATTGATAGCACTTAGAATAGTTTAGCCTAGAATTACGGAATTCCATCTTTTTCATTAAAATTGAATATTCTTCATTCCTGGAGGTTACACACTTGTGTCTATCATTCTTAAAAGTTTGTCTCCTCCCTAGAATGAATGAAAAGACTGCTTCTACTGTGGAAATGCCACCACTGTTAACCTCAGCCACCCATCACCTAACTTTCCCACCTCTCAAAGCAGGTATTTCGAGCATAGGCATGTCATACCAGGCACCCACTCATCACACTCACATCAACACCCTTCACGCTGCCCGCGCTAACCGCTGCTCTTCACTAACCCATGGCCTCTGAGAATGGTCACCTCTCAAATCCTCATCTGCTTTTATTTTCCAGACATATTCCTTATCCTCTTGTTGTATATTCCCTTTCTCACTGGTGAGTTTATAAATAATCCCTACTGTTTTTTTTTTGTCACTTCAAAAGGCTTCAACAAAGAGGCAGTGGTTTATGATTCTTTGGTGATTTTTCATAAGTTTAGCATTCACTTGCATTGCAATTGCCATGTTCATTAAATACATTTGTGATTGTCAGTTAACTAGACACATTCAAATACATCAAAACAGTTATTTTAAGGGTAAAGCACAGTTCTACTTACGATGATCCTAAGAGAGTAATACTTTCCTTTTGTTACTCTTAATTTTATTAGATTGCCACTCAATACTTTAAATAAACAGAATTTTTGCCCCTCTTCCAGCAAGTTTTGTTTTGTGGACCAGAAAGCCAACTAATGATTAATGTAAAAGTTTCATAAACATTTGTAGACTTTGTTTCCACATAAATGAAGAAGATTTAATATGATGTTGATGATATATTTTTTACAGATGCAAAGTATATTAATTATCTTTATTGCTAATACTCAAAGGCAGATTAATCTTTTGGGTTTATAATTGCATTTTCACTTTGACCTCATAATCACTTCAATTACTTAATTAAACACTATTATTATATCACCTGGAGATATATGTTCTCACAGTTGTTTCTATTTATGAGGTAAACTTATTTCCCTTAAGGGTTATGCTAATAATTTTTGCCTCATTGAAATTTTAGCAATTAATTTGATTCTGAAATAAAGTAACTTTTTTCTATAAATTATAAGCTGTCATCATAAATTGCACTGCAGTTAGGGTGTGTACATTTAAATACAGTGAAAAATCTCTGTTGATGGGTGGTGATTTCAAGTTGTATCTGCTGATATTTTGAATGATACCTTTGAACCAATTTTTACTATTCCTTTACAGCTCTTTGCACTAAGCAAACAATTGCTGGAAACTTATTACAGTGTTTTATAATTCAATTGGCTTCACAAGCCTGTAAAATGTGAGCAAGAAAAATTCATGTTTTTATTTAGATTTTGAGTCACTTATAATGCTACTTTTTGAATGTGCCCGATTCAGGGAAATAATGGGCATAACATATATAGAAAAAATATTTTCTTTTCTGAAAAATAATAAAGAAAATTGCAATTAGACTTTTTTAGCATTGTTTCGCTTTGGTCTTAGAATAAATGATCTTACTTTTCTAACACAAAAGATTGTTTCTTTGGTGTCTAAATGTTAAATCTTAAATTGTGGGTAAGATATAAATTATCTATTTGTGTAAAACGAAGAGCCTCCCAAATTAGTAGCAACAAATATTAATTATCTCTCATAGATTCTTAGAGCTAGAAATCCAAGTGTAGCTTACCTGTATCTTTCTGGCTCAGAGTCATGATGAGGTTGAATGCAGGATTTCAGCTGAGACTGCATTGTCTGGAGCCACACTGACTCTCTTGTCTGGTGGTTGATACTGGGTGTTGGGCAATGTCTGTTTCTTACCATCTGGTCTTTCCTTCTACAAGGCTGCCTTGGGTTTTCTGAGGACATGGGAATTGCTTTCACCAAAAATGGGTAATAAGAGAAAGAGAATGATAGAGAGAGAGAGAGAGAGAGAGAGAGAGAGAGAGAGAGATATTGGGAGTGTAGTCTTTATAACCTAATCTGAACAGTGGCATATTATCACAATTAAAAAAAAATCAATGCAGTTTTATTAAAATATAGATAACAGACAGCTCAGACTGAGAAAAGATGTGGGGGTTGTACATGGCAATATGCCATTTTGCCTCCATTTGCATTATTTGTTTGTAATAAGCAATTCATTTGTTTGTCATCCTGTGGCTAGAAATAATAACAGAATATGCACTCAATTTGAATGTGACATTTGTCATCCATTTGTGAAATTGTCTTGGCTTTTTAAATGATATTTCTCATTGTGGTAAGATATGTATGACAAAAAAATTGACCATTTTAACTATTTCTAGTGTAATTCAGTGACATTGATCATATTTACAATGTTGTGAAACCATTGCCATTCTCTATTTGTACAACTTTTTCATCATCCCCAGCAAAAACAGTGTAACTTTTAAGCAGTAACTCCACATTCACTGCTCGCTATTCAGTCCCAGGTAAACTCTGATCTGCTTGCTGTCTCTATCAATTTACCATTCTAAATACTTCAGCATAAGTGGAATCATACAATATTTGTCCTTTCCTACATTATTTCATTTAGCATAATGCTTTCAAGGTTCATCCATGTTGTCACCTATATCAGATGTTTATTCATTCATCTGCTAATGGGCTCTTGGATTGTTTCCACCTTTTGGCGTTTATGAATAATGCTATACTAAACATTGGCACGCAAGTGTCTGAGTACGTAATTTCAATTCTTTTGAATATATACCAACACGTGGAATTACTGGGTCACATGGTAATTCCATATTTACTTTTTTGAGGAACTGCCAAACTCTTTTTCACAATGGCTATATCATTTAACGTTCCCGTTAACAATGGAGGAGGGTTCCAATTTCTCCATATCTTCACCAAAACTTATTACTTATTTTACAAAATTATACTCATCCTAGTAGATATTACGTGGCATCTCTTTGTGGTTTTATATGCATTTCTATAATGACCAATGAGCTTGAACATTTTCTTGTGTGCTTATTTGCTATTTGTATATCTTCTTCGGAATTATGGACCTTCTTTGGAATCAGGACCTTTGCTCATTTTTAAATTGGGCTGTGTTAGTGGTGGTGATGTTAAATTGTAAGAGTCTTTATGTAGCCTCCTTTCTGTAAGTTATCTTTTTACATTCTTTGTAATGTCATAAATTTTTATGAATTCTAATTTATTTATTTTTCTCTTTTGTTGCCCATGCTTTTGGAGTCATATCTAAAATTTTACTTCCAAATCCAAACCAGGAATATTTATACCTATGCTCTCTCTTAAGAGTTTTATGGTTAGCTCTTAGATTCAGGTAATTACTTCCATTTTGAGTTAGTTTTCACATATGTTGTAAGGTAGAGGTCCAACTCCATTCTTTTGCATGAAACTGTTGTTTCAACATTACATGGACTTGTTACCCTTGTCAAAATCAATTTGCCATTGAAGTATGGGTTTATTTGTTTTCTGTATGTCATATAATTTTGTCATATGCTTCTGGTTGCACAGATCAACCTTGACACAATGTTGAAAGGAACTACACAGTGTGTGAATACCAGGAGGAAAGAATGATTGGGGACCAGTGTGGAAGCTGGATATAAGAAGGTAACTTTTATTATTTTAAGTGACTTTACAGAGAGAGAAATAAGAATAATTAATGATAGTAAGAAAAGTTTTAGTAAATTATTTTTTTCTATTATGGATTTCAGAATCCTTGCTCATAAAATTAGAAATAATTCATTTAGTTCACTTATACACACATGTGCAAGCATGCATACACAGGCATATATGTGATAAAATATAGAAAACAATAAAAATGGTATGAAGACCTTATCAGTCACTATCTCAGAAAGAAACAAGACATTGAAAGCATTCATAAAAGACTGATATTGAAATAACTTTTATCAAAGTGTGGGTATGGTTAGTCAAACAAACAAAGATGACTAAACACCAGGTTAAGGGCAGTAACAGGAAGCCAGGTTTAAGATGAAGAAACAGGGGATTTTGTAACCAAAAACTGGAGACTTCTACAGTCACAGGTGAGAGTAACATGATAGGACCTATGCCTTTTGGAAAAGGATGCAGCTGCTGCCATATCCCAGCACAGCAGACAAATAATGAGACAGCAATATCTCAAACTCAGCATTTTACAGTCATGATCTCCAGGCTGTACTACGCCATTAGCCAAAACTAAGCTAAAGCCAGAGGTCGATGTCCTAAGACATAGTTCATGGTGGAAGAGGATAAATGAAAGATCTGAGTAAGTAAATAGACAATAAGCATACTTTAAGTTGACTTTTACAGTACAACACAATAAAATGTAATTTTGTTAAGAGGAAATCAAGTAAAAGGAGAGTAGAATAGGTAAAAAGAAGCCAGATGAGGGCTTACATTGCTGTAATCTAAAGTTAGGCCACTGGTTTGCCTCTTTCAGGCAATGAGAAGATCAAGTTTTGGTCAGTTAAATAAATGATGATAGCATAAAAGAACAGAAAATTTACTGATATAGTGCACTATTGTTCCCAGTACAGTGGCCAAGGAGACATTCTTGGTGCTGGTCTAAACACAGAAAACTGTGATTTATTGAACACTGCAATCTTACAGAAAATACAGGAAAAGTTTGATAAAGTTATATCTTACAGCATCCCATAATTACTGCTGCCAAAGGTATTTCAATACAACCATTCTAAGTAGACTGAAATAAAGTACTTTGTATTTGCAACCTCAGCTGTTCTGATGTTGATCCAAAGATAGATTATGTAGAATGGATAAACGACATACCCCTAAAGTTATATCAAAAAAGGTTGCATTTTCAGCAGAGCACCAAGATTTTGGCACTTATATCTCCTGATAGGTACTTGGAGTGTAGCTAACCTACATTGCAGGTCACATTAAAAGCCATGTGATATTTCTTGTAACTCTCTAGCCGCCTATGTTCCCTTTCATTCTTCTTCATGAACCCTCTTCCTTTGCCTAGCTTTTAAAATTTAGTGTTGTCCTGGGATTTCATTCTGCCCCTTTCTCTTTTCAATGTCTGCATGGCATATATGAACAATATAATCCATCTCACACTTTTAATTTTTTATGTATTGATAATTCTCAAAATGTTTACCACCTGTCCTAATTTTCCTCTTGAGCTCCAGACCCCCAAATTTCATTCACTGGCTGGACCCCTTCATTTGGACAACTCAGGGTTGTTTTAAACTCTTCAAAGCTCTATCATTCTGTTCAAGGCTGGTTCTTTGGATTGCCCCCAAATGATCAGTCTCTAAACCTGTGTCATTATTTTACAGCCTACTAAAGTCACAGTTTTACACAAAATTCTCATGGTACACCTGCACCACTTTACAGTCAGCATGGTTAAGATTATGATTGTTGACTGTGAGACGCCATGAAAAACATAGGTATTTGGTTCTTCACGGAAACACTGGCTGCCAATCTAAATAGTTTTGTTTTCATGTCATTTTGTTTTGCTTCTTTATTAGTTCCAGCAGTTCTAGGAGTTCTGAGGATCCTGATAGTCTGGTGCAACTTTCTTTCCTTCTCACCAAAACATGTCCTTTCTATATGTTCCTTGTAACCTCTAGGCAAAAGGAAGTTTCTATTTTCTACCAGTCCTGAACATGCTGGAGGCAACTCTCTTGACTTAAAGCATCTGGATGAGGGTTTTGTTTTACCAGGTTTGGGGAACTGGTTCCACTTATTTTCATTTCCTAATCAAAGTCATGAACTTCTTACCTATTCCTCATTTTAGGGCCCCAAATTTTGGAGCAGATATCTGGAGCATATTGATTTGATTTGTAGAGACTGTAGGATTAAACAATTCTTCCCTCAGTGGCAATTACCAAGTTGATGTTTCTGCACTTTTTTTCTTACCCCTTTAATGCAGTCCAAGTTTTCTTGACTTTGAACACATATTAGAATGATCTGTCGAGCTTTTCATTATTAAGATGCAGACAGATGAGAATTGCTGATATATACATTTTTGTTTGTTTGTTTGTTACCTAGACACCTCTTATCCAGAAATTTACTTAGCTCCTACTCTTAGATCCTTCCAATATTTGCTCCAAAATCACTTTCTCATTGAATACTACCATATAAAGTTTTGTATTTTTTAGCACCTTTGAGTACACTCTCTGGCCCTCTTTTCTTTCCAAATCATTTTCTATAGCCCTTGTCCCCACTTGAAATTCTGCTCACTTATTTCCTCACATTCCCCCTTCACCTCATATTATGTAATATCCATAAGGGGAAAGGTTTGGATGTTTTTTGTCTATTACTCTATTACAAGTGTTTAAAATAGTGCTTGACATATAGATACACTCACTAAATATTATTGAAATAAAGTGAAGGGCCGTATTGTGCTTTACACTGCCAGGAGACTCTAGGGCTCAGCTGAGCCTCTGGGGCACTTCCGCCCTGGCAGGGTCTGGCTCATGGCACTGGGTCCCCACAGCTCCTGTCTCCTTACTCAGCCTGGGTACTCTTTTACTAGTTGTAAAAACAACTTCTTTTCTATTCTATATCTTAAATAATAATATCTATACCCAAGAGTGTTCTTTCTCCAAGTTTCTTTTTTTTAATAAGCTTGAATATTTGGAACTGAGTAGCCCATAGTCATTTAAAACCATTATTTTGCATATTAATACAGACTAAATATTTGTTGTATTTTATGCAGTATAAGCATTTGTTATTCACATTGTCTACATCTTGCATCACAGTGGTATATTTGTTACAATTGATTAAACTGCATTGACATATCACTATCACCCACAATCTATAGTTTACATTAAGATTTACTCTTGGTGTTTATAATTTATTTTTTCATTCACTTACTGAAGGGCATCTTGGTGTTTCCAGGTTTTGGCAGTTATGAATAAAGCTCTATATAGATAGATGAAAGAGATTAGATAGATAGATAGATCGATAGATCAATAGATAGATAGAACCACATATATAATTATGAGGAATGCTATAAACGTTTATGTGCAGGTTTTTGTCTGGACATAAGTTCTCAATTCCTTTGGGTAAATAAATACCAAGAAGTGTCATTGCTGGTAAGAGAAAGTTTAGTTTACTAAGAAACTTGTCAAAGTGTCTTCCAAAGTGGCTGTACCACGTTGTATACACACCCACGATGAATAAGAGTTCCTGTTGCTTCACATCCTTGCCAGCTTTTAGTAATGTCACATTATGAAAGTCAGCCATTCTAATGGGCATGTAATGGTATATTACTGTTATTTTTATTTACATTTCCATAATAACAGATGAAGTGAAACATCATTTTATATGTTTACTTGCCATCTGTACATCTTCTTTGCTAAAGTTTCTGTTCAAATCTTTGGCTCATTTTTTCATTAGCTTTTTTTTTTTTAAGTTTTAGGAGTTTTCATGTATTTCAATTCCAGTTCCTTATTGGATATATCTTTTGCAAATGTTTTCTCCCAGTAGTTTTTCTAGGAGTTTTATAATTTTGATGTTTACAGTTCAGATTATGATCTATTTTGATCTAAGTTTTGTGAAGGCTGTAAGGTTTGTATCTAGATTCTTCTTCTTTTTTTTTTTTTCCATGCTAATGTCGTTTTCCAGTACCATTTGTTGGAAAGACTATTTTTGCTCCATTGCATGCCTTCACTCTTTGCCAAAGATCAGTTGGTTACATTAATGTAGGTCTATTTCTGGGCTCTCTATTCCATTGCTCTATTTGTCTCTTCTTTCACCAATACCATACTGTCTTGATTACTTTAGCCTTACAGTAAGTCTTAAAGATATATTGTGTCAGTCCTCTTGTCTTTTTTTATATCTTTCAATATTGAGTTGGCTATCCTGTGTCTTTGTCTTTCCATGTAAGCTTTAGAACCAGCTTGTCGATATCCTCAAAATTACTTGCTGAGATTTTAATTGAGATTGCATTGAATCTATATACCACATATACTATTTTAAATATATTTGATGAGATTTCTTCTGTTATGTTTATATAATACTGTTATTATTTTTCCCAAATTTCAAAAGCAATGAATTTTCTTTGAAGCTATTTTGTATATGTGCAAAACAAAAAAATAAAACAAATATAAGTTTATGGCCAATACTATAACCACTGTTGACTTTTTAAATATACACGCATAATTTATACTCTATATATGATTACAAATAACTTTCTACCATATACTATTATGAGAATTTCATCACATCCTTCCCCAAAATTATGCTACTAAATATACCTGGAAAGTATACATAATTTTTCTTTTATCCAATTAGTTCTGCTTATTGTCATCAACTAAATATTGTTAGATTTATATAAGAATTCATTATTGTAATTAAAATAACTTGTTTTGACCCAGGATTTTACTTGGATAATACCTCTTTATATACAAAAAATATATCACCTATTATAGTATATGTGTTTTTTCTGAAAATTTTTCTGTCCAGTTTATCTTAAAATATTATTTTTTGTCAACATATTTTCATGTTGCTATGGTTACTTTACTAATTTATAGTCATGACTGTGATATAATATGAAGTAGCAATATTTTCCTTTCCTTAATGGATGACTTTCTGGAATTAAAAGAAATTCTACAATAATGTATTGAGGTTTTAGAAATTGGTTTGCATTTAGTTTAATATAGCTGCATAATTTGTCAAAGGCTCACTGTTACCATATCATGCATGCTTTTGTTTGCTGAAACGTCTATTCATTTCATGAGTATGAAAAAAGATCAACATGTTCTTTTGAAATGTAATTCAATTCTGTTTTTAATTTCTACAAAACAAATCAGGATGTTTTTATGACAATCAGCACAATATGTTAAGTGATTTTTGAAAATGAAGAAAGAAGTATTTTATTTGTACATCATGCCTTTTCTATTGATATTATATTAAGAGCATGATTTTACTGTAAAGAGTAAAAAGCAAAATAAATTATGTAACTATGCTGAGCAAAATTATGAAATACCTCAAAGCACATTTAATCTTTGAAAAGGATTAAAGGAATTTTTCCATTCCTCAAAGCAAATGATATTTATGTGTTTAATTTGTGCATAAACATGCTTGATCACATTATTTATTGGTAGATTTTTCATCATTATACATTCTCAAAATATGTTGGTTTTATAAATAAAAGGAAGACAAAACATGTTATTTTACCAATCTTGAATGGAAATAACAGCACTATAAGTCCAAATTACCCTGGTCAAATTTTCTATTAATTTTAATATGCTAAATGTAAACAGCAGAAGGCAATGTCTATCCTCAGCCATAACATTCAATTACTTTTATAACATTTTTTCTTTATTTCTTAAATAAAAAGTCATCAAATATCTCTTTCTGTCACACTCACATCTTTATCCCACAGTTTCATGAACCTGGATAATTACTAAAAAAAAGACATCGAAAGTACTTTTCATTGCCCTGAAAAATTTTGTTCTTAAATTGAGATCCATAACCAAGAAGATTTATAAAGTATGTGGCAAGTCATACTGGCAGTTTGCTTTGTTCACATCTACTAAAATCTTTTGAAAAAGTAGAAAATAAATATAATGTGCTTCCTAAATTTCCTCAAGATTATTGAAATTGGAACAATATATGAAGAAAATGAAGCAAACATATTTGTAATTGGCCTTAATATATGTGAGTTTTTACTTCTGATCATAGCTAAACTACTAACATTCTAAAAAGCAAGCCTAGGAAATGGTGGCAACACTCTTTATATTATCAATTATAGAAATAATTATGGAAAAATCAATACCCACAACTTGCGATTTCTGCATGTCATTAGGAGCTAGCTACCTTTGGTCAATATATAAACCTGATATTTTTAAGGTCAAATATTTTTACCTTTGGCTTACACTATGCTCACCTTAAATAATTAGGAAGATGCAATAAAAGTCAAGAGTGGATTTTAAGGTCAAAGAAATCTTCTATATGAAAAATAGCATACTACAGATAATTCATCCTGAAAATATTCTTCTATTTCTCATCAGACTAACCAAAAATTTCCTATCACTACCCTCTAAGTGAGCTTTAGATAGTTTTTTTTTTTTTTTTTGAAAATCAGTGCAATTTCATGAGCACATTATACAATCTCCCCAATTTTTTATAATACAGTTTTTTCCTGCTAGTCCTAGGTAAAATGTCCCTATGAAACCTTTCATAAACAGAAATGGTGTAAAACGAAGAAGCAATTTCCATTAATTTGTATCAAAAATTTTTTAGTGTTCCCAGACCTAAAATTCAATGCACACACAATGTCTTTATTTCATTCACCATGATTGAAATGCTTAGTTATGTCCAGTTTTATGCAAAGTGTAACACCCTAATGAGCTCTCTTAAGGCTTTTTTGATATCTTAGGACCACATGCACAAAATAAATCAAGATAAAGCACAGATGCTCACAGGCGCAGTTAAAAGCTATGGCAGCTTGATGCTGAGACGCTGAGAGTAGTTCTCAGGAAAGGAGCTTGGTGGGACCACTCTTGCTGCTTGGGTTGCGCACTACTTCTACAATATCTGCTGCAAAACAAATGCTAAACATTATTTTTGCTTTTTGATCATGTTCATGAAAGTGAAAATTCTCTTCAAATTTCTATCAGTTAGTGGAAACATGTACTAACTTAGGTCTTTTTGTAAAAATGAAGTGGCCTAACAGGAACTTTTGAAAAGTAGGGGACTCCTGTATATATGTATTGTTTTTAATCAATAACAATAAAAATATACTCATATTAGTTATAAACATACACGAGACCGCCATTTCTTCATTTAATCATTTAATTGAATAATATATATTGAAAACTTGTTGTGTGCTTGACACTGTGCTATATCCTAGTGCTACAGTAGTGATCGTGACAGTATTCCTGCCTTCATAGAATTCATAATCTTGTGGAGGAGGAAAACAGTAAGAAAATATTTAATTAAAACAATAGTCCAATTATATTAAATGTCTCTAAACAGTACAAGATAAGTGGTAAAAGCACGTGTATTAGGAATCAATAAAGGCATTTTGACAAATTGACACTGAGAATAACCTACAAAAATCAAATAAAAAGTCTTCGGGAAAAGAGAATGAACCATGAAAAAATAATTTATGTAATAAAACACTGTGTTTTTATAATATTTTAAAAGATATTTTCTAAATAGTAGCATTTTCAGTTTATTTTCCAATCAAATCACATAGAAAAGGTTACAGATTTATATTATTCTTTCTACAAGTCCCATTTAGAGCCACTCCCTATGTTCCAGACTCCCCTAAAAATGTGGTATGGCACATAGGGCTGCAGTGCGTGGAGGTAGTCCCACCAAGATGCAGATTCCTGACTGAAAAGCCACCAAACTATCCAAGTTAATATGATACAGTCTCAAAGAGTAAATCAAGGAAGTTGACTGAAAAACCAGAAGCTTGTTATAACTTTTCGAGGAAAGATAAGTTGTCAAATAACTCCTGCACCAAGTCAACTATTTATGAATATTTCTAATATAACAAGCAATAATAATGGCAAAAAAAATTAAAAAAAGGTTGTTAGAGTATAACCATCCAGTTTAAACATTTACTCTATACACAAGTGCATTTGAGTATTTTTTTTTCTCAGTAAGATCAGAACATCGCTAAATAGTCAGTATGGTTCACGAGTTAAGAGCATGGAATTTTCTAATTAGACATCTTTCTGGTCTTTGCTGCATCACATATGAACAGTGTAACCCTGAGCAAATTACCTTAATCAAAATGATCTTTGTCAGAAAATTGAGAAATACGTTAGATCTTATAACTAAAATAAGCCTATAAGAATGAATGGAAATCAGTTAGCATGGGACCTAGCACAAAACTGTTCAATATATGCTAAATGGAAAATACATTTTGTACAAGTAAACATCACCTGAAGTACTGTGTACAATTTTGTTGGTGCATTAACATTAATTGATCACTTCTGTACCGTTAGACATTTCAGGTGTTTGCTTTCATGGTAGATGTGAAAAAATTAATAAATGCCATAGTGATCCTTGGGCATTATGGTTGTTTGACTATATTTATGGTTATTTATTAAGAGTAGTTTATGAACTATAGTATATGGCATACTTAGGCTTCTCATACATATTAAAAATTTATCAACAAAAAAAAAAACATAATTGCTACTCATCCTGCGATTATCAATGTCAAGTAGGATTCATTTCAGTATTCCTTTTATAATCCTGAATATTCATGTTCTTTCTGTGTCTAATTTAAGTTTCCTAGTTTCATAGATGAAAACAGTATCCTGTTTAATTTAAAAATATTTAAAAGGTAATAAAATTGAACATTTTCCCAAAAGTAATATTTGAAATATGATGAGACATTTAAAAAATAGCATGTTATTATTATGCTCTATGTAGATGAAGTTCAATATATGTGGTTCTTGTATGATATGCCTTGATTGTCACCTTTAAAAATTAATTGCTTTTTGTTTATACTTTTTCTTCTGCTTAGATTACAATAAATCGTGCCATTCATACAAGTTCTTACAGGACTTAATTGCTTCTTTGAAAGGTTTGGCAGATATATCAAGACAGTTCATTAATGCACAGATGATTCCTTCACATTAAGAAAGACACATTGGAGCACCACAAATGTCAAGTCAGTTATTACGCACAATAAGCAGAAAATGGCAACCATCGAAAGGTGAGCCCTTATTCAGTTGGGACCAAAGATAAAACTGCAGCTATTCCTTAGTGTAATAATGGAGAAATATTAGATTATTTTAAGGTCATGAAAGGAGAATCTTTCATTTGTCAACTATGTCCCTTTGAGGAAGGATTTTTTTCTGTGCCTCGATTCTGTTCACAAATCGGTCTGAAAGGAACAGTAGATTTTACCACTGGAATTCAGTTATTTGAATTCTTTTGCCCAAATATTTATTGAGTAAATGTTATTTCCCAGCACATTTAAATTTATGTCCTTCCTTTTAGTTATTTAGATTTAATAAAAAGGATTAAAATTAAAATATTATATATTAAAAACATGCAAAATGCATTAATAACAATAAAGGAATAAACATAGAGGTTTGGAAATTCAGAATTACTACTAACTGATTTCTATCATAGTGAGATTAATATATTCATAATATTTTATTTGAAATAAGAAAAATGTCAAATTTCTTCTCAAGTTTTTGAACACTGACTTAAGCATTGATACGTACATCTATTTCATCTGCTTTTAACTAAATAATGAATTAGAATTACATGTATTAATGGTTAATTAGGACCTATCTCCTCTTAATAACTTTGAAAGGATAACTTTCATAATATAATTCCAAAGTTATTAATTTAATTATTCTATATAGAAACATTTATTTTTCAGTAAGTATGGTAGAATGAAAACTAATTTAAAAAATCTGTATAATCTCTGTGGCAGGGATACACAGAAAACAACATAGGCAAACATCCTTATTTTATCAGGTTTATATTCTAATGAGAGTAGACAATAAATAACATAAATATGTAAACTAAATGGTAAACTAGAGGGAGATGCATTCTATAGAGAAAAGAAATAAGAAAGGCAAGTAGAAGTTAGGAATTTGAGGTGAGTGCAGTTTTACATCTAATGATGAAGAAAGTGCTCCCTAACAGTATAATCCTTGACAAGAGACACAAATTTATAGTAGAAAATTATTCCAGAGCACATGCAAAGACACTGTGGCCTAATAATTCTCATATGTCTTCTATGAAAACAAATAGACCAATTTTCCTGGAGTAGAATAAATGACTGGCATGAAAATAGGATACAAGGTGAGAAAGTTAATGGGAAGAAAATATTATGAGTTTTAATGAAACTCATATTTTGGTACGGCAAGCAAACACTTTCATGGACTCCAATTTTCACAATTTTTTATTCCATTAAACCTTAAAATATAGAATAGTAAAATTAAGTTTATATTCATTCATCTTTTAACTATTAAAATCAGGAACTCAAAGTGAGTTTATAAATAAGGTACAGGCAATACTAAAATTATATAATTCAAATTAGCAATACCAATTCAGTGTGAAAAATATTTTTTGTTAAAATTAAATGTTGGTAGTGTAGTGAAGTGATTTCCTAGTGAAAAAATCAAAATTTTTATTTATATTAATTTCTAAATATAATGAAAAATATTTGTACTATCATCTTTGTTATCACATTTTAAAAAATGAGGTCATTTTCACCATATGTGAGTCATTTAATGAGTGATATGAAATAAAATAACAATTTAAGTTCAAATGTACAAAACCAGAATCTGAGCAATGCCCATACTCATCCTATGACTTTGTCCCTTATTATACCATTTAAGTACTTTTGGCTTTGTCCTAAATATAATGCTATGCAATGGCTTAGGATGACTTAATTTTTGAAATATTTCTTCTTAAATTGCTGTAAAAATGTCCTTGGTGCTGCCATTTTTTATCTCATTTGATCTCTGCTGTACTCAAAAGTAATCACAAATTCAAAAGGAAACACACCTGTGGAAACTGAATTCATTTATTTTACCTTGTTAATATAATGGTCATTTGGATGATTCAGAAAGTATTACACTGATTTTCTTAGATTAGGATTGAAAACCAAACAAAGTACCGATGAACCAAAAAATGCCAGAGAATATGTCACTTATAGAGTCCCCTAAAGACTCCAGAAGTTCATGGATCTTTATTTGAAAAACAACTGGTCTCTTTTAGCTATAGAAGTGGTCGTTCTTCCTTTAGACTACAAATTAAGGGTGCTATGCTGGAAAGTCTTACACCATCAAGTACATTCCAGTTAAATCATCAATACATCTTAATTGATAAGATAATAGGAAAGAAAAAAATAAAGCTTATTTTGTAGAATTAACCTTTCAGGGGATGTGATCAAGAGAAATTGAATGAAGGTTAAGCCAATGGTACATATAATAAAACATTGGGCTTTGAACTCTTAGTCCAGCACATTTTTTCAAGGAGCAATCTAACATTTGAGGTACTAAAAGGCTCACCAGGGTGATTAAATTAAAATCCACACGAAACTCCTCTAGTTACTTCCACTGAATGGCTAAGCAGCAGCAGCAGCACGATGGAATCTGACACTTCAGATAGCACTTAGATAAACTTCTCACCACACAGGCAGACTAGAAAAGTCACAAATCTCTCATGAAACTTCCAAGAAAGGTGGAATCACGACATCTAGCATCATGTAAAACGGTACAAACTCAGTCAATTTAGCAATATTTGAATAAAATATGATCTAAAATGAAACAGTTCATATATTGCATTAAACCTAAAAAAAGTCAGAATATTCAGTAAACATAACACATGAGATTAATTCCAATAAAAATGTTCTGTTATGTAACTATGTCTAAAGTTATTAATTTGTTTAAAAAAAAAGCTAATCTACATTTTATCATGATATATAGAACGAATGTGGTATTCAGAGTTTGCACTAAATCTTTCAGTTCAGTTCTGGAAACCTGGTAGGATTGGTGATTTTGGCCTCTGGTGATTGGTGTTGGTCATATGATTTACTTAGTTCAGTGACATTTGAGAAGTGTGGATCTGGATAAAAGTTCAAATAGTCTATACATAATGGTCATTGTATTTCCCTTGGCCACTCTCACCAGCAATATTCTCATCCCAGGTCCCAGACCTCTCGTCCTAGTTCCCAGAATGCAGAAGATAGGAAGCAGAGCTCCCATCCTGCAAAAGATGAACATCTGGCATAGAAAAGAAATGAATCTTTCCTGTTTTGAGCTTCTGAGATTTTGTATTCACTTGTGTCTTACCAAAGCATAATTCCCCTAGCTTCTAAATAATGCAATGAGTATTTGTGAAGCATCATTTGCGGCTATGTCATTCTAAATATTTTTCAAAATTTGTACTTTGTTACTTTCAAAGTATCCAACCATACATTAGGACCACAAGTTAAATCATTTTTGTTTTATCTAATAAGATATATATTATACAGATTACATAGGAACATGTAACATTCTATTTTTATTTTGTTGTACATCTAAAAAATGTATTTTTTTTATAGATTTGTTCTGATTCCTCTTTAGAAAAGCAGGTCACCTAAGTAGTATTCTATGGCAGTATTTTTCTGATTTATAACTGTTTAAATTAAAAGATATATACATGAAATACAGATCAAAATGAATAAGAACCAAAACATTAGTTATTAGTTTTGGAAAATGTTGAATTTAATATTTTTATTTTGAGACTTAGTGAGATCTATTATTATGTTATTATTTAGTTTCTCTGGAACAAATAATGTTGAATCAAGACTTTATATCAAATCATTTCTTATCTTAATATGAAATTACAGAATAATATGATTTCATTCTTGATTATTTTTTAAAGAAAAGTTAAAGTAAGTGAGAACTACAATACAATCAGTGTTGAGAGTGCACATATATAAATTAAAATCATATTTTAAAGTCAACATCTGGATAAAGTTATTATCAAAATATTTATATCTATGTCTTTATAAATTATTATAGAATGTATTTTCTTATAAAGAGCACCGTGATTAAAAAACAGGTTAGAAGAACATCATGTATCATATACCTCTGTGGAAATCTCACACACATGTACACTACTTATAAGCAAGAATAACAGAACGCAACAGAATCTGGGTTATATTGTCACTCTGACAGAACATCATTATTGCCTGGGAAGAAGAGATAAAGAATTTTCAACTTCCCATTTTTCTCTAGCTTTGAGAAAGAAGGTAAGTCAATAAAAAAAGAAGTAATTACAAGAGTTACCCAGTCTCAGACTGGGCATGTTTAACCAATGTTTCACATTCTTTCCGCTGAAAGCAACAAAGCAAGGGTATATGGACATGGCCAAGAGCATACAGAACTCAGGGAAATGGAGTACCTATATTCATAGCCTCAGAAGCACTTCACAGAGAAAATTATAATTCTGCAACATTGGTCCATATATATTTTTAAAAAGCTACGGAGACTTTAAATTCACTCAAAGATTAGTGCACATTACGAACGTTATGAAAACCAAATATGAACTTCTTGGCCCACTCTCAATCTAAAGGTAAAACTTTTCTGGTAAAAAGCAAGTAAATTTAATTTTAATGAATTCATCAAGTGATTCTTATGTATCCAGAAGGTAATCACTAAAGTAGACTCTCATTTTTACATTTAAAAAACTTTCAATAAGGATAGAAAAGAAGCTTTCCTGACTTTAGCTGAGCAATAAACTCACCTAAAGCTTTAAATATGAGAGGGGAAAAAATAAATATAATAGATGTGAGAAGGAAAATTGTAGATATACAACCTAGAATCTGCTGAGGTTTTGCAAAAACAAACAAACAAACAAAACAGAACCATAGAACAATAAATTGCTCGTTAAAAAATATATCAGACTTGTTTGTGAAAATGATACTATATAAAAAAATAAAACATTTAATATAAGGCTCAATATACATCTTCAAGTTGCTTTAATTTAAGAATTTTACTTCCAGGAAGTAAGTTCCTAAGGGTGTTCTTGGTGTTTTTATATACCATAGGACTCAGCTGTAACTATATACAGAAATATTCAAGTTGCAAAAAAAGTGGTTTTTAAAATTCATTTCATATTGTTTGGGAATTAAAAGCTGGATTTACCAAAATGCATGGTTAGTATTTTATTATTAAAATTATTTATGTATATCAAATTTATAAGGTTCGATATTGAAATGAGTTCTTTATGAATTATGTGTAATGGCAATAGAGAATTGATCAATGGAGGTAAGGTGGTCTCTTCTGTCACAAGGTAATCTGATGTTTCTATTTTAGTTTTGTGTGGGAAAGTAATTGTAAGCTCACACATTTCTAATAAAGGGAGTGCATACGAAAGTGATCGTTCATCTGTAGTACTACCAAATAAGTCTTTTGAATAAATGATCAGATAAAAAATAAAGATAACCCCTGTGATTGGATACAAAGCTTTGCTGTGGAGGGACTTGTGAAGAAACAAGCTTCCGATGAAAACATAAGGGTAATGAATCCTGGCCACGAGGAGGTATTCATTCATCTTTCAATATAATTCATTGTGTTTTAGGATGTCTTATTTTACAGGATAAAAGTAAAAGTCTTGTGAACATTTGCAGTCATTAAGAAGAGTAAGCTTGTTATTTTGGTTGAGCTTGTTTGATCTTTGTCCTCTCATTAACCTCTTTTCATATTTACATTCTTGTACTGCAACTGATGGTTTCATAATTTATTTTTCACTCCCTTTTATCTGGCCACTTGAGTAAAAATTAGGTCAGAGAAGACAGTTAAGCTTTTGATGTTGTTATAATAGGATAGATTTTGACAGGTGAAAAATCCAAGGGAGGTCTAATTCAAATTCACAGTGTATCTGACTAAAGCAAAATATAGGTCTAGCAAAGAAGAATTCAAACTAATAACTAAATATTTTGGCAATGCATATGTTAGGCTATGATTGAAAATATCAGTGTCCTAAAGGAATTAGTTTATCAGTATGCACTTATTTTGCATACCGGTCATTCCATTTGATTCAATTTGGAGAATCAATTTTTGAGAAATAACATTAAAATTACAGAGAAGACCAAAAATTGCACCAAATTAAAAAAATGTACTTAAAGAGTACAAAATTTTTAAAATCACTTGCTAGCCAATGAGTTATTAATGTATATCTGAATAATTAACATCAAATTTCCCTAATTTTTGATATATTTACACATGAGTTGTTAGTTTTGGATTTGTTAGTAAAAAAAATTATGAATACACTTAGTGGTTTAATATTAGAACTATTATTTTTTTTTCACAAATATTTTGGCCTTTGGACACTGTTGACAATCAGACTCAGGTTGGAGTGATCACAGTTGGGTGCATTCAGGTGTCTAAGGTAAGCTGACAGGTTAGTTTGGATTGGCTTATTTCTAAGTTTGGACTGGCTTATTTCTATTGGATTATTCATATATCTGGTGGTTTTATAGCTGTTACCTAGTGTGATCAAGTGGCTGGGTATTTCACTCACAGCAGAGCAGTATTCCAAGAAGCCTAGTGGAAATATGCAAGTTCAGAATTGGCACGGTGCCACTTTAACTAAGGTACGTTGATCAAGGTAAGACACAAGACCAGGACCTATTCAAGGGATATCGAAAATAATCTTCTTTTGATGAGAGAAACTGCAAAGGTAAATTGTAAGGAAGTGCAGACAGAGAGAGGAATCATTGTGTAATTACACGTGTGGGCATGTTTTGTGCATTTGTGTATGTGTATGAGCATGTGTATGTAGTTTCCTTTAAATATGGTGATAATTATATGGTGTGTGAATAAAAAAAAGTGTTCTCTTTTAGACTGATATATGATATTGAACATTAACCTAGGGCACAACTATGACTATGAATGCTATGTGTCCCTGTATTTTATAACAGATGCTAAAGACCATAATGTCAGATTCACAAGACAAAATACTAACAGAGATCTCTCAGGATAAAGATCAATAGTCATATAAATCATCAGCCCGTGGGTATTCTGGTCTCTAAATCCCTCTGCCAACCAACATATGACTTTTTGATATAGTGGCTATTTTGAGAGAGCAGAGAGTAAACTAAGAGGTACAACATTTGGGGAGACTTAAAGTCTCATTGAGAGTCAGGCTTCAGCACCAGGATAGACTAAGTACAGAAACTGTGCCATTTCTCCAATCCTTCTTGTGTTCACATGTTTTACAATATGACCCTAAACCTCTTGCTTTCAAACAGCGGAGTCTTTTTTTCCTTCCCTTGTATCTTGACAGGCCTTGTGACAATTTCAGTCCCGCAGAATCTGACAGGAGTTACACTGTTCCACTTTTGAGTCTAGCACTCAATAGGCTATGCACACTTGCTCTCTCATAGCACCCCTGTCTCTGGGTGAACCATCTGAGCTGGCCAGCTGTAGGATGAGTGATCACCGGGGGCTGAGGCAGGTCAGTCCAACTCAGAACTCAAAACCCATGAGGCCCTTATTGTAAAACGGCCAAGCTAAGAATAGCACAGCTGACCACAGGTGCATAAAGAATCCTAGTTAAGCCATAGAATTTAAAGTTAAGTAAGTGGTGATCTAAGGAACTAGATTTTAGGTAGATTTTATAAGCAGCAACGACTAATGGATAATTAGAGACACTGATTCACTCTAAATTGTCTTCAAATACTATACCAACCAAATTATCTCTTTATATTTCCTGGGTCTATAGTTACAAGATGGAATGATAAAACATTATGATAACATTAATAGAAATATAGTCTTTTAATTATGTTTATATATGAAAATTAAAAAACAGAATCTAAAGGAATATTTTATACAAATGATTGCTAATGAACTAACACATATTAATTAAATAAAAACTAGCCAACCCATCAATGACTCTGTGAAGAATATAATGAAAATATATTTAATGATTCTATTTCCTGACACATACATAACAGATATGTAAAATATGATTGTCAAATTAATTTTATACAACACAGTGCATCTTCTGAATTCTTACCAACAGATTAAGAATAAAACTTCTACCATTAATTATATTTTAATTGTAATAAACTTGTGATCATTTCATCACTGTTAAGGGCTTGTGAATAATTCTTTATGAAATGCCTACCTTTTTATTACAAAGCATGATTCTTTTGTTATTAAAATAACATTATTGAGTTTTTTTATAAAAGAACCACATTTAAAATAATATTTTTTGTAGTTTTGAAACAGTGAAAACATATCAAAAATACTGAAAAACAGTGTAAAAAAGAAATGAGGACATAAAAACTTGAATGATAATTCTTGATAAAATATATTATTGATAGCTATTTCATCTTAGGGTTTCACATTTCAAAGAGAAGTTTACTTCTACTAAATGGAATTTTTTGCACCCAAATGTGGCTATGTAGCAAGTAAAAAGGGGATATCAAGGAGAGGAGTAAGCATCTATGTATAAATCCTAGATTTAAGAATTGACTTGAGCATATTGGACCCATTACAATTTGTCTGTACTTTTGAATCCCAATCAATCAATTGATGTTACTACTTCCTCAGTATACTTTTCAACTCATAAATATTTTACATGATTTTTTTTCCAGTTTTGGCATAGAGAATTTAGGTTACCAAAAGATGTGTCAAATATTATAAGCACTTTGAGAAATTCACAAACCCCTTTCAATTTGTGGCCAAAACACCAAATAGTGTGAGTCTGACTAAGAGACAAATGCATACTATTCACAGCTCTTTCACTGACTTTCTTCCCTTGGCCTTCTGAATGACAATCCCCTCTTTCCTTCTATCATGGGAAATTTAATAAAAGCAGTCACATCTAATTTTCCCTCTTAGAGAGTTTGTCAGTAACAGTGAACAAGATTGTGTCTACAGAAAGTCAAGAAACAATGCTGAATGAATTCAATAAAAGTTACATTCAAGTGGCTGACATAAGGTAGGAAGGATAAGAAAATTTATTGAATTAACATTTTCATATCACAAACTTACTATTTTACATACAGAGTAGTACACAGAACTCCTTTAAGCAAGAATCACATGATAATATTTGATTTATGTTCTAAGATTGGTTGCATTAACAATGTTTTTATATCTGTTTTCAGTACCTCACTTAGACACAGGCATGTGCCTACCCTGGATTCTAGGTCTCAGGAGGCCCTGCTTTTTTATTGTCTTGGAAACTTTCAAGTTTCCCTCAGAGTCCAGGACCTTCCAGGGCCGTCAGGCATGGTCTTCATTTCTCTCTTTGAGTGCTTTCTCTGATCCTTTTCCCACCAGGGCTCCAGATCATGGGTTGAATCTGATACCCTAAAGACGCTGAGGACTTTCATCACCGTGACTATCTCAGAGCTTAAGGCTGGGCCCGGCTTCAAGAGGATGGTTTGGCAAGAAGATCACACCCTCTGTCCTCTGTAGAATTTCTTTCATGGGATCATTACAGCTTTCATGGTTGCCAGAATGGTATTGAAACATTGACTTTGAGTGAAGCAGATTAATTATATGGAGAAAATACCCACAGGATACATTGCTACAATGACAAAGCACACTCTAGGGGAGACTGTTATTAATTTTCTAAATTTTCAACCATACTTTTTACTTGAAAAGGGAATTATATAATGATAAAACAAGAGTAAAAAAAAGCAACTGAAAAATAGCAAAACTGTATATAATTCTAAAGTGGTTTTGGAGATGTGGGACTAACAACTATGCGATGGAACTCAAATATAACTGAGTGTAGGGATCCAAACACCATTACGGGTCATTTACTGCCTCATAGCTTGGCTTCTATTTACATATTGGTTCAACTTCCAATGTAGACAAAATTATGTACATATCAAGGCCCACATACTTAAAGCTTCCCATCAGAAAGGGAAAGAGACACTCTCCTGTCTGTTAATGTATACTCTGCCTTTGTTTGTTAGTATACCCATTTCTGTACAGTCACTGTGCCTTTGTTCTAGCAGCCAGAAAGTGTGAAACTGAATTTGGCAGCTCCTAAAGACATGATTGAAATAGAAGGAATGGCCAGATCCCCCAAAGAAGAACAGGACAAAATAATAAAAATATTCAACAAATATTAATGTAATAAGGGTCAGAGAAATAACAAATTAAGAATAAATATTCAAAAATAAATTCCGAAGCAGTTCACACTTGTTTTATAAATAAGATTTTTATTTGCACAATATGGTAATGTATAAAACAGTTCAATATTTTTAAATCAAGCAGGCTGCAGTGCAAATTCACTGAATAAAGAATTATACAGTTAGAGTTCTTGTTTCAATTCTTTCCTAATTTGCTTGACCAGCCAAATAAAATCTAAGTCTTCTGGAGGTTGGGTTATTTCACTTCAGTGGAGCCCTCCATCAAATATTCTGAATGAAGTAGGAACAGGGGGCAATTTATCTCCTCTGCCTGATCGCTTGTGACATCATCCAACATCTTGAGGAGGCTTCGAAGAGTTCCTTGTGATCTTTAGGACCGAATGAAAAAAACACTAGATCATATAAATCTACTGATCTAAATATTTTACCAAACCCATTTTAGTTTAGCATCAAATCAGAGCTTAATGATAGAAATAGAGAACTACTTAATACCTAACAAAAATGGCATATATCTAGAAAAATAAGACTGTTGAATGTGTTTATATATTTTGCAATGTTTTTTGGATTTATGATACCAGCAATACCTTGCTGTTTGTGAAAGAAGAAACACATATTTAAGAAAATTCCTAGTGTCATTGAGACATTCACACCATAAAATTCAATATTCAGGCTTGAGTAACCATCACCACAATAAATTTTAGATCATTTAAGCATTTTAGAAATAGTCTCTTGTCTCATTAGCAATCACTTTTCATTAATCCCCTCTAATGCCAATCATAGAGAATCTCTCCTATATTTTCTTCTCAGGGTTTTTATCGTTTTAGTGCTGTCCTGACATTGTCTTCTGATCCATGGACATGAATGTTTCCATTTATTCTTTCATAATTTTTTGTAGTTTTCATTGTATAAATTTTGCACTTTTTTGTTAAACGTATTCCTAAGTACATGATTTTAACTCTTAGAAATGGAATAACTTATATAGTTTTATTTTCAGAAAATTTATATAAAGGAATTAATTTTTGTATATTTATCTTATACTCTGCAAGCTTGCTTAATTTGTATATTACTTCTAATAGCCTTTTTTAGTGAATTATTTGGAATTTTCAGTATAATAGACCTATTTCCTCGACATAGAGATGATTTTACTTCTACTTTTCCAATCAGAATATATTTTATTTATTTTTCTTATATCAATGTCTTAGCTAGAACCTGCAATAAAACATTAAATAAAACTAGTGAGAGTGAACATTCCTTTCTTTTTGACCTCAGGAGGAACGCGTGTGGCCTGTTACCATTAAGTGTGATGTTAATTTTGGGTATTATAGATGCTCTTTATCAAGCTAAGGAAGTTCTCTTTATCCCTAGTATATAAAACATTTTTATCATGATGGTTTACTATATTTTGTCAAATGCTTCTTCTATGCCTACTGAGGTGATCACATGATTAATGACTTTATTCTATTGATATGATGTATGACATTAATTGATTTTCAGATGTTAAACAAAACTGGGATAAATACGCTTGGCCATAGGTATAAACCCTTTTAAGATGCTACTAATATATTGTTGAGGAATTTTTGTGTACATTAGCAACAAAGTCTGTCATTTTCTTTTCTTTTAACATTTTTCTGTGGCTTGAGATCAGAGTAATACTGACCATATAGAATAAATTGGAAAATGTTCCTCCTCTTCTATTTTTTTGAGAGTTTGTAAAGAACTGGAATGAAATATTCTTTATATATTTTGTAAAATTCACCATGAGGGTACCTGGACCTGGAGATTTCATTGTGGGAAGTTTTTGAATTACTAATTTAATCTCTCAATTTATTATTGGTCTATTTCTGTGGTTTGCTTTGTATTTCTATTATATTTTAACTTATGCAATGTATAGGTATACATTCGTTAAAGGTATACCTTTATAATCCTTTTTATTTCTGTAAATTCAGTAAAAATGTCCCCTCTGTAATTACTGATTATAGTAATTTGAATCTTAGTTCTTTTCATCTTCATCAGTCTAGCTAAAGATCCATAAATTTTGTTGCTTATTTCAAAAAAACTTTTGTTTACATTGATTTTTCTCTACTGTTTTCTATGCCATGTTTGATTAATTGTCACTCTGATGATTATTGTTCCCTTCCTTCTGCATTCTTTAGGTTTAATTTGCTCTTATTTTTTCAGTGTCTAAAGGTGAAAGCTTAGGTTATTGATCTGAGACCATTTTTTTATTATTATTAGAATTTAAAGCTATACATTTTCCTCTAATCATTGCTTTAGTGGCATCCCATAACTTTTTTTTAAATGTATATCATCATTTTCTTTCATTTCAAAATATTTTCAAATTTCCATTTGATATCTTCCTTTACCTATTGGTTATTTTAAGGGTGTGATACTTAATTTCCATTTATTTTGGAAGTTCCTGTTTCCTTTTGCTGTTTATTTAAATTTTATTCTATGTGGATGAATAATTTACTTTGTAAAATTTTTTTCCAATATTAAATTTTGTTTTATGGCCTACCAGATTATCTATCCTGGAGAAAGCTCCATGGTGTTTCTGAGAGAAATATGAATTTTGCTGTTGTTGGGTGGATTGTTCTTATTTTATAGATATCTGCTCAATGTAGCTGGGTTAGTAGTAACCATCATTACCCAAACATAATGGTTGAGTCTCTAAGCCATTTTTAATAAATATAACTGACTTGCCTTTAATAAGTAATTATGTATGACTAGCAACAAAGTCTTTCAAACATAGTAATGTAGTGTGTGTGTGTGTGTGTGTGTGTGTGTGTGTGTGCGCGCGCGCGCGCGCATGCGTGTGTGCATGTGTATGTGCCTATTTAGTGTAATTTCACAACTTGATTTTCTGGATCAATATGCAATTCTGTAGCAGCCCAAAATTTGAAGCTCACCTGAAATAGCTCTGGATCAAATAAGCTTTCTGTCTCTTCCCAATTATATAACATGCCCTTCCCACTCAATAGTGAGAACTGTCTATTTGAATCAACTTTTATGGCAGGTCTAATAATTACAGATAAATGCAGTGGAGAAAATATTTCAAAATGGGTGTAAAAAGACTAAAAGTTACATTATAATACCATTTTATAGGATATGATTAATGACAAGAGAAAAATGAATTGTCCAAGTTTTATAGCTACTAAGAGGAAGAACCCAGAGTTGAACACGCAATTCTCCAAATATATATTAATTTGATAAAATTATTATGAGTACATATTTTCCAGAAATTCACAGATGTTAGTATTTTTCACATTTACTCTTTTTAATCTTAAGACTTATTCAGCAAAAAAGACAGAAGTTCTCTCCATATTTTTTTATTTTTAACACTATTGACTTTTAGACAAATCATCAATTTCAAAATAGCTCTCCAGAGTATGTAAACAGAAGAAAATTAAATATAAATATGAATTCTAAGAAATAAAAATATCAATTAAAATTGAACAGATGTTAACATACTTAGAAATTAGGTGGAGAATGCAATTACTAAAGTGTTACATAGACTCTTAATTTTTAAGAATAGATGTTATGTAGTACAAATCCCTTCTTTTTATATCAAGCAAATTAAAACCCAGAGAATTTAAGCTTATTACTAACTTATCACTTACTATAACACCTCTGATTAAAACACAGTTCTGTTTAGTACTAATCCAGGGCCTTTTTTCCCTAGTGACACAGGAGAAATAGGAGAAATGTATCACATAGAATATATTCTATAGAATTAACTTTTTCTTTAAAAAGCTCTGTATTTTTCTTACCATCATTCAAAGAACCTTAAAAAATATTATTAACAAATACTATCTGAATAACATTTATTTTATAAAGTGACATTTTAAATTAAGATCTGATCTTGAAGTTTAGCTATAGTTGGGAAGGCACGTTATTATATATTATTGTATTAGTTATTACATATTATAAATATTAAAATATATTATATGACATTATTAAAAACAGTTGAAGACTAACTATAATCTTAGAGACCTATAGAAGCAATCTCTTTCCATGTGTAATTGAGTTTTAATGGTTGTATTAGTTTACATTTATTTTTATGTCCTGCTTTTTCTCAAAATTTTAACATATATACTATTTTAATACTGGCACAAGGAACTTAAAGCATTTTAAATTGTTCTTAATATTTTATCCTTTAAAAAATCATTAAAAGAAATTCTATTTTAGAAGACTGTGCTCTTACTAGTTTTTTTTTCCAAGTTTAATGATATGTTTTGTTTTCATGATAATTCTCTAGTAAACCTTTAGTTCATAGAGGTTAGTTCATGTTAGTCAGAAAACATTTTGCCATATTAATCATGAAAACTGAAGAACTAGCAATATTTTTATTTTGCAAATTATAATGTGTACATGGCATTCAGTTTTTATATTTATCTTCCCTCATGTTTAATGGCTTTTTCTAAAGCTAATTACCACTTATCTATATTTAGTGAGAAGGAACACCTATGAAGACAAAAGCACAGTATGAAATTTATGAGATGGGGGTACTCCATAAATACAGAAATTCTCCAGAAATTCTTGAATTATCTCAGAAACATTTATGAAAATTTCCATGATTTCCTAAGGATTTTGATTAATTGAACAAAAGCTGATACCCCTTGCCATGAATTAATATTTCTTAGAGTTGAATTTGACTCAGTAGTAATGTATATTAACTTTAGCATAAAAGTCCTATGAGAGGCTTTTTACTACTACTAACTATTTTAATCTATAATAAATCTCAAAAATTACTAATGGGGAATGGAGGTAATTTCTCTTGGCATGCAACGTTTTCATTAAGTTATTTTAATGTTATGGTTAACCATGTTATCAAAAGTTTGAAGAACTAAACTTGTACAACAATTTTTTTCATGAAAGCGTAAAATGGATTGATTATAGTTTAAGTACTTAGTATAGGGTCAGAGATATTGTGCACACTCCATCATTGAAGGTAGTATTTTCTGCAGAAATGTTAAGTGATACTGGACATGTACAGGTACCTAGCATTTTCTCAGTCGTTCCAACTTTGGCAGACGGTATTCCTCAGCACTAGTCTCTTATTTAAATGACATGACAACTGAAATTTTCAATTTTAGCAATATTTGTTTGGGATTTGTCTACTCTTGTGAAAGTTTATAGCTTCTTTGTTACCTTATACATGTATGACTTGTAAGGTATATAATTTTTTTATAAGTATAATTTTTTCAAGGTAAGTTATTGTATGAACTTGTAATTGTTCTACATCTATATAAATGCAAGGAACAATGCACCTTGTTCCCTGCATACTAACTGAATTAGTTGGTATGTATTTATAACTTCAGAAGTTAGGCAAATAGAAAATATATTTCTTCCTTCTCTTCTTTCCAATATGCCTAGGTAAAACTAGTACCAGTGCCAGTTGGGAATAAACCCTTAGGGTCATCCTTGAAAAAGCATGAGAAGTAATTTTCCAAGGCTAGACAGCTTCATTACCTTAAAGTTTGAAATAAGCCTGATGTTAAAGGTAAAGTATGAAATAAGGGCAAAATAGTGGCTAAATAGACTTATGAAATGAGATGCCAAATTTAAAACACAATAGAAAGAAAGTTAATGCTGGAATGAGAAAAGGGGCCAGGAAAACGTGTAGAGACACGATGGATGTGTTAATGAACTCAGTGAGGAGATCCTTTCTCAATCCATACATCAAATCATCACATTGAACATCTTACAATTTTATTTGTAAAATAAAAAATTTTACAGTAAAGCTGGGGGTTGGAGAGAAGGCAAGATATAGACAAAGATGTTGGGGCCAATTCAGGAAAACTCTCTGGACTTACATGTGGTGTCTTCCCTGTAGAATTAATATAGTTGATCTGAATGGGGCAATTCTTTTTTCAAAGTGAATATTTGCCATGGCTTCTAGTAATGACCCCATCCACAGTATTCTTTTTTAATTAAATTTATTGGGGTGACATTGGTTAATAAAATTATATAAGTTTCAAGTTTACAATCAATAATATGTTATATGTATATTGGTGTGTTCTCCACCCAAAGTTAAATTTCTTTATGTCACCATACAGTTGACCCCCTTTACCCTTATCTACCACCCTTCCTCCCCCTTTTCCCTCAGGTAATCTTTAAACTGCTTTCTGTATCTATGAATTTTTGTTTGTCTTGTCTGTTTGTTGCTTTCAGCTTTATATACCATATTTTGGCCTAATACAATGCATTTATTTTAATTCAGCTTCCAGAGCACAACACTTGCAGTCCATTGTCCCCCTAGCTGTCTCTCATCATTTTCAGTCTTCTTTTACCTTCACATTCTACACTACTTCTTTATTTCTAAATGTTCGCTTTTCCAGAGTATTTCAGCTTTGGGCTCAAAGATATTGTCCTAGAAATATCATCAGTCATTGTTTGTTTCTTTCCACTTAATGAACCAATGAATCACTGTGTGCCAGGTTTCAGTTCTTCCAGTTTGGATTGTTTATGTTGTGTCAAGATCTACTTCTAAACCAAAATGCTCCTGCTGTATGATCTCTACCTTTCGTTAAGTCCAGGACCTGCATTTCATCTTCACTATGATAACTGGTCCCTCTGTAGCTCAGATTCTTCGATAGTTTGCCTATTTTGAACCATGCCAAACACTATGTTATAGATCTATGCAGCATGTACAAGTTGTGAAATGTCTTATTTGTTATAATAAAGATATGGTTTTTAAATAAGAATATATTGCACTGAGTTTCAACATTAACTGCAGCTCAGGGAGCAAGAAAATGGTGATCATAGATACTACTGAGGGCTTAGCAGTGTATGATAATGACAATGCAAAATTCATGCTTAAAAGTAGAAAAATAACAGAATAAGCATAATCATAACCAAATCACAAAATAAGATGTGGTATAATTTTAAGTTTAAGTTATGGGGCTTCAAGGCAGCTATAGTTATCTGATATACTTAGCAAATATATTTAGATAGAGACATGTCAGTTTTCATTTAACTCTGTTATATATCTTAGCATACTAATGAGAATCGACTTGGGGGGTCAAGTGGATTTGGATTTGGATCTAGATTGTGCTTCCTACCAGCTTCATAAATTAGGTGAAAAGCTAACTTCTCTAAGTTATGATACCTACATATGAGTCAAGGTTCCCATTTGCAAGCAACAAAAACCAAGTTTGGAAGATTTCTGCAGAAAATCAATTTGGAGTTATTCAGGTGGTCTGAGCGTTACTGAGTCAGAAACATCTCTCCAAAGAATATGGTAGAATAATTCAGATTAGTAATTTAACAATGCTGCTGTCAAGCAATAGTGGCTGGAGCATGTGCAGATGACACTGTTTGCATGGAAACTGGGCTTGGCCTCTGATGCTACTTCAACTGCCTACCTAAGGTCACGTGTTTATAATTTTATTAAAAATAAAACTTCTTATGTTTGAAGCAATGGCAAGCCAAAGAAAGATAACATGTAGCAAAAGCAAAGATATTTCAACCAATTTTTTCCACCTTATTATTTTATATCAATATCTCCATATCTATTTTAATTATATGTCTCAATATTGCTCTAACTGTCTCAATATCTCTATAAATATCTTAAGCACTCTAGAAATATGATAATAAAATATTTTGGTGGGGCCTCTGAAGGTGAAAATTTTGCCTATTGGGCTTAAGATGCTTTTCTATAATAGCATTTTCTATTTCCAGGTTACATTCTTTAATTTGAAAATAAATTCATTACCATTTATAATTTCACATTGAAGTTTTCCTGCTTTTTCTTTTTATTTATGTTAATAAAAATAGCATATGACACTATTTATGAGAAAAACACGTAGTGAAAAATTCCCAACATCCTAGTGAGATAGTAGTTAAGAAACATAGGTTTGCAAATTTCTAGTATTTTAAAGCTATGTAATACTTTAGTTTGATTTTTTAACTTACTCTTCTGAATTAATACATCAGAGAATATGATAAGTATAGTTATGACTACTAATTTTTGTTGGGGCATCCTTTTGTTATAGTAAATAAAAGTGTAAAACTAACATCAGTCCAAGGTAGCTTACACACGCAAATATATATGTATATATGTGTGTGTGTGTATATATATATATATATATTATATGTGTGTGTTATATATATATATATATATATATATATATATATATATATATATATTACAAATTTATTATCTCTAAAATTCTGGGCAGAAGACAAAAACAGGTCTAATTGTGCTAAAATCATGATGTCGGCAAGGCTGTGTTCCTTCTGGAGACTCTAGGGGAAAATTTATTTCCTTTCCGTTTCTAGCTTCTAGAGGCAGCCCTCATTTGCTGGTATGTCTAAAGATTACAAGCATAGGCCTTAGAGTGACAAAACTTCGTGTTGGAATCATTTATTAGCTATATCATACTGGGTAGTCACGTCATCTCTCAGAGCTCACTATATTTGTTTATATAAGAGCATAATACTATGTATGTTATAGGGCAATGATTAGCATCCACTGAAACTATCCTGGAGATTTTGTCAAAAATGATTCCTAAACCCAACTCCAAAGATTCTAATTTTGGAGCTCAAGGATATGTCTCTGGATTTGCATTTTGAACAGATGATTTTCAGACCAAAGTTAGAAAAACCTTCCAGAGATTTTTTCCAAAGGATATTTTTATTTAGAGACATTTAGAAGAATACTGTTTAAAAAACTCAGAGAATTGGTAAAACTATTACTATAATAATCAATGAGTATGTGTGTGTGTGTCTGTATTTATGTAGCTGTTTGAAATAATTTGTTACTTTTAACGACACTATTTTTTGAGATTCTATATAGTAGATGCACAATTTAGCTTTCAGCTGAGTCATTAGCAAAAAAAATAGTTCTGATATATTTTCATATTTAAAATTTAAGATAGGTATTAACTAACTTGTCTTTGACAATTTTAAGTTCTATAAAAAAATTTGATCTTATGATTATAAGATGATTGGTGAATTTCAATACCTATACAATGTCTGAGTGATTCTGTATGAAATAAAAATCCAAAGTCTGTGAATCCATGTTTAAAGAAAAATTTGCAATTGAGTTTAAACCGAAGCACAGATTCAGTTTGAAAACAATGAGTTTCAAAATAGAAGAAAATCTGAAAGACTTACCATGGTGAGATTAAGGATGGACTTTAAATTGCATTGTTGGAAGTTGACCAAGTATGGAAAGAATGTTTTAATTTTTAGTCCATAATCCTTAATATAGAAACTTTTTATTTATGATATTTCAAATTAAACTGTACGATAAAAAATTCTTATATTTTTCTTTAATATTTATGGAGGAAATTAGCCTGTAATTTTTTTTTTTTTGGTATAATTTTCATTTGGTTTCTCAAATAGCTTTGGTATTGATCCTCTAAATATACTTAGGAACTTGATAGTCAGAATTTCTGGGTCAGCTTTCTTTTCTTTAATACTATTTCCTATATCTTGGGGAATAACTCAACTTTGAGAAAGAGATAAACATTGACAAGTGGAAGGAGTTTTCTGGTCACCTGAAGAATAGTTTTCCCACTTCTAATTAATCACATGTCAGCTGCTGGGCATATGTAATTAATGGCATATACCCCTAAGGCTGTAATGTATAAACACATTGCTTATCTGGTTAGAGAAATAGTAACATGCTGATGATCACTGCAAATGAGAGTGATTTGCTAATTTTGTCTTTAATTATTGCATGCAGTATATTAACTCATGTCAGTATGAAAATAGCAAAGAGATTCTTTGGAAGTAAAATATATAGAAAGATATGGAGCACACATGAGTATGCTTACACATATACATACACACACACACACACACATATATATATATATATATATATATATATATATATATAATGTCAAGACAAAATGAACCTAACTTCATTGCAGTGCTTTTTACTACAAATATGACAAAAAAACACAATAAAAATAGGTAAATAAAATCTGCCTTCAAATATTGAAATATAATTGATATATAACATTAAGTTTAAGGTAAGCAACATGTTGATTTGGTACATTTACATATTGCAAAATGATTACCACCATAGTGTTAGCTAACACCTCTATCACATCACATAATTATCTTTTTTGTGTGTAGTGAGAAAATTTTAAGTTCTAGTCTCTTAGCAACTTTTAGGTTTATAATACAGTATTGCTGACTACAATCACTAGTTGTGTATTAGATCTCCAGAACTCATAATTATCTACTGGTTACAAAAGTGCATTCCCCCAGCCCCTGGTAACCACCATTCTACTGTCTTAACAAGTTTGGCTTTTTTCAGATTCTATATATAAGGATATCATAAAATATATATGTTTTTTTCTGTCTGACTTACCTCATTTAGCATAATGCCCTCAAAGCCCATAAATGTGGTTGCAAATGGCAGAATTTCCTTCACTGTCATGGCTGCATAATATTATTACACACACACACACAAACACACACACACACACACACACACACCCCTCCTTATCTCTTCATCCTTTTGCTGACACTAAAATTAGTTCCATACCTTGGCTACTGTGAATAATGCTGCAATCAACATAGGAGTGCAGATGTATTTTCAATATCTTGTTTTTATTTTTATTTTTTGATATATACTCAGAGTTGGAATTTTTATTATTTTTATTAAAATTATGGGGGCGACACTGGTTAATAAAATCAAATAGGTGTCCAGTGTACAATTCAATAATACGTTACATGTATGTTGCATTGTGTGTTCACCACTCAAAGTTAAATTTTTTTTTTTGTCACCTAATTTTTGACCCCTTTAGCCCTATCTACCTTCCCCCTCCCCTTTCCCTCTGGTAATCACGAATCCAGTGTCTGTGTCCATGAGTCTCTGTTTATCATGTTTGTTTGTTGCTTTCAGTTTTAAATCTCACATGATTCAAATCATATGGTTCTCAACTTTTTCTGTCTGACTTATTTCACTTAGGATGATAATCTCGAGATCTCTCTGTGTTGTCTTTTCTAATTGTTGTAATTTTTAATTTAGCTCAAGGGAACACATATTGAGATGACATACAATGGTTATTTGCCAAAGCAAAATTTCAAGTTTTCAAGCAAAACACTGAAAAACAGCTTTGCCACTCTTAAAACTATGACTCATATCCAAGATATAAATAAAGGTTATTGAAAAATTTAGGAGATAATTTATCTGTAGGGAGCTAATGATTTGCTGTGAATTCTTCTCTCTACAATTTTGGAAGGTAGAGAATGTTCCCCACCCCAACTCAAGACTAGAGAAAGAAGCTTAAAATAGCCCACCCAGAACACAGGGTATAAGATTACTACAGTTGACGCTGAGAGATCCAACAGTCTAGTATTTAACACTTGAGAGCTGATTTTAGAGTTTGAGAAAGAGTATGTGTAGCCATTGAAGGGAACCAGAGGGGATTTGGCTATCTGGGGAGAGATTAAGCTATGCATGAGAGAATCCCAGTGTGAGATCGTATTAGGTCCTGCCCAAAGAAAGAGTTACTTAGAAAGGAAAATAAATTTAGTAGAAAGAGACTGAAAGTATTGTTTCATTCCTGGAAGAAATGCATTACTGGCATCACAAGTGAAAAATTCCTAGTGCAAGATATTTCCAAAAAAGACATAAAAATGTTGCCTGAAATTAAAAAAATATATATCAGTTTTATGTGTCATGAAAATGAGAGACTGAAGTCCATTTTAAACTGTTTTAGTCAAGTAAGATTTTACTGCTATTCCTCCTTCTTCTTCCTCCCTCCTTTTCCCACCACTCTGAGGTGTTAGAAATAGGAGATGACTAGACAAGGAGGAAGTGAGAAGTTAAAAATGGGGGTCAAATATGTGGTGACAGAAAGAAATCAAATATGGGAGGTGAACACACAGTGTAAATATATATATGCCTTACTGTTAAAGTGTACAGCTGAAACTTATTGGATTCCATTAACTAATGTCTCCATAAAAAATAAAATAAAATATTAATGAATGAATGAATGAATGAGGGGAAAGGCTCTTGTGCCTCCTTCCCACACTGTAGGACTACCATGTTCTGCAAGTCCTTCCTGACAAAGACCAGATTAAACCAAAAATTCAGATTGCTTAAAGAACTAGACATTTATTTTACTATTTTAGTAAAATAAATGTCTTTGGCAAATATAACATAATCTAAGAAAAGGAAAGTAATCAGAAATGTTATCTATTGTGGGTTAAGATTAGCCTATTGAATTAAGTTAGAGGAACAGGGGAAGGAGTATTTCTGCACTATGATTTAACCCCAGCACTTACGCGTATGTAATATACTCATTGCGTTGAAATAGAGTTGTGTTTTCAAAACAGGATTTTTGTTCCCTCCATTTTGAATCACTCATTTGGACCCTGAATTTTGTCCCCAAAATATTTTGGTCTTGCAGACTTAGTTTTCCTCACTGGAAAAAAATGATAGCTGGTGATAAATTATGTAATTGAGATTAAACAGTTGGATAATAAAAATTAATAATCTGGTTATTTTTCAAGAATCTTGCTCACAATTTTCTCAGAGATTAATTTAAAAAGCAGCATATTGATAATAAAATATTACTAGTATAAATTCCACAAACTTTTAGTGACAAAATTTTCACCCAATAAAATATATTAAACATTGAAGAATGAATCAAATCTTCATTTTAAAATTTAGATTGGCTAACGTGAGCCATTTCTTAGGTTATTTACTAAAAAACCTACTAGTTTCTTACCTGTTTCTTTGAAAAGCATGTAAATAAATCTTTTTAAAAGCTAAATAGGCCTCTTGCCAGCTTTAGGGCCCAGGTTGTCTTTCTCATGGAAAGGAAGATAGTGCCCTGTCTCCCAGATTCTGTGAAAAAGTAGGAGACTAACGTCTGTGGGCATCTCTCAAATTTTAAAACTACCTCCTGCCTTAGGTGTATGAGAAGTTTACCTTTCTTTTGCATAAAGCCAATTGTGCAAACATATGGCCATCTGAACTACCAAGTGAAACTAAGATGAATTACGTGTGACAAATGTTGTAAACTCTTACTTGAGGACTTGTTATGGTTTATCTTGAGAATATGTATGTAGTAGGCTATATCTGCTTCACTATATAAAAGGGAGAGATTTATTTCAGTCTGCAACTTTTTAGCATCACATTCTGGTTTAATGATTATTCAGTAATAAAACTGTATTATTTCTTTTCCCCCTTACATACACACACACCCATACATATATACATATATGTACATATACATATGCATATCTGTATTGATTATATATATGTATATTATACAAATGGAACTCTATTGTATACATGGATATAATCATTAAAAATATTAACAATGTTCTACTAATGCTGGGCACAGTTCTTGGTTCTAACAACACATACAAAAGTCCACATTGCACTTACCTATGACTGGAAAGAAACAAATGAGAAAAAGTGATATATATCATAGTATTTGGATGGCAATAAATGCTATGAAGAAAAATAAAGCATAAAAGGGAAGTGAGATAGGGATCTCCACATTGAACTCTTTGAAATTTGCGATGATGTGGTCAGTTTGGCTCATGAAAATGTGGCACTTGAGGAAAGACTTAACTGAGGAGTGAGCCATATGAGTATACCTAAGAGCAGTAAATACCAAACAGAGAGAATCATTAAGTGTCAAGGTCCTGTGGTAGGAATATCTCTAGCATCTTTGTGAAATAGTAAGGAAGCCAGAGGAGTAAACAAGAGGAAGTCAGAGAGACTGAATGAGAAGGAGGAATAATTAGTAGGGCATTGTTAGTTATGGTCATTTACTACAATTGATTAAAGAACCCACTATGGCTTTTGAGCATAAGATTGGCACAGCCTCCATTAAATCTCACAGAATTAGTTTGGCTGCAGGTTTGAACTGGGAAGTAGTTAGGCAAGAGAACAAATAAGAAACCAGTTACAATATTATTATAATAATCTAGCAAAGAAGTAATGGTGGTTTGGACCAGTGTGATAGCAGTGGAGATGGTGAGAAATTGCATCCTGGAAAACTTCTGAAGGCAGAGCCAATAAGATTTCCGGATGGATTGAACTTGGTATAAAAGGAAAATACAGGTCAAGGATGACTTGAATAATTTGGCCTAAGCAATAGAAAAAGTGTGGTTGCCACTAATTGGTAAGAAGATCATTTAAAGAATGCATTTGCAAGAGAAAAGCAGTTCAGTTTTAGACATTTTCAATTTAAGAGACCGATTAGATATTAAAGTGGTAATGTTGAGGCGAACGTTTTATTTGTACCTAGAGTATAGGATTCAGGAAGAGTTCTCAACATATAGGTATTATTCGAGTGCATAAAGAGAAGAAGTGGAAGAGATGATCACTAGTCACTCCGATATTAAAAGGTGAGAAGAAATCATTTAGAAAGATTTAGAAAGCACTGAATAATCAGCTAGGAAGAAAAAAAAATACGAAATGTCAAGTAAAATATAACGCAAATGTAACAAGAATTTCTAGGAAAGTAAAATGATCATGTCAGTTATCTGCTGCTGATCAATATGACAGGTCAAATAAGATAAAAACTAGTAATTGATCACTGGATTTAGCCAATTTAGGTCTTTGGTGATCTTACCAAGGGGAGTGCAATGAGGTCAAAGCTGGGTAAAGCAGTTTAAGAGAGACTAAGAAAAAGGATGTAGAGACAGTGAGTCGAGGCAATTCTTTGAAGTTTGGTTGTAAGGGGGGGGGGCGAGATGCAGTAAAATGGATAGTAGCTGATGGAAAATGTAGGGCATATATATATTTTTAAATCTATAAAGTAAAATGAGTAGCTTAATGTTGATTGCAAATTTTCTTTGCATCTTTACATGTGTTATTGTCCTCTATTCCTACACACTGTATTTGCTTTACCTTTTTTAATGGCATAAAAAAATCCCAATATAAGAACCTACTTTCGTTGTTTTTATAGGTTTTCAGGTAATGGGCATTTAAGTTGTTTTAAACTTTTTGTTTAAAAGCAATGAAGCAATAACCATTGCTATATCTTATATATGTGTACATATTTACCTGTAGGAAGAATTTCTAAAAGTAAAAATACCAAGGACAAGGGTATATGTGGATTAAAATAAGATATTATGAAATTGCTTCCCAAAATGTCTAAACCAATTTAAATTCCTGAAATACTGTGCTATAATATATGTTATTCAACACTATTACTAATGTAATATATAGTCAAAAGTTTTAATTTCTTCAAACTTTGGAGAGAGGAATTATATTTTATATGGCTTTTATAAAAGCAAGTTTGAGTACATTTCATACATATTTTGGATTTATGTCTATGAAATGTCTGTTTGAAAGCCTCCATCTATTGATCTATTGAGATTTTGGTTTTTATCTTATTGAATAACAAAGAACAATGTTACAGAGGTACAAATTATTAGATGCTGACCAAAATACTTAATTTCTTTCTTGATATCCGTAATAACACAGTAGACATGTAAGGCAACAGCTGGCTAATAGTTTTGCCAAATCATCTATTATTCATTTCAATTTTAGTTTCCAACTAGATTTTTCTCTGTATATTTTCTGCAAACAAAGCAAATGTTTAAATTTTATTTTTGGAATATAAGTGTTAAAATTTTTTTTCTGATAATTGTCCTTGTTTTTTTGGATAGTTTGCTAATAATATTCAAATTAATTTTAATACTCAGTGATGAATTGTCTCTGATATTATCTTTTTGGTTGAAAACGAGTGTTCACACAGAGAAAGCTCTGATAGTTAATCACCAGCCGCAAACACTTGCAATGCTTTTTCTCACTCTCAAGAGCAGCACAAACCCTAGATCTTACATGCCCACGATATGTGAGAGAATTAAAATGAAAACAACCTGTCTATTTCCTTGGGTTAACAGAAAACTACCACTTCTTAACTGTATTAACAATAAAGCAGACAATTAAACACTCTTTCTCTCCAACTTCTCCTTTGTATATTGTCTCTGGAGGTCTTTCTCCATAAATAATTAATCTTACTTCTGTGTCCCCACATGATCATCCCTTGGTCTGTGTCCTGTCTGTATCTTAAATTACTTTTCTTAAAAAGACACCAGTCATACTGGATTAGGGCCTATCCTAATTTTACCTGAATTACCTCTTTAAAAGTCCTTTCTCCAAATACAGTTACATTCTGAGGTTAGGGCTTCAATGTATATTTTAAGGGAACACAATTCAGTTATAATACCAGACAATTAGGCTTAGGTTTTTGACTTTGAGATCAACAATGGGCCAAATCTGCCCTAATTTAGATGTGGAGAGGCAACATACAATGAACAGAGTTCTTGGCGTCCTGGGGTTAAGGAACAAGGACAGGAGTGTTGAGACTCAGGGCAACAATAGAGATATTCGATGTACTCCATTGTAAGGATAAAGATCTCTTACATGATTCGATTTAATAGGTTTTTGCAAACCTGCACTATTGTTTCCTTTCTATTTTTAACCACTACACAAACTAAAGAACCTCAAGGGTAGCTTAGAATTAAGGAACTAAATTTTCTGCTACACTTGGATTTATACTAATAAACAGGGATGTATGGATAAATATTATACTTTTTACACTAAAATATCCTGCTGATTGTGAAAGGCACAGCGGGACCAAGAATTTTTCACTGTGGTGCCTGTAATCCCTTGTTCTCTAGAGCTTTTCCTCTCATCATCTTTTGTACGTAAATTTTGTCTTTAACTATTCTTGACTGTCTTTAACTATTCACTCTTCTTAAAACTATCTGAACTACCCAAGACAGCCACCAAACCCTTCCTCTTCCAAGTACCATCCTTGAACAACTATATCGCTAAAGCCCTGAATAGTCCTTCGTCTACCAAACTGGAACACTATTATGGAGTCCTTCCTCAGATAAAAGCTCTCATTGATTTTATTCCTCAGAAGATTAACAATTCAAAGCTTTTTCTTAGAAAGCTAATTTTTATAAATTCAAAACAGAATAGATGACATAAAATGTAAAACTTAACATGCAATGAATATATGGTATCCTTTTATTTCATTAACAGCCAAACCTGATTTTGAAATAGACAATGCCAAATTACAATCTCAGGAGATAAACTACTATGAGCATTTGAGTTTCATTTGTAGATTAGAGATTACCTAGAATTATTTTTCTGAAATATTCTGAAACAGGATACTACATAAAAAGAGAGGGAGTTGTTGATTTGTTTAAAATCAAAACAAAATAAATAAATAAAACTCATTTACCAAATGATCTCCTTATCTATGAGGTCATACTATGGAAATATTTTCAACTGGTGTTAAAATCCTTTTTTGTATTTCCCAGAATAAATTTCTTTGAGCTTTCTCTATTCTTAAAGAACTTTGATGATGATACCTGGTTGCCTTTAAGCTCTTCAGATTGACTCTATCAAATATATAATTTCCAATTTGTGTGAAATTTTAATATACATGTGATTTGCATTATATCAGGATCTCTTTACAATGTAGATTTTCTCACTCCCTGATATTTTCCGTATTTTCTATAGGCTTTCGTATTTCCTTCCTTTTACATCTACTGTTCATCTCTGTTATATGAGTCTTTCTCTTGGCAAACTGTAGATTTCCTAACCATTACCCACCAAGACAGTTACTCATAGGCACATGAAAATGTGTCTGAACCAAATTCTAGTGTATGTTGGGACTTCCCTACTCTCCACTAACCAATTCCCAGGTACTAGAGACTCAATTCTGACACTCTCTACCTGAAGATAGCATCAGATTCCACAGCTTGAGGGCTCAGTCCTATAAGACTGCCCCTCGCCACCAGTTCTGACACCAGTGCAAGCCCAGCTTGTCACCAGTGGTTCTGATGGACTGACTATAAATCACAGGTTTCCACGATCCCCTCTGTCAGTTTGATCATTTTGCTGAGTGGTTCAGAGAACTCAGAGAAATATTTTATGTAGTGGATCACCACCAGTGTGTTATAAAAAGATAAAAAGACAGCCAGATGGAAAAGAGGTGTAGGGAAGAGCATGGGGAAAGGAACAGAGTGTTCAAGCTGAATCCAGGCACATCGCTCTCCCCACATCGCCATGTGTTCAACCAACTAATCACCAGGCTGGTTCCCCTAGCAATCAGATCTTATCCTTAGGTGAGGTCCTAAAGTCACCTCATTCACAGAACAAAAGACATCTTCATGGCTTTCATCACTTAGGAAATTTCAAGTGTTTTAAGAGTTCTATGCCAGAAATGAGGGCAAAGACCAAACATTTTTCTTATTATATATTACTATATTATACCATATCTGCGTTTGCATAGAATGTTATAGATTGTTTTTATTTTCTTGTATTGTAATAGGAAATTCCTTGACCAGGCATGTTTGAATTAATTGCATTCCCCAAATTTAGCAAAGCATCTGGGATAGGTCAACATAAATTTTTATTAAAAAAAAAGAGAGCAATGGAAATGGAATTACACAGATGAAAATAAATGAAGTGCATTTTTTCACAACCTACGCTATGAATACTTATTTCAATTATATCTAATGTTATTTTTATCCTGAATTGTCTATCTAATATGACTCTTCATATTTAGATTTGTGAAAATTAATAAACAGAAACCTCATTTAGAATGGAGTCCGGAGGCTAGAAGAGAGAACTATCAAGCACTTGTCACTCAATGCACACTACTGACCCCAAGAGGAAAAGACACAGGCCACATCTTTGACAGGATGATGCTACTTTTCTACCTGAGCTAGAGGAAGATAAGATTCCTCTTTGCACAGTAACAGCTCAGCCAAGAGGAGACTGTCATAGCTCAGACAATGAAAAGTCACTGTACTTTGAACTTTCAGTTTCCGCTAATGGACTCTTTGTTTACAATAGCTCCTCCCAAGTTCATAAAAGAGCTTCCTTTCCTTTGTTTCTTTGGACTTGTATAGTTCACTACTACACCGTATGTCCTGGAATACAATTCTCTGTTGTCCTAAAATATACCCATTTTGCTGGAGAAATATCTTGCTATTTGTTTAAGGTCAACAGGTTCATATGCTGCTTCCACATTTTGGCTCTTTCCTAATTAGCTCAGAGAATTTTCAGGCTCTCGTATGAAACTGTTACAGATGAATTAATGGAATCCAAGGACTCTAATAATATAGGAACAATTCAAGTTGATGGTGACAGTCAATCATTTTATGGTGGTTGTTTAACTTCCAAAATTTCAATACTCTCTCTGTTTTAGGAGGGTACAGAAATGCCTTTTAGAATGATGGATAATCACCAAGTGAAGTAAGGTGAAGTGGAAAAAATGGGATCAAATGCAGAATTTTCATACACCTTTAAAACCAAATGCCTTATATACTACTGCAAAGCTAAATCCCACAGTTATCACATATGCATCTAAATGTTATAATTTCAGTCTATTTTGCAACCAGAAAATTACTCTTTCTTATCCTGAAAGCTACTGTAGACTGATGTCATTTTATCAAAATTGACATTTTGAAAATCTGGCTCACTACAGAGTTGGGCACATTATAGTTAACTTACTCTTCCCCTTTTGGGACTGTTATCTCTGGCCCTCATATTTAAAATATCTCCTTGCCAAACCATGGTTTCTGTTAACAAGAAAGTGTCTTGAGGGAAAGCACCTGCAGAGTATAATGAGTGAAACAATCCTTAAATGCATACAAACACCCAATAGACTTTGTTTCTTCTGTCTGCTCAAGGGAAGCTATTAACTGGCAAAAAAAAAAAAAAAAAAAAAGTAGACTTAGACTTTTAAATTAGATACCACTAAGCACCAAGTGCTTAAACTCTGACTTGATGTCAATTTATTGTTCTTTCAAACTTCTCTGCTATTTACAATAGCAAAACATACAGATATAAAAAAAACATCGATTTAACTATAAATCTTACAGCATTCTTACAGAGTAAATGACACAAAAATCTACACGAGGACTAAAATGTCTGTCTTGGTAAGAATAAAATATGCCTTTTTCAAAGCAAATATTGTATGGTAAATGTTTGCTATAAAAAAAAAAAAACATTGACTTGCTTCTCACTAAGTAGCAGGGCTGAGTGTTTGAACAAGATCTCAAGTTTCTTATATGGCATCATGCATTTTTTCAAGTATTTTTTAATATGAGTTCAATGAAATTATTAAAATATATCACTTTATTGTTAATTGGTTTAATATGACTTCAAATCTGCTATTTTATGACTTACAAGACTTGTTTTACCACTTGTTTATGATAAAGGAAAAAATTGCTTTTAGAAGTAAAGATTTTTGATATATGTATGAAGTTAAGTAGTGTCAGGATGTCACCATCCCACATCTGTTGTTGATTGATAAGCACTCAAGTGGCTCAGTTGATAAAGTATACTGCTAGAGGCTTATCACTACAAACATGTGGAGAAGCAGCTATGGTAAGGGGACATTTATACTACAAATACTCAAAGTTTATGAGAACAATCCCAGAGTTTTAGTCTGGGAGAGGCACACTTCGCTGACTTAAAAAGCTCTTTGAAGATCACGAGACACTGGTGAGTGGCCAAGGCGACTCTTTCATCAGCAGTGGTGCTAAACCTTGGAAAGGTCCCTGGAGTGATAACCCTGTAAGCAGATGAGCCAGCTCACCAACACTAGTGCCTTTGTTCTCCAGAAAACTGTTCTAGCAACAAAGGGACTATTTTGTGTGTGTGTGTGTGCTGGCAGCTAGAAGTCAGCTCACATTTGGTTTTGACTTTCCTGAGAAATCTAATTGACATAAAAAGGTACACCTCTGTTAAATTTGGACTTTATTCTTTTTATCTTCTCTTGCCTGAAACAATAGTATAATCAATCTGTCATTTGTTTAGAGTATGTTATTTCTTTATTTGGTTTATTAAGAGATATTATCCTGCATGCTATTGGCTTGTAAAACTATTATAATTCCCACAGTGAACCTGTGTTAAATAAATGGTTGGCAAAGACAAAATTAATCTCTGAGTGTAACTTTGCTGCCTCTCCCTAAACAAAACAAAACAAAACAAAACAAAACAAAACAAAACAAAACACATTTGATTAATTTTCAATCGATTTTCTTACTTCATTTTGAAAACCAAACTCTTCAAAACGAGTTTAAATGAATTTCTACCCTATTTTGGTACTTGCATTAAACATAGTGGGGAAAAATTGAAATTTGAAGTGAGACATATTCAAATCCTGGCATTGCCCACTTAATCTTGGGTAACCTAGTTTTCATTTTTGATTTCCATTTAATTTATCTGTAAAATGGAATACAAATTACATATTGGATATTTCTTAAAATCAAACATGATAATACAAAACCCTTATTAAATGTTTATGTTATGAACATTCTATAAATTATAGTAGCTGCTATTATTATTAAATGAATATATTTTCATTATTATCATAAATTTATAAGCATTGTACAGTCTTTGGGATGTTTAGATAATCTTCATCAATGAATTTATATCCTCATACATTAATTCTTCAAAGTCATTACAGTAGTTAAAAGAATAAATGCTGATATAAAGCATATATTTAAATTCCAGGTTCTCTACTTGTTAGTCATCTTTGTAGTCTACACTTTCTCAACTTCATCCATTTCTACATATATGATTACTTCATAGGTTTTCCCTCATGGTTGTAAATATATTTATAATTCATAAAATGGGAATAATGGCTGTTTATTGTTTCCCTAGTGTTGTTTTTATACTGCACTGTTAAATCAAAAACATAGGCTAAGCTTTACTCTCCCTTTGGGGAGAAGTCTACATGCAGAAATGTGAAATTTCCTGAAATATGACAAGAAGAAGGCTTGATTATACCAATGGGGAATTTTTCATTCAAGTGACATCTGAATGTTTGCCTGACAAGGTCCCTGGGCACAGACATATATGAAGTTACTTCTGATATGAGGACTGAATTACCAGCTGGCAATACCTTTTATATAGCTAAATAAGTTCTAAACACTTGAAAAATGCCACCCTCTTAATTCACTGGAACTTACTGTTCAGCATTGCATTCTTAGATCCCTCTACTAAATTAAGGATCTTTCTTCTTTTTTTCTTTCTTCCTGGAAATTTTTGGCTTATAAACTACAATTCATTTACTTTTCTCCACAAAAGCCTTGCTCTCATCTCTCCTTTTGCATCTGTCTTGTATTCATTCAGGAAGAATTTAACATGTTAGGGTATAATCACAGCTAATTTGCAGCCAGTGTGCTGATGGCATTGGATATTAGAATACTTAGTGCTGGCATTACTAGGTATTTAAATACTGCCATTACTAGATGTTAAAATATCCAAATATTTCTCCTATTGTTTATATATTGTCACTGTCCCAAGTATTGCTTGCCTCTTTTGCTGCCTTAGAATTTCATCAAAAAACCCCTAAGTTTCTCATGATTCAGAAGCTAAAAAATCAATGCTTAGCAACTGCAGAGGTTCTCCAGTATTCTATGGTAATGCAACAATCAGTATTTGTGATCGTTCATTTTTATTTGCTTTAAGTCGTATCATTTTTGTTCTAATTAAACATGACATTCTTATAACAATTTTATGACTTAATTCACAATAAATATGGAATATATAAAAATCTTAGAAACTATTTTAAGCATTGTAATAATTTTGTGCAATTGCTTTTACCTCAGCAGACTATAAGAGAAGCTTTATCATAATGAACAGAATTAATGTTAAAAGTAATTATATATTGAAACTCTATCTCTGTCAATAAAGGAAGAAGTCACTGGAAGAGTTTGATGTTATTTGCTAGGAAATATTGTTTCAGACAGGTGCATTATTTTTTAGAAAGAAACAGATGCATTAATACAAAAAAAAAAAAGAACAAAAATCTTAGCAAACAAAAAAATTTTTTGAAATATTTTCGAATGATTTGATTATTAGTTTTCACTAAATTTATACTATTTGATAAGCAGCAATATGTGTGTGCGCACAGAGAGATATTTAAATACAGATCAAATTTTAATGTGTATGTGAATTCATATCTTCTATTGCTTTAAAATATTTTGATAACTATCACTCTGGAAATAACATGCAAATGGAATCTCTCATCCACTCAAGGAGTGACCTACTCAGAAAAATAACTGCCTTCACTCTTCTGAAGAAATTGATTATTTTTCTGAAGAAAGCAAACCCTATCCTAGAATATTCCATACTACTCCTTATAGTATCACAAAGAGGATATTATTGCATCAAGAAAAATTTGAAAGTGCTCATACTGTTGCATAGTTTCTTTGGTTCTTTGTTTTTTATAATTAATGTAACAGATAACACAGTCTGTATTTCTTTTTCATCTATTACCCTTTTCCATTTGCTTCACACCATGTTCCTCTCTTTATTGTGTTGTTCTACATCTAACATCCCAAAACTCTGATTTTCAGACTTTCCTAATTCTTACCTCTCCTGTTTCCCTTTGCTTTCATCCCTTCATAAAGTCTAAAAACTTGAACCTTTGGGTGTTTATTAACGTCTGTCTGCTATGGTTACACTAACAAATTGAGTTTTTATGAATTGTATGAAAAATGTATGAAAATTTAATGAATTGTCAGGAAAATTATGCACTCGCTAATTCAACTCTTGTATCTATGTTTGCCACATTCACTCTTTCACATATATCAATTCGATCATACATTATGTAAGCACTAAAAACAATAATTTTGGAAATTATGGAAACTTATTTGAAACTTGTAAGTAGGTTATAACTATAAGACACCATCTTCCCCAGAGAAAAACTTGGAATGGAGTCTGAGAACACTGATATCCTAAGTATTTAATTATCTTTGGTTAATGCTGTAGATTGATTGTGTCCCCACCTCCAAATTCATATGTAAAATCGTAACCCTCAATACTAAGAATGTAACTATATTTTAAGACAGGGTCTTTAAAAAGGTGAGTAAGTTAAAATGAGGCCGTTAGGTTGGGCCCTAACACAATATGACCAGCGACTTTGTAAAAAGAAGAGACACCTATGTAGGGAGGACCACATGAAGACACAAGGAGAGACTAGCCATCTCCTATTTGTCTGAATGTTCATGTCCCTCCAAAATTCACATTCTGGGATCTTAAGGCCCAATGTTCTAGTGTTAGACAGTGTGGCCTTTGTGAGGTGATTGAATCATGAGGGTTTAGACCTCATGAATGGGATTAGTGCCCTAATAAAAGAGATCCAGCAGAAAACTCTAGCCCCTTTTGCTATGTAGGGAGTGTCCCACTTGGAAGAGAGCCCTTAGCAGACCATGCTGGCACCTTGATCTCAGGCTTCCAACCTCCACAACTATGAGCAATAAAATTCTGTTGTTTATAAGCCACTTGGTCTATGATATTTTGCTATAGCAACTCAAACAGACTAAGATTCTGTAGAAGAGGGAAAAAGTGTTTCTCAACTTTCTTAAAGTCTCTTGCTGGGTCTGAAAATAAAACTGACAAAGACAGATTAATAGGAGAAAAGCATACAAATTTAATTACTATAAGTTTTAAGTGACACAAGAGTCTTCGTAAGGAAATGAGAACCTGATGAAACAGTTAGACCTAAGTATTTTTATGCTAGGTTTGTTGATGAGTGGATGGTCGTGGAGGAATATGATAGATGAAAGGGTATAACGTGAGCACAGTAAACTGTGGGAAACTAAGACTTGTTTGTTTGGATTCTTCTCAGCATCCCTTTGTCTTCAGAGATAAGAATGCTCCTTTCCTCCAGGTATAAGGAGGGCATCCTTGTCCATGAAAGTTGTATAACCTATTTCGGGAAAAAGAATGAGGGGAAGGTCAGAGTGACCTTCTTGCTTCTGCTGCTTCAGATTAAAATATTCAAAATGGAAAGTTCCATATTTTGGGGTAGCATGTCCTGAACCTCATCAACACCAACTACTAGCCACGGAGAAAGGGCTCAGAAGAAGCCAACTCTGCTGACATCTTCATCTCAAACTTTTAGCGTTAGAATTGTAAGAAAATAAATTTCTGTTGTTTTAAGCTCCCTAGGCTGTGGTACTTTGTTATGGTATATCTAACAAACTAGTACAGTTAACAGGTGAGAAGTTGAGCTTCTGAACAAAAACCAATATAGGCCTTTTAGGCCCAGTCATAGGCAATTACAGAGGCTTTACCTGATGAGAAATCTCTCCCTGGACCAGACATGGTCCTCAGACAATGCTTTGTAGCCTCTGAAGAGAGTGGAAGTGAAAGAATCAGGCCTCGCCCTGGTCAGCCATGCTCTTGTGCATATCTGCATTCCTGGCGTGGGCACCTCTGTTGGAGGCCTCTTTATCAAAGTCCCTTATCAAAGGCCTTCAGAATGTCACTGCTGACAATACTTTGTTGTTGGGGAGGAGAAGTTTGAAAACATTTTTCTCTACTCTCAGTACTTTTTGATGCCTCGACTTTCCCTCACCCTTCTCCGGGCTTCTGTGGAACATAACATGGCAGCAGCTTTTCATTTAGAGATTACTTGTCAGCAAGAAAACTCCCCTTGTCATACTGATGCCCCTGACCCGTACCTGGTGCTTATCTGTGCGGAAAAATGGAACACGAAGGCAGCTGACATTTTTTTCTGTTTTACTTCTTGTTTATATTATTGCAATAAGCAATTATAAGCTTGACTGTTGCTTTAATTTTGACTTGTCTTAAAACTGACTCCTCCAACAATGACAGCTCAGCTCTCTCCAGCTCTGCTCAGTTCCCGACAATGAAAATTTGGATATAAGAGATATGTGGTGACCTAGTTCACATCCCAGCTACAAACAAAGTCACAATTTGGAAAAAGAAATTGAAGGGAAGTGTATAAGTCTCCCATACATAAAGTTCTTACTTCATTCTGGCGCAGTTGCCTTGAAAATTATGAAACAAATTGAGTTCATATTGCTGACTAAAAGTAATAAATGCAATTCTGGCTGATAAATCAGTTGATTAGACATTTTATTAAAATTTTTACAGAATTTTAGCAAGCTTACAAAACTGTCAGGAGAGCTGGAGGACCTAACTTGGAAACTGGTTTCCAAGGACAGCGGCAGAGATCCTGACTACAATAGGGATACCGAAATAAAGTTTGGATTCTAAGAGCTTATTCCACTGTCTTAAGAATTCAACCTTGTAGTTATTGTTTACCACCACATTATTATTACCACCACATTCTCTAGAGAAAGAGTGAGAACAAGAGGTGGGGGCAAGGGGAACAACTGACAGTATCTTTCCACTTCTGTCAACAGTTCCTCGGTCAAAGTCAAGAGAAAATGTGTGTGATGTGCAGAATTTAAAGTATGTATCTGGGCATTTGTGATACTCAGAGGTCGGGCAATGCTGTGGTTCAGGCCACAGATTCTGCTGCTGTGCTTAAAAATGGTGCGAACTTCTGCAAGTTTCTTACCTTCTCTGTACCCCAGGTTCCTCACCTGTAAAATAGTAATGATAGTGGCAACAAACCTCAATGGGTTCTTTTGAGAAACAAATAATTTTAACTAAATAAAACATTATTAGTATTATTTTTAGTCAATACTTTTAATTGAAACAGAAACGGGCAGAAGTAATTATCAAGCATTATTTGTTCCTCTAAGGGTCAGATGGGATTTTGAACTCAGTGACTCACAAAAAATAAGGGACTCTACAAACATGCAATGGCATTCAGCTTCTGGGTAACTAAAATAAAAACCTCATCATAAGAGGCTAGGAATTATCTTCTTATCTCCTTGTATATCTATAATATGTCATAAATGAGAACTGATGTTATGGAATCTTTTGCGATTGTTTATGCAATCCAAGAGGAAATCACTAGGAAAAAGAAACAACAAAAACATTGTGACTCATGCTCTGTGGATATTAAAGATTTAATAGATGAGTAGAGGTGGCATGAAAGGTCCCATTCCCGCAATCTGATTTGTGAGATTTTTACTGATCAGTGTCAGTAAAAATTCATCCCTGAATAACCAGCTAATATACTGAGATCAAATGCATCTTGCATGGAGGAGTGTAATGAAAGAAGTGTGAAACCTGGGGGAAGGTGTTGGAGACAAAATCAACTCATGAAAGTAAAAGCTAGGGAATTCTAAATAATAGAGTAGGAAAAGTTCCTTCCCAGTAAGGCTTTGGCACTGTCACTTGGTTTCTTTCTCTGGATCACTGTACTTAATTCTTCACTTCAGTTAAGACTTTATAAGGGGAATAGAGAAAATATGTTCTCTTTTGTTGCTGGGATGGAGCACTGTTTCAGACCAGTATATGAAATTTTATACTGTTTACACTAGTGTACTATATTTATTTAATTAAATTTGATGGCAAAACAACAAAGCAGGGAATATACAACATTTTTTAGTGTGTACAGTAAAAGTTGAAAAAATTAGCAAAAATAATTGGAGGCAAAATCTTAACTGGAGGAATACAAAATAAAATGCATTATTATTATTGTTATTGTTATTTCAGTCAACTGTCATACTAATTATGCATATGTGATTGGGTATATTCACATTCTTAGTAATAACATAAACTTTTTGGTCTTGAGATTACCCACAGTCAATTATAATTTCTTAAACCCACACTTATCCAATAAAGCTCAAGAGAATAAAATGGACTCTAATATATGAATATTGGTATATTTGCCCTGGATTGCCTCAGGGAACTTTCAAAATTGAATACAGAGACATTTAACAAAACTTGAGCATGTCTAATGCATAGTTAAACATTAAGGGCATAGACATTTGTATATTGTATTCAAAACGTCACTCAATGCAAATTATAATGGTAATATCAATAGAGAATACAATGAATGCTTTCAAAACCACAATATGCCTTCAAATTGGGGTTAACCCTACTGCGTCTGTAACAAGTACTGTAATATTCCTGAAAAGTTACTACAAATGAATACCACTAAAAAATTCATTCAGAATAAACCTAAAGTCAAATGACTGGATATTATTTTATTAAATGTAAGAATTTATGTATTCACACTTAAGTATTTTTAATGGTTGTTCCTGTGAGGTATAAATATAAAATATCTTTATAAAAAGACTAAAACAAGTCTAAAAAGGGATTAAAAGTAAAGGAGAACATTGAAAATGAGAAACACTGAAAGGTATATTGAATTCTACAAAAATCATCTTCATTCTTTGCTTTTTTTCCTTATGTTAACATTTTCATACATCTGAATTACAATTACATTTAGAACATAAAGGACATTAAAAGATTTACGATTCACTAACAAAAAAACAATATTTGTGTATTTTTGTGTTTTAACTCTGATTTTATTATGAGTGTAAGTGTCTTTTCATACTATTGTCCTTACAAATCACACTTTATCTGGATTTTTCTCATAATATGTGAAAAATTTTTTCATGTTTAAATTGTATTAAAAAGACAGAATTTTAAGTTACATATAATGTTTACTCATGGTCATATTGCTAAGTTTCTTTTTATGAAAATCTTCATCTATGCCTATGATGGCATTTTGGTGTACTCCTACAAGCCATTTAATACTTATGTGAATATGTAATACAATATGAGTATATTATTTTTATTATAGTTTGCAGATTGGTCTTTTATTTTAAGATATCTTAAGGCATTTCAAGATTACTATAGTGAAGGATATATATAGCTCCTTAACTTCAGTAAAAAATAAAGCAGAAAGAGAATAACAGGTAAAGAGGAAATTAATTTCCACTTTAAAAATTAAATAAACAAACAAAAAAACTAGCAAGAACCTAATGACAGTTAAGGCTACATTGTCTGAAAAAAGGTGAATTAGAGAATTCATCTTCAGTCTGGGGATCTTAAAGCTGGCTTTTCATTCTGCTCCCTTCAAATCTCAATTTAATTATCCAGTTATAGGGAAAAAAAGAATGGAAAAGAGAAAAATTTCTGCATTAGCCTGACCCAAAGACATAAATTCTAATCAGATTAGTTTAACACATGGAAATTAAAAGGAAAACAAAAATGGTGCATATGGAATTGTTACTTTAAGTTACAAAAATCTCATTCACTAGTGAAATGTAATCTAATAAAACTTCTTCTGTGATGACAATTTAGATTGGCCAAAATTCTTCCTTCATGGAAAAGTAACCGAGTGATATTCTTGAAAGAAGGGCTAGAATAGTTCCTCAGGTTTTCATCTTTAATGGACGAATCTGAAGCACAAGAGAAGCAGTGGTATATTCTCTTTATCTAATGATTTATGATATTTTTAATAAAATAAGAATATATCCAGTTCAACCATTTTTTTCAGTATATTTTAAGCACATTTTTTCAATGTATCTTAAGCATAACTAGTAATCTATTTTAATCTGTGTTTTAAAGATTACTTGTGAGTTTGCATTATTTTTGCTTATGTTATAATAATTATTTTCATTTAGGAAACTGGCATCCCTGTTTTTGTTCTATTTAACAATTTTATCTCATTTCTCTCCCCAATCCCACTGTAAGAATTCTTTGGAAAATAAGCTCTTTTCTTGATAACATTTGTTACTAATAAGTTATGTAATATTTGTCAAAAATATGTTCGTTTGTTTTTTCACAGAGATTTCATAAGTTTATTTCTGTTAAAAGATAAAGAAGCATATTAAAATTTTTAAGAGTTTTTCAAAATTGAAAGAGGCTGTTATTATTAATTATTTACCACTAATAATTGTAAAGATCACTAATTCCAGAAAAAAAATGTATTTAAAAGCAAAAATAAATTGCTTTTAGATAATAAATTAAATTTATGTTCACAATTTTTTGAGGATAATATGGCGGTGTGATCAGAAATACACTTCTAAAAATATACATATTGTATTTGAGTAGAATATTGTAAAAAAAGAATGCAAATGCAAGTTAAACAAGAAAGGAAGAGTAAACATTCTGACTGTTAAAATAATATATGGATACAACTCTAACTTGTATTACACAAGATGCGTTTAAAATGCTGATGCAATAGTTTTGACATTTAAAAAAATAAGACAGACATTGCATCTACTGTGACTACTTGTACTTCAGTTGAAAAAATCTACAGGCCAATTTAAAAAATCAGGAGAGGGGCACATTGATATTTTAAAAATCAGTTTTTAAAATGGGAATTTAAAAAGTTAGTAAACTATTGTCTTGGGAGTAAACAATTTTCAGTTTGATAAATTCATTTTGATAATAAACATGAACAACCAGGATTTGGATGATTTTCATTTTTAATTTTCCAGAGAAACTATATCAGCAAAAGTACAGAGCAAATATATCTCAGATATAAGTTCTCCATGTTAAAGATAAAGTGACAAGAATGCTTAACGAATATTCACTGTGTATTCAGAAATAAAACTATAATGGCAATGTACTTATACCAATGTACAGAAGACCACAATAAATTAGTGTTGTAAAGTTGAAAGGGATAAATCATAGTTCAGTACCTCACAATTGCAGTTTTTTATCTAGAACTAAAATAAGTACATAATTACATGCATAATTACAGGTTAATTTAACTAAAGAAACACATATATGTGGATATTTTATGAAAAGTGATAAATTACCTACGTATAATGTACTAGGTTTTAATGACAATTTTACTGTATAAGAAAGCTGTTATTGATATGAAGTGTTTCGACCAGTTGGATCATATACATTTTCCTTGTCTTACTTCACCAAAAGAGATAGTCCAAAGTTATTTAATGAAAAGACATGACAAAAGTGTCAAAGAGATAATAAGTCATTCAAAGATGACCATGAAATGATTACTAATGCAAAATGTAAACTCTATCAATGATTATGGTTTAAAGAATTTTTAATATTAAAAAAAAGGAAGATTGGAAGGAAGAAGAGGAAGGAGAGACAGAAAGAGACAGAATGGGAGGGAAAGAAGGAATAAGAAAATAAAGAACAAAGTGGGAATGTAGTTCTTGTTACCAACTGAATTGTGTGTCCTCCAAATTCATACACTGAAGCCCTAACACTGGTGTGGCGATATTTGGAGACAGAAACTCTAGGAGATTCTCTCTCTTTCTCCCTCCTTCCATCTCCTTCTCTCTCTCCATGAAAAGACACAGCAAGAAGGTAACCATCCACAAACCGGAGATAGAGCTGCTTTCCCTGCACCTTAACCTCAGATTTACAGTAATCAAATTATGAGAAAATAAATTTCTGTTGTTTAAATGTCCAGCCTACCGTACTTTGTTATGGCAGTTCAAATTAACTAACACATTTCTTAAATAGTGGTTTAAGTATCTAAAATATTAACTGAATTTTGAAGCATTGGACTGCAAAAAGGAGTTTTATTCCATTTTGTTTCTTAAATAATGAACATAATATTAACACACAATAAAAATAGCCCTCAAAGCATCCCTCCAAAACTCATTTTAAAGGGCCTAATATAGAAAAATAATAATGAGTTCCAATGAAAATGGAGTAATTAAAGTTAATAGGCATAAAGAAAATGCATAATATATGCAGATAGAATTGAGATGAGGACTTGATGTAGAGAAAGCAAAAATACATTCTTCACAGTGTTTGAATTGCAAATACATTCATCTCATGTAAAAATGTTTACTTGTTCTCACCATTCCTAATCATAATTGAACCCAAAATCGTTGTCTTTATATTTAAGAAGAAAAAATAAAATTAAGAAGAAAAAATTTCATTACTCACAAATTATTACATCAGAACATAGAAAATTTAAAACAACATCTATAGATAAATTTAGGAGAATTGTTAAATGATAGATATAAAATTACACAATGATAAAATCCATATTCTCATCACGTGAATATGGAATACTTACTAAAATTAACCACATACTGCTAAAGCGTTTATTACTTTTTATCATCTTTAAATTTAAACACATGTTCTATGATCCAGAAATAATTCTGCTGAGATTGTGTGTGTGTGTGTGTGTGTGTGTGTGTGTGTGTGTGTGTGTGTGTTGGGTATGAGTATATGTATTTATGTGCAATATAAACTGGAAAGTTATATATAATTATAATGTGTGTATATAACAAAGTTTATAGCAATATTATTTATAATAAAATTTAGTAAATCTAAGCTAGAAACTAAAATGTCCAGCAGTAATAAAATGAATAAAACTATGTGATGTATTTATAACATTAAACAGAATACAGCCTTTAAGTCAATGATGTGTAGCTCCATGTAACAACCTCCACGACTGGAATATATGCTATTCTGCAGACGGAGCTGGATAAAAAATAACATATACTATATTATATCTTTATGAAGTTCAAAAACAGCATAAAATTGTTCAAGGGAGTTCTATAAGAAACAAGTAAGTTGATGTGCTGGAGAGGCCATAGGAACCAAGGTCTCTAGCCGAGAGCCCCAGCTCACTGCCAAAGAGATCAGGCCATCTTGGTTCATGAAGCCCCAGTTGATTTGCCAGATAGCTGCAGACACATGCACACTCTCAGGTAAGCCCACAAAAGAATCACCACTTGAGCACCAACTAAATTGCAGAGTCATGAGGAAAATACATTCATGTTTAAATCCACTAAATCTTAGGATGGCTGTTTATACAGCAGTAAATAACTAATTTACCATGAAAATATGTTCAGTACTTGAGAATTCTTTGAGTACAAATTGACTTTCAAACTAATATTTAATTCAAATTATTTTAGAAAGTAAATTTTATGTTCGTTAGGAAAAAGGTGAGCTTGTCAAGTTACTACCCATATCAGTAGTACTCAAACTTAGTCCTTGATTTGAATAACCTAGGAAAATTTTGAAGCTATTAACATCTCTTCCCTTCTCTAGAGAGTCTTATTTAAATGCCTGGAGTGTGGAGAAAGGGTTAGTTTATATATCATCTATTTATCTATCTGTCTATCATCTATCTATCTATCTATCTATCTATCTATGTATCTATCTATCTATCTATCTCTTTATCATCTACCATCACCTGTCTTCAGTGAACCTCTAAGGCAATTTAATATAAAGTTGAACACTGAGATATCGATGATTAACCGAAAGAATCTATTTAAATTCTAATGTATCCAAAAACAGAACATCATTACAATGGAATATATATAACCACATGCAATGGAACAGTGAAAAGAAAGGCTATACTACTTCAAACATCATATCGAATAATCCTGACATTCTTAAACCCTACTTGTCATTTTCATTTTCCTTGACTTGTTTATGTGATATGTGCTTCCTCAAATGGGATGTGTTTGAAACAGGGTGTTATGGAGACTTTTAAATAACATATTTTTACTCTAAATAATAAAAAGTCCTTTATATATTCTAAATATTGAATGGGTGGCAAGTATTCTATTCAAAAAGAGGTCATAAAAGTGATTGTAGTTGAGTCAGGCATGCTGAGATCAATCATGACAGTATAAATATGCAAAAACAGTTAAGAACAAAATAGTTGAATTTTGAGGAGAAAAAAGCTTGAGACAGAACTTAGCGTCAAGTCAGGAAGCTGAAGTAGTAAAATCATTTTAACAATCAGCATTGCTTACACAGTCAGTAAAGATCTAGGGTCAGAAATTGAACATAGTATGAACCAAAATATAAATTGAAAGAAAACAGCAACAATAAGCAGTGCAAGAAAACTTTCTTAAGCAAAATCAGAATGCTTGCAACTCTTTTTTCTGTCACAAGGTTCATGGATGGGTCACAATGACATGAAGCCATAAAGCTGAGGCACATGTTTTGAGTCCTTGCTAATCAAAGTGTGGTCCATGGACCAGTCGTACTGGCATAATTGGGGGCTTTATCAGGAATGCAGAATCCTGGGAACTGACCAAGCCCTACGTTCTTTAAGATCTCCAAGCAATTTGTATTTCCATTAAGCTTGACAAACTTTAGGTAATGTATTAACTTCCTATTGCATCTATAAAATATTACCACAAATTTAATCACTTACAAACAATACAATCTATTATCCTACAGTTGTGTAGGTCTGACATGAGTTCCACAGGGCTAAACTCAAGGTATCAGCAGGACAATGTGTCTTTCCAGAGGCTCTAGGGGAAATTAGTTTTTTTGCTTCTTGCAGCATCTAGAGGTCGTTCAAATTTCTTGGCTCGTGGCCCCTTCCACCTTCAAAGCCAGCAGCATTGCCTATCTCTGACCCTCCTTTCATGGTCATATGTCTCTTTCACCATAGTCTGTCTGTTAGGAGTCACATTGGACTCACCTGGAAAATGTAGAATAAACTCTGCATCTTTAGAACTCTTACCATAATCACATCTACAGTGTCCTCTTTTTCATGTAAGAAAACACATTAACAGGTTTTGTGGATTAGGATGTAGGCATGTGTAGGAACCATTAGTCTGCCTACCACAGGGCTTTCACCATGTTCACCAGATGAAAAGTGCCTCTGGATTTCCTGGATTGGAAAGCTCACCCCTACTCTTTGTTTGCTGTTATTGTTGTTGCTTTTTGCTTGTTTTTGTTTACTAGTGGTGTTTTAGGAACAGTCAGTCTGTTACATTATGGGCTCTAGCACCTTATGCTTCAACTCTGAGGACTGAAGATAACTATATGGATTACAGTATATGTTAACTCAAGCTCTGATTTATCAGAATGGAGCTTAGCTTTTAGTTTGAATTATTCCATATCGGCTTTGTTAAAACATCTTGTATTTATTAAAGGTAATTTTTTTCTAAGACTGTATGTTATCCCTTATAGGGTAGGAGACAGATACCCAAGAGAGAAATGTGAGCAATGCTGAAGTTGCCTACCTATCATTCCTCATTGATAGAAAGCAATGACCTCTTTAAAATATATAAGCAATCTACTTTTTTGTTCAATTTTTGGATGGCCCAGATGAAACCATGTTCATTACAGAGAAAGTAATTCAATGTAAGGTAATGGAGAAAGTAGAAACTTGGGATATTAACCATATTTAGGAATTGTCGAATGTAGGAATATCTGATTATTTTTAATAACATTGAATAAATTTTTACTCCAAGTAAGTAATCAGTATACATTCTATTAGATAGAACTTGGTCCAGAATCTATACTATATGGCTCTCAAAAATAAATTATTTGATATTAACCCACGTGAGTTATCATACATAATTAATAATTTCTTGGAATGCTGAGAGTGAGAACACTTGTGCAGGTTGGTCTGTGGAGTACAGCAGCATTATGAATGGCATTCACATTCTATGAAATTACCAAGACATGTTAAAAATGAATAAAAATAAACTGTTTTGAGAACATTGTTAGCATGTTATTATCTCAGCTATCATATAGATAAAAACCTTGAAATAATACATGAAACATTTTTCTCAACCCTTTTTCGTAAATGATCACCCCAAACTCTTTACGGAAGTTAATTGCTCTATTGTCCTTGTTCTCCATTTTCTCCCTCAAACTCTCCTACCTTGGCTTTCTGTTCTCTATTTCTCCTGGCTACAGCTCATATGATTTCCTTTAGATTTCTAGAGGCATTATGATTTTTATCCTGTACTAGTACTCTACCTTCTGTATAATAAATCAATTTAGTTTAGCTCAGATTCTTATAATTTTCCAAATAATTATTTATCTCAATCCAGCAATGCCCTGGAGCAAAGGGGGGGCAAATACAAAGTTATTTTTAATACACAAGAGATTGTGGAAAAGGCTGGGATTGCAAACACATCGATACATATAATATATAATTTCTTGGATATGTGTAATTGCTAGCTTATTAAAAGTAACTCTATCCCTTCCTCTCCTTAAAATACCTTAAAAAATGAAAGACTGACAGTGACGTGTTGTCTTTTTTATGTTAAATTGTAAATTTGTCACATTTTAGTACATTGTTAATATATTTATCTCAATACACTTTAATTCTAGTCTAAATGCATTGGAAAGTTATTAGTTACACTGCAGATAAAAATCACAAAATAATTAATCAGTAGTTGAAACTAATGAATAGGCACACGTACAAAAGGGTAACATGCATAGTCAAATTGCCCCTAGTATTCTTGAAGGACAGATTTCCCCGATTCCTATAAATAAGTTAACGTAGTTCCAGTTCCATGAAGATTCACATATCTATAAGCTTGTTCAAAAGATAATGAAAAAATATTAGGATGAACAGTTTCTAAAGTCTGTCATATTCTCTTTGTAGTAGAGACCTACTAGTATCACCTCCCATAGAAAATGTATATCTTACACATAAGGTTTTCCATGTTTCCACTACATTATCTAGCACCATGACTGTAACTGATAAAAAAAAGAAGGATAATTGCTCCAAATGGGGATAATCATATAATTTCTCTCAGGAATTTAGAGATGGAATTCAGAAAGTATTTGCCTATGGCTGAAGCTATGTGAAGTATAGGATGATCCTGTTCTATCAAAGATAGGAAGAGTCCTGACAACATTTTAAATCCTTATGCAGGGTCTATACTTAATGCAGAGCATCATCTCCAATGTAGTTATTGTACAAAAATAAATTCCCTACCTGAAGTTAGTTTTTGTTGCCTATAGTATGTGTCTTAACTAATTTAGTAGTGCAGACTAGCAATCTCTCTTCTTTCTAATCATGGATGTTGATGTTGATGTTTCAGAGCACCAAAAAGGAAAACAGGGAATCCAGAGTGAAGTGAGAACAGGAAAGGTTAGAGGACAAGGTCAATGAGTTAACACTGGGCCGTGTCTAGCTTGTAAACTTTTATAAGGATATTGCATTTTACATGGAGAGAGACAAATATATTCAGTGTGTTGAAAAGAACATGAAAGAGCTACTTGAACAGCTTCGCCAAAAATGCTGTATTTTCTGTCTGCCTTATATTTCCATCTCAAATGACAAATGTCATTTCAAAAGCGACCCCTTATGACCTCCCCATAAATTCTGAAGGCATAATATCCAAAGAAGTTTCAGATGAGCCAAACAAAATTAATTTTTTATATGAAAACTGGCATGTTTGGAGGTTTAGGATCATCATCAAAGTTTAATAATTTCCTGAAGAGGTTAAACTGAATTACCTGTTATTGTTGTAGTTGTTTTGTTTGTTTAGAACTAAAGTTTAAATATAACCCTTATATATCATAAACACTTAAAATCAAGCCCTAAGCAAAGGTCAAGAGTATATTTTTTTCATGGAGTTTAGGGGATATTATTTTAGAAAAAAATAATTTGTTTTAACAAAGACATATAAAACTAGGAGTGGATTTTTATTAATACATAAGCCACTCACAATAAAGTTTTAGTAGCAGTCCATGTTAGTGTTTCTAAACTGTCATATTTATTATCAGTGTCATGGGGCTAATTTAAATACTAAGTCCTCCTCATTCCAGACCTATGATGGTAAGTTTTCAGGTGTGTACAGGAAATCTTTAACAAGATCATTAAATAATTATATTATACCCTTAACTTTGATTATCAGTGTTCTAAATGAGAAAATAGGAGAACATGAGCTCACATCTGGGAAGGAAAATAGAAGGGAAAGCATTTAGAGACTGTAGAGGGTTGGGTCACCACATTTAGAGTGTGATTGGATCTACAAATGAATAAAAAGTATGTAGCATCAGATAACTATCAGATTCTGGACTAAGTAGATAATTGATAGTAGCAATTGCAAATATCGGAAATAAAAGAGGATACTGAAACAAAAGGGAAGATAACTGATTTTCCCTTATTCAAGTAGGCTGTTATAACAAACTTCAAATCTCTGTGTATTAACATAGTAGAATAGTTACTGTTAGTTCAATAATAATCCAGTGTTGCATGAGTAGCATTCTATCTTCTTTGACCAACCTTCCTGTTTTGCACAGAACTGAAAGATTTTCAGAATGCAGTTTTAGAATTTATTTCTAAAATTGGGAAAGTCCCAGGCAAACTGGGACAACTTGCAGTCACCCTAATTTTTCTTGAACATTCTGAAACTAGTTTCTTTGTTTAACTCCACCAGTTTTTACTATTTATGAGTCTTCTTCTGGTACCTTTATGATTGACCAGTTGGCGAACAAACAAAGAAGACTTAGAGTAGTAGTACAAAAGAGATTTTATAAGGTAGGCCAGAAGGGGACATATTGTACATGTTCCTAAATTCTATTGGTCATAACCAAACCATGGTACTGATACCGGTAGCAAGGATGCTGGGATACATAGTCTGGGATGTGAACGAAGATAAGAGACTAACATGTATATTAATGAGCCAAAAAGATGAAGACGAAAAAAATCCTCTTCATTTAGAAACGAGGAGCTCGTTAGCACCTTTAAGAAGTTTATATAAAAGAGAGAAAAAAAATAGAAGCCAGGATACAGTTTCAGGAAATCATTTGGAGATTGAGGTAGAAGAAGCAGGTTTAGGCTATTTTTCTAGAAAATTCACTATAAAAGAAAACAGACATATACCATATAATTTAGAAAGGATCAGGGCCAAACTGAATGCTGTGTATTTATTTATTTGTTTGTTTGTTTGTTTAAAATGGCAGAAGCTGATGTTTATGTACTACTATAATGTAGCCCATGGAAACAAGATGAACGAAGACACATGAAACATGAAATAATGAATATATCAAGTTCTGTAAGGATACTGAACATGATAGGATTTTGAGTAAATTTCAACAAATTCATTTTGGAGAAGAAAACCAAAAAATCTATCTAGACAATGGGAACAAGCAAGAATATTTGTAGACTCAATTTAGAGGGAAAGAACCATATATCACTTCAATTGTCAAAACAAAAGTACAAGTTATTCAGTATACTCCATTGCCTTTTCTATGACAAATACATCATGTCAAATAAAATTAAAAACTGTACAGAACTCAGATATGAGAGATGTTACCATGAAACGATTGAAATTATTTTTGATCTTGATTTCTTATCATTTGACTAAGAATAATTGTATAATAAGATACCTTGGATAAAAAATAATATTGGTTGTGGTGAGAAATTTAAAAACATATACCTATATAAAAGAGGTAAATATAATGATTTATAAAGCAATGATAAACAATCTGACAAGTAATTTTGTTTTAATAAGTACTTCATTAAAAAGTGCTCCTTTTTAACTGAGGAAGAGATTCAGTAATAAATTAGCACCTGAAATTTCAGTAGAACAAATATCTGAATATGTACTTGACGTAGGAAATTTTCCATGTCAGCACTCAAAGCGATGAAGTATTAATTATATTCCATCAACAATGAGGAAGTAGTTAGGTAGCAGCAGCAGGATAGATTCAAACACATCAGCTTAAATGTTGAGTTTTGTAAACAAGCATTCTCAAGACACCTGGATCTTTATTAGCTGTCAAATTTGATCTAAATGTAAATGTTTGAAATGAGTCTGATATCAGATGCTTATATACTGATGTTTCTGAATTATAGTTGTTGATAAATGACATTTACATATGTAATAAAGAGAAGTACTTAATATGATCTAAATTTAACCCATAGAAGCATAATGGAGAAAAAAAGAGACATGTTAAATATTTCTGCATTATTGATAGTGACTAATAAATCAGTATTTCAGATGTATCTTCTTTTCTAATTCAATTTCTATCAATTTTTTGAATACTATTTAGTTTCAAATTATGCAGACTAAGGTATTAAATACATCACTGTAATGATCTCCTCAAAATGATTTCCATGTCCAGTGAAGTATACTTGAATAGCATCATAATAAACATGAGAGATTGGCTGAGCCCTTCTTTTGTTACTAGCTCTGCTGTGAAGCCATTTACTCAAAAAAGATAGATAGAAAGCCAAGTATTGCTAATAAATTTTACTTTACTAATAGGTGCCAGACACTGGTTTTCTCAATTTATATGTATTGAATAAATTATCAAAGGAATGACATTTTGGTAATGATAATGACAATAGTAAATATATGTATAATATCATACAGATTTTGAAGAAAACATTTGTAATTACTTAATTGACATACACTTTAAAATATATATACATATACATATATTTCTAACACCAAGGAGTTTATATTTAACTATAGAGTCATTAAGATATATTCACAAATGCATTCACATCTAAAAAACATAGAAAGGTAAATCTTTAAGTAGATAAAGATTTCAGTTGTTAATAAAATAAAATCAAACATTCAAGGAAATTTCTAATATTCTGCTAGCCCAATCAACACATCTACAAGAGACCAGGTATGACAGTAGTGACCTTGCAGAAATTGGATTGACTCTGTCAGTAAATTGGTGCAATTGCTTTATAATGTTGTTAGACCATCTCTCAAACAAAAAAAAAAATTCGTAATTCTGAAAAGGAACCTGACTGAACTGCCTCAAACTAAAATTAAAGTAGACGATAAAATATGTCCAGTGCTTTTTTTCCTACCTATGGTCACCAGCAAGTGAATAAAAACAGACATCACTTATCACGCATAATAATATTCATAATCATAATGTATAAAAAGTGCTCAAAATTTCAAAGAAATATTTTCATTATGTAATTTACTACTTGACATATTAATAAATAAAAACCAATATATGTATTATTCTTGTATTTGTCAGAGTTCTCCAGAGAAACATAACCAATAGGATATATTACAGGGTAATCTATATACGAATACACACACACACAGAAAAAGAGAGAGAGAACATTATATATATAAAAAAGAGATAAATTTATTTTAAAGAATTGGCTCACATGATTATAGAGGCTGTCAAGTCCAAATTCTGCAGAGAAGGCTGGCAGACCGAAGATCTGGGGAAGAGTTGATTTCGCAGCTAGAGTTTGAAGGAAGTCTGGAAATAGAATTTTCTCTTTCTTGGAAAATTTCAACTTTTTTTTTTTTTTGATGCCTTCAGCTGACTAGATGAGGCCTACACACATTGTAGAGGGTATCTGCTTTACCCAAAGATCAGTGATTTAAATGTTAATTTCATCTAAAAAATACCTTCACAGTAATATCCAGACTGGTAGTTGCCCAAATATCTTGGTGCTATGGCCTAGCCATATTGACACATAAAATTAACCATCACAATTACTAACTCAAACTGTATTTATGTTTAGTAGAGATGGTGTCACTTTTTTTTTTTTTTGATGGTTACTTAGCCGGGAGGCAAATGTTAACTGCTTAAGAAATTTTAAATAATATTTTAAATTAATTAATTACATCAGAGGAAATAATATTGATTTTATGAATAATTTACAACTTTTTTCTTAGGTTATTATTTACTTATATTTAATCTACTGTCTACTATAATCAGCTAAGCATAGATATCATCATCCCCATCATAAATATTTGTTGATCATCAGTGATATATGTGGAACAGACATATAAGCAGATATTTACTTTAATAGTTGTTTACACTATTTAGTATTTTTACTTCTAATAGGGTTTATAGTTATTATTTTTAATAAAATTATGTGTGATAATTGTGCATTAAACTGCTTTAATAGATTTTGAATGACTGACTCATAAATAAAATTAATATTATACCTTAGATGTCATTGAAAATATTATTAAATAATGCCACATATGTCTTAAGTATACTCAAAAGTTTATGTGATCATGCTGGCTTCTACCTACTTTTCTTGTTAATAATAAATTTCTTTCTTTCTTATTTACTTTTATTAAATTTAATGGAGTGACATTGGTTAATAAAATTTTGTAGATTTCAAGTGTACATTTTAATAATATATCATATGTATATTGCACTATATATCTTTAAAATGACAACAATTTGATTAAAGAGACATTTTAGTTTTTTATCATGCTAGAATTGTTTATAATTTAATGTACGCATATATATGTAATACAGAAAATTACACTAATCTGAACAAAATTACATTTTAATAAGCATTTTAATAAAGATTTTATTAATGGACTTAGAGCAAAATTATTTTATCATAACTATGAAATTTTATCATAACTATGAACATTTATTGTCAATAGAATATTTACAGTGTTCTACTAAATAATGGAAAGTTTAGAATAATACTAGATAGGCACCAATATTTTGACCTGTTGCATGAATGGATCTACCCATGTGAAGTATTTTTTGCTAAATAGGTTCATGATCGAACTTCAAACAACAGACTGAAGTAAAGTTAGATTTTAACATCATGAATAAATGTATACAACCAGATTTTAAAAATATAAACATCTATTTTAAATAAACATGTATTGCTATTAAAGGAAATTAAATGCTTATCACCTGCATACCCTGAATATCCAGCACGATGCTGGGTACTTAATGAATGATTGTTAGACTGACTGATCCACTACTAATTGTCAATGGATGAATAGAACAGTGGGTGGATGGATAAATGAATGGAGAGGTAGATGCATGATGGGATTATTCTGAGTCCCAGGTCCACTTATTAAGAAGAGGGGATTCATGACCTTACACTGAATTAACACCTGTCTTTGTTTTCTTTTTGTTGACACTTGCAGATTCAAGTGCCTTAATTTCCCTAAATGGCTCTCTTCATATATTTATGTTTCAATGGTAATACCAACTTCCCTCTTTTGTAAAGCAGTGCTCACACTACCAGTGTTTATTACTAAATTTTTAATTCTACCTCACCATAGGGTAAATATTCATATTTTTCCTTTTCTTTTCTCATTTATTTTCCCTTCTGTAATATTGCTGCTAACGTGTTCCTGCTGTCTGCACTTCCCTTGAACTTCTCTAAACTATCCTGTGGCAGCTCTGGGCTTAGTGCTTCATTTCTCTGTACTATATTGCCTTAAACCTTTCCTGCAGTTGCTGTCCCCTCTCTGAAAAGAAGCTATTTGTTTTCTATGCTCTCTGCTATGGCACTTCTGTCTGTGGTTTTGGTACATTTCAAATTGTTGAACTAAAGCAAACCTGTGATTTGGATGGGAAATTGGTCATTTTGCAGGGAAGCTCTCTTCCCAACATAACCAAATAGCTCCTCTCTTTGATTTTCTCCATTTGTTTACTTTAATGGTCTCCTGAAAGCTAGTTTTTGCCATCTCAGTGATTTTACACTTATGGTAGTTCATCTAGTGAAAGTAATCCAAGATTCAATGTGTGTACTTGTGTGAAATGCTCCCACTAACCTTTAATTGCTTGGATTTTATTAACAATATTTAGTTACACATAAATGAGCTTTGCTTTTACAGGTTGAGTTATTTAAGATATTAAGGGGAAATACATGTGTAGCTCAAATTTATCTGTTTGGTGAGGGGAACATACACCATGTAATACTTTTCTCATTGCTTCATTTTTCTATTACGATCAAATAAAATAAAAACATCCTTCTTTTTAAAAAAAATATTAATTCTATGATAGTCCAGTGACCATAGGTTCTGAAATGAATAAAATAATAGTATTTACTTTTGAACTGATAAAAGTGTAAATTCCATTTATCAGTAATAACAAAATTTATAGAGGAATTTGTGTGAGCTGGGCACTGTCCTAATCAATTTATGATTTTTGCATCATTTAATCCCAATATCTTACCTATAAGGTTAAAATCTTTACTTCTGCCATCACAGAGAAGAAAACTATTTTCTCAAGTTCATATAGCTGTTAAAGTTGGAGCAAGGATAAGAATTACAGGAGTCCACCTCTGGAGTACTCAGTCTTAAATCTGTACTAAACAGAAGTTCTCTTGCTTAGAGAAATAATTTTTAAAAAATTAAACATTATATTAAACATTTGCCTGGCTAACTTTGATAGAGGATCTAGTACTTGTAGATCAATCAGAAATCTAAAAAAAGTTTAGATTGCAGTGCTCGAATGACAGCCTAGTTGATAATTAGCAAGCAGATGATTTAGAAGCACATGGTAACTCTGTTAAAAAATCTACCACACTTTGTGAACAGTTTTCAGCTTGCCAGGAATGCAGTACATTTATTATGCTGCTGCTAAGACTGAGGAGAGTACATAAATTATTCAGGGTGGGAAGAGACATTAATTTTTTTACAATGCAAAAGAGATTATTCATGGAATAGAAGTGATCAGAATTTATTAATGTATTTCTCCATTTAAAGTGAATAATTTATTTCTTCCTTCTCATAGGATAAAGCGCAGGCATTAGAATAAAATTAACAGTTAACCAATCTGGCTTTATTTTCTAAAGTGTGGGTGTGTTTAAAAATAGAAACTTTGATGATATATGTTACAATGAATAACTTTTTAATTGGAAGATATTTAAGGTTTAATGATTAAAAATTTTTTCTGTTAGTAATGAATAAACCAGTGAACAACTGGTATGTTCCAATGCCTAGTCTTTCATTTCGGATGGTTTCACATGTGTTCATAAGTGTGATAAAATCAGCTTTGTTTTATTTATTCCAACCGATTCCTTTTCAATCCTACATTTAAAATATTTCACTTACTAGAGAATAAGAATGTATGTTTTTGGTGTGCATGAAAAGGAAGATTCCTGTGTAGCTAATGAATCTTCACAGAGCCATCCAGAAAATGTAAATTGAACACCTACTATGTACCACAAACTGTTTGATTGCTGAGGTTTTTGGCAATGAACAAGACACTGAATTTATAGTATCCTCTGTGAAGACAGACAGACAAGCATAAATAAAACATAGACATGTAAATAATCATTCAAGCTTCTGATAGTTACATGTAATGATGAAGAAATTGAACAAAATGATTGATAGGATAGTAAATATAAAGCACACCTAAGGAAATGCTACTTAGAGTTGGGAATTCCTTAAATCTGAGCTGAACTGTGACTTGCTTTGACTGATAGAATGTAATGGAGTTGATGGTGTGCTAGTTTAAGGCTTGGGTTCAAAACCCTTGCATTCTTTTGCTCTCTTTTGGAGTTATGTCTGTGAAACACAAATGAGAAGTATAGCATAACCTACAACAAGATGAGGAATCACATGGAAGGAGGTGAGTAGTGCTAGAGGACCTAGACAATGTCATCCTAGATTAACTGACGACCAGCTGACATATACATATATAAGAAGGTCCAGTCTAGATCAATAGAACTTTCTGACTAAGGGTCAGAAATGTGAGTGAATCCAGTCCAGATCAAGAGGCTGACCTGGCTTATCATCAGCCTTATGAACAATAAGTGCTTAATGTTTAAGACCCTTCATGCGTGTGCATGTGTACACACATACACATGCAAATGCATGTTTCTGTATCATGTAAACCTTACTAAATGCAGGAGGCTCTGTTTCCCTGGGACATACTCCTGGTAAGAGACCAATTTTTTCATGGTCAAGCCATTTGAAGCTGTAATTTATGTAAATGAAGCACTTATCATCCCTCTAAATACACACAATACACCAAAAATTCAGCCTACCTTGGAACGTAGTGTCTCTATGAGTCATAAATCCAAGAACTATGTAGTTGAGAAACTCATCTAAATGCTGCTTGAGAAGTTATCTTTAGAAAGATGAAAGATTTGGGCTGAATGCACCCTAATCTTTACCAAATCAGGGTCCTGAATGCTAGTGGTCACTCTGCCCGTGTCTTTTTTGCGAATCCTTACACTTAAGCAGCTTTTGTTTGGTGCTTCTGGGACACCTATTGTGCATATTGTAGTAGTTTATATCTCCTACCCATTTCCAAAGTGAGAACTCTGTCCAGTACACAACATCCGAAACTTCAAGATCACACTAGCATGAACACCCTAAATCTTAGGCATATACCTGTGTATACATGCTCTACATGTTATAATCTTTGGGGTATATTCTACTGTGTTTATTTGTATAAGGAATGTCATCAAATGTCATCATATCCCCATCCCACCCCCCCTAATTAATATATTTTCAGTGGCAACATAACCCTATCTTTTTAGAAAATACCAGAATTTCATTCTTACTTAATAATTGTATATTCTAACCAAAGTACAACCTGTAATTTTTTGATTGTTGAAGTGACAGAATTTTCTCTTTAGACAATACTGCATCTGGTACAATTTTTTTCTTGTTATAATTACTATTTGAGCATCATTATTATATTTTTATCTGAGTTTACTAGCTCATATATCATTTTATGGTGACCATAAAGTTATCTCCCAATTTGTCTATTGCATATTAGGAAATTCTATTATCCTATGTATATATTACTGTATATAAATGAGTTTTTTTCTTCAGACTTTTATATTAATGGAAAACTGTGAAGGGTCCAATGTTACTTTACTTGCAAGCTAACACATTAGCCCCTCTGTCATTCATGTGTGCTGGTGGAAGACATGATAGTCCTAGATCAGAGACAAAGGATTTATTATTTATGGCAATAGCAGTAGCAACTGTAGCAGTATTTTCTCATGCCAGTCAGTTCCCAAATCCCAATTTCAAGAGGAAGATGTGAAAAGGGGCAGATGATATGAGCGCATTGAGTAGATTGTTACAAGAATGCTGAGGCTAGGAAGCCTGATTCAGGCTTCTCTAAAAAAAAAAAAAAAAAAAAAAAGAAAAGAAAAAGAAAAAGAAAAAGAAAAAAAAAGTTGTTATTGCTCCTGCTCACAAGGAATGCAGGAATGCAAAAGGCCTGTGGAATTGGTTACTGACTTGGAATTACAGATTTGGGAATACTTTTTCAAGTACATATGATTGAGCTGCTTCTACAAGTTAAAATTGTATTTGGTGCGAAAAATACAAGTAAAACAGAAATAAAGAAAATAGGGGTCTTGTACTAAAAAGAAGAAAATATGGGTACAATGAAGGTAATGAAAAAAAATATATGCATACACACACATTCAAGTTTAAGAGATCAACTGAAAAGTAAGAGTATTTATATAATGTAAGGCTTAAAATGGGTTTGTTCTATCATCAACTGAGGGTATAATAACTATTTTAATTCTTATTTTTGTAATCTTTAATAAATGTAATTTTAAATTAATTCTTCCCAGGAATCATGCCCTTAGACTTTGTGGAGTCTGATGCTAATGCTGGGTATTCAATGTCAGAACTATTTGCAGTACAACCAAGTGGGGTTAAAAAGAAATATCATATAAATGCTGCTAATGACAAATATGTATCTTTAGTTCAGATTTCTCTCCTGAGTTCTGCCTGTACTTATTCTGAATTTCTCTCTAAAAGTGAACCCATCTTTTACCTTTCTTTCCACTCTTACTCTTACTCCATTGTTTCTATATTAGTAAATGGCAAACTACATCCACCCAGTTTCTCAAGCCAGAAATAATGAACTCACCTTGATCCCTCCTCCTTGAGCATCTTGCATATCCACTTACTTCTCATGAAGCTGGAATTTATCCACCTCTCTGCATCTTCACTGCCACCAGCTCTCTCCTGGCTACCATGATCTGCATGCCCACACTAGTCTTCAAGTGATTTCACATGTTCTTCCATTTCAACTTTTCTAGTGATGCTATATTTATCTTCAAAAGACTTTGTCTTTAAGATGAATTATAATCTTTTTTATATACATTATCAGAATATTTATTTTCTGAACCTCATTACTCATCTTTCTTCTCTTAAAATTCTGTGCTTTAGTTAGACTGATCATCACTTTCCTATAATGCTCAGATAGAGTCTCACCTCACAGACTCTCCACATACTGCTCTCTGCTCTTGTTTCTCCTCTATACCTGGGGTAATATCTACTTATTTCAACAGTAGCAACTTAACCATCACACATTCTGGTGTCTCTTTATAGACCTCAAGGCTATTTGAAGTCCACAATCTGTATGTTTTTAACATACCCTGTATATTGAATAGTTTTAATATGCATCTAAATGAATTATTGAATCTGTGTCTTTCTGATATGGGAACTTCAGTGAGGGCATAGAGGGCATTACCATTTCACTAAAATCCCTTAAGCACTTAGAAGTCCGTAAATTACATTTAGGCAAATCATTGACTAATACATTGCAATTGTTCTTCCCAGAATACCTGAAATTCATGAATTTGTTACCCAGAGCTATAATGCTTATTATGTTCATATACGAATGAATAGTTCAACTAAAAATTCTCTTTTCGAGGTTGGGCCTCCTTTTATTCTTATTTTGACCTCATGGCAAGGTTTCTGGCTTTCTGATTTTTTGCCTGTCTTCTGCACACTTGAAAAGCAGGAATAAATTAGAGAATATTTGTCATGTTTCATGCCTGCTTATCAGCAGCACTTCAGGTGCTTTAAGTGGAAGAGATGAGAAACATCCACGGAAATAAAATCAGTGAATTCTTCCATTTACTACTTCTAACAGCAGTGAAATCAATTGTATCTAAGAAGCAAAGCAGTATGCTAATAACACCTTTTATTCAGGATTGTCAGCTAAGTGGTCAATTTTCACTTCCTAGAGCATTATATTAACCCATTGTTGATCTAACTTCTTAAAAGACAAAGAAAAAATGATCAGTGCTATTATTTACTGAAGACTTGTTCCAGATCTTATTAGAAATAATTTTCATGAATTATTTTATTTCAAAGACCCAACAGAAACTATTCAACAGAAGTAAATCAGCCCATGTTTATTGAGCACCTACTATGGGCAGACAATGTTTTAGTTGATGGATTAATAGCAAAGAACGGATTAGGTATAATAATCCATGCTCTCCTGGAGTTTGCATTTTGGCATGGAAAGCAGACAATAACAAAATAAATAAATCTCATTCTGTATTAGAAGATGAAAAGGGCCACAGAGAAACATTAAGTTGGCAATGGGTTTTAGGGAGTGACAAAGACTGTCTCCTTGACCAAACTCCACTCAGAAATCCCTCCTCTCTTCTCAACTACACCTTGACTTAGGGACTTCCGTGTTTTCTCTGCATTGCCCAATTTTTGTAAGAATCCTGCTAAGTCACTTAACCAGAATCCTTTATCCCCAATCCAGTTTTCAACCTCCACCACTCAGCAGGTGATGTTTGATCACTATGGCCTGACCTCAGCAAGAAACCTTTTAGGTAGATTTAGCCAGAATCCCTCCTGACTGCTGATGTTTCCTCTTAGTAACTTTCCATCCTTGGTTATAAATTTCCACTTTTCCTTGTGGTTTACGGAGTTCAGCTCTACCTCCCTTCTAACTGTTTCTCTCTTAGAGAGAATAGTGGAAACTTTCTATATCCCATAGAAATATAGAAGAAAAATAGAAAACAAATATTGTCCCATTAATCATGTATATACACTGGATATATTTTCTTCATATGCTTTTTAAATCTTTATTTATGATGTCTTTTGTGATCATATTTTCTTGAAATCTTTTCACACTTATCAGTATTACAGTACTGTCAGTTATAGTTATATTTTATTGTATTTTTCTTAAGAATTCTTCACAACCTTGAGTCATCAGATATTCTACTATCATTCTTTCTAAAACATAAAGTATTTATTCTTCATGTTATATTGAAAATACAAATAAAGTGTATTTGGGAGTCATTTCTTTCTAAATCCATTAGTTAGAAATGTAATGAGTGCAGAAAATGCTACTACATGAAATAAGATGCTAAATATTAAATAACAATCACAATCTTGTAGTATTCCCTTTAGATTCAGTGAAAAGAAGCCCCTAACTAGGGCTCTGTGCTTAAGAGCATGGAAATGCACTAACATGTAAAATGTAGTTTTACATTAAAATTTCTAATACATAAAATTGTTTTTAGGAAGGTATAATTATTAAGGTTTTCTGGGTCTCCATACTGGACTGCTTTCCAGAATAATCCCAGCACCACTGTGTAGGATCATATCTACATGTTTACTGGATATTTATGTAAGATCCACTACACTGCTCAGAGAGCAAGGCTTATTATTAAATTTAATGCTCTTTCATCTGTAAGTTGCTCAAAGTTGTCTGTACAAGATAAAATAAATGTAGAAATGTAATAAAATAAATAATATTATCATGTTACTTTTCTTCTAGAAGGATATTACCTGAATTAAAAATGTATTCAAACACGAAAAGTGAATCATAAATACTGATGCAAGATAAGATGAGCTATTAAATTTTCAGCATAATTTATAAACTTCCTAAAATTATTTAGTCATTCATTCTTCAAATGCTGCATTCTTGAAAATGTGCAAAGAAATTATCCACTCATCCAATTAAACACAAGTCAAATAAATTAAAATTATTTTTGGATGCCTTTGAGCTTCATTACTTACATGAGATAAGCTAGGATAGATTTTGTCTGGGCCATTGAAGCATTATCATTGGGTAGACAAGCTAGTGCCCTACACCTTTCATTCTATTCTGAATTAATTTTATATGGAAACAAAAAGAAAAATAAAAACATACCATACTAGGTTACGGAATGCATAATATATACACACTTTTACCTTTCTTTGAGAAAAAAAAATTTAGTTGTATTTGTCTTTAAATGTAAATTGGGGAAAATTGTTTTAGAATAAAACCAGAGAACATAGTGTACAAAGAGCTAAACTACAAGAAGATTTGTCTGAAAAGGTGAGGTGATGGAAATCAAAAGGTGATGGAAGATAGCTCCAAAAAAAAAGGTAAGAAAAAAACCAGGAACTGAGGAGAGGCTTCAGAGCTAACAATGTCATTATTACATAAAAATTGTGTAATTCCTAGGCTTTCCAAAGGCTGTGTGCCCTCCTACTTTAACCTCAAAAATGTCAGTTATAGTTGTAAAATTATTACCAAATGCCATACCTAAAATCCTATGTATTTCTTCTTTCCAAAAATGTAACCATTTTAGAACTATAAAATAATTATTGGTTCTAAACAGTAACTAATGAGAAACTTAAAGTATCTAGAGATTAATTTTAATTTGCGATTCTTTGAGAAGTTATTCCAAAATGAAATCGCTTCTAATTATTTTGATCTTTTTTTCAGTCACAAGATATTTGCTGTAAAATAATTTTCAAACTATTTCTAAAACAAAGCACTTCTGACTGTGGCTTAGTATTTCATCAAGGTATAAGTATTTCAATTACCAAATAACAAGGCTTCATCATCTAGGGGATTGACTACATACAAAATGAATGATTTATTTAAAGTGTACTTATACAGCAAAAAGCCACATTAAAAATCCATCTTTCAGAAGATAAGACATTTTCCAATTATTCTGGGAAATCTTTATTTCTTCTTCCCAGAGGCCACTGTCCATATTCTCTTAAAATGAACAAGAATTTATGGGAGATGTTACTGTCTCATGAGTAATTAATAATTGAAATTAGAAGGTACATAAAAATTTAAAAACAGTAAAAGTCTTCATGCAAAACATCAAATTTGACTGATATTTTACTTGAGGAAAATTTAAATTTTTAATGCTATATGTTGGAAAATTATCTAGGATTTTAAAAAAAATTAGTTGGTGGTCAGTTCAGTAAGTTCAGAAATAAAATGTAAACTCAAAGAAAAAGTACAAGAAAATTAACATTAAAAATAAATATAATTAGAGATAAGCAACAGAATGAAAATCTGGCTTTCTAACATGACCCACAAAAGAGATTCACTTCTAGAAAGAGTAATAAGGGAAAAAAAGAAAAAAAAGAAGTCATATTAATATCCAAAACAGAAAAATAGAGAAAATCATAAAGAGATTAGGATAGAAAAATATATAAGAACATATGATCAACTTTGTGATAATTTAAAAAGAAAATGTATTACTACTAGAAGATAACTCAATCAAAAATAACACACCAAGAATTGAAAATCTGGAGTGATCTTTAACTCCCAAATTTCAGCAAACCAACAAAATAAAATAAAAATAAAACCAGACCCATTCCCTTTTACTACCATTTTACAATTTTAAAAAAAAAACAACAGATCATTCTTATCTTTTATAAAACAATCTAGAGAATAGAAAATTAGAATAAACTCCTATCTTCAATTTATGCAGTCCGTACATAATTATATTATGTGAATACATAATGCATAGTTCTTGATACTAAAACTAGATTAAACATCTCCAGGAAAAGAAAAAGAAAATCATAGGCTAATCTTATGTATGTACTCAGTTTCAAAAATTCAAGTAAAATAGTAACAGAATTACTCCCCCAAACAGAAAAAACAATAAACATTGCAAACAAGTGGAAACAAACAGCTTCCTCTTGTCAGAAAACTGGATAAATAATGATATTAAAATATTAAATAGCAGTTAAATGGATGAATTACTTTCATATATCAGTGCAAATAAATCATAGAAAAATCTCGAATGATTAAATCCAGGACAAAAATGTTACATATGTTATGCCAAATACATAATTTCAAACATATATGTTTGTATGAATGCATTCAAAGTCAGTAGAAAGAAAACAAAACACTGTATGACAAAAATGTACACTGAATTTAGTCTATTTTTTAACTCTGTCCAGGGAGGAAGATGGGGGAGATGAGTAGAGTATCTTAGCTATTATCTATAACATCATATTTCTTTATAATCATGTATATATTTAAAGATCAAATGGCCAAATGTTATCATCCATTTAAACTTCTATATGGTGACCTGTTATATTAAATTCTGATTATTTGAAATTTTCACCATTAATAAAAATGAAATATTATAATAATTGACTTTTCTACAAGTAACTAACTTCTTTTAAAATGTCAATTACTTTACAAATAAGTATGTAAGTAATAAAAAGATGTATAACTCTCAAACATTTTTCACTACAGTTTTAAAAAGTAGTAAAAATGAAAACCTCTATAAAAATTTTTTTAAAGTTTTCTGGATTAGCATTGTACTGTAGCAGAGCTGGTAATTATTTACAAAATTATCATTCATTTGTTTTTCCACTCCCATTCTATAGAAAGAAAGTGGAAAAAAATGGAAAGAAATTGGAACTAGATATTTTTAAAACCTTCTTCAACAAGACTAATTACTAAGTCTTTAACTTATGTGGACTAAAATGTGCCCCCCACACCAATTCATATGTCGAAATTTTAATTCCTGATGTGTCTGTATTTGGAGACAGGGACTTTAAGGAGATGAATAAGGTTAAATAAGGTCATAAATGTTAGGCTCTAATCCAATAGAACTCTTGTCCTTATAATAAAAGGAAGAAACATCAGAGATATCTATTTCTCCCATGTTCATGTAAAGCCACAATGAGGAGTTAACTATTTACCTGTACATCAGGAGGAGAAAAATCAAATCTGCTGGAATCTTGATCTTGGACTTTCAGCCTCCAGGACTGTGAGGAAATAAATGTTTATTTTTAGTGTTTAAGGTATCCAGTCTATGATGTTTTTGTTAAGGCAGTCCTAGCAGACTAATACAATAGGGTTGCCTAAAAGTCCCCCACTAATCTACTGAGGATATGTTAAATTAGTAGTTTACAATGAGTAGTTTACAGAAAATTCAGAGCTAGACACATATCTTAGATTTCTAAGATAAATGACCTTTATTATAAATTAATTATTAAGTAACACAGCATCCTCCTATAAGAGTAAAATATTTGTGTTTTTATTCCAAGTAAAAGAAATATGGTGATTTCTTTTTACAACATGCCACTGGTTTTAATCAGACACATTGTTTATCAGTAATTCTCTAAGTTAAATTCAGTTCTGCTCTATTTATATTAGCTTAACTTTTAAAAGTTTACAACTACATCTTTTTTTTAATTTAATTTTTTTTTTTGGGGGGGGAGGCAACCCTTGGTTGACCTCACAGATTGCAAGGACCTTATCAGCTTACAATCTCTTAGTTTTTATTTTTTACGCCTACAGCACCTGGTCTTCCTAGGTAGTTTCCCATCCAAGTACTAACCAGGCCTGACTCTGCTTAGCTTCCGAGATTGGACGAGATCTGGCTTGTTCAGGGTGGCATGGCGTTAGATTACAACTATATCTTTATTCAAAACTACTTAATAATTTTGAATATATTGGAAATTATGATTCTGTATTAAAATTTTAAATACATATTACATTCTCCTATACTCCAGAGACAATTTATTTCCATTTGGTTGTTAGTAATTGTAGGTATTTGAAAACAAAATTACATGCTACTATTTCAAGTCATGACTGTATTTCCACAGATGTTTCAGAAGTTACTCCCCAATTCACAGTCCATCATTTTCTCTTTTTATTCTGCATTTCGATGGCAGGTTATTATTATAGAATATAATTTTAATAAGGCACATTAATCAATAAACAACTATGAATTTTTATTGCATTATGGAGCAGATATATATTCCTTATCCACATATTTAATAGAAGCAGAAAGTAGAAGGGTGAATGTTGGGGGCTGGAGGCAGGCGGAAGCTGGGAAGTATTAATCGAAGGGTACAAAGTGTCAGTTTGCAAAGTGGATAAGTCCTAGAGATCCACTATACAGCATAGAGTTTATAGTTAATAATACTGTATTGTATACTTAAAAATGTGCTAAGAAGGTAGATCTTATATTAAGTATTGATGTCACACATAAAAATAATAATTAATAAGGAAGATAGGAGGAAACTTTTGAAGGTGACAAGATATAGTTAGAGCATAAATTATGGTGATGATTTTTATGGATTCTTTTTCTAAATGAATCAAGTTGTATACATATAAGTGGTATTATGTTGTATTTGCCTTTCTGTGTTTGCTTTTTTTTTTTCACTTAGCATAATGTCTTCCAGGTTGTTCTAAACTGCAGAATTTCCTTCTTTTCTGAGACTGAATAACATTCCATTGAATATATATACCACATTTTCTTGAATATTGAGAAAAAAAAAACTAAACAGTTGATTGAAAAATATGCACGAGTCCTGAACACAGAGACACACACACATTAGATGACTTGCACACATACACACAGATTTAAAATCAGCTCTTGAAACTTGGAAAAAATAATCAATACGTGTAATAAGAGAATTAAATTAAAACTATATTGACCATTTCTACCTTATAATGACAAAATTTAAAAACTAACAATACACTTTATTACAAATTATGGATTAACAGGCACCCTTATGCATAGCTAGTGGGTATGTAAACTTGTATAACTCTTATCTGTGTAATGTGACATCTTTAAAAAAAAAACCTACATTTGCATTTACACCTTTGTAATTGTATTTTTAAAAATTAACTTTAAAGTTGTCCCTCCAACAATAAAAACATATGCATAGATACCCATTGTGGTACTGTTTACAATAATAAAATATCAGAAACAATCTACAAACGTTCCCCAGAAGACTGGCTGAAAACTATATAACAATAGATTATGAAGCTGTAAATAAAATGGAAAGATTTTAAGATGTGGAGTAATTTTTAAGACAAATTATATCTTAGAAAAAAGCAATGGATAGATAGGTAAGCAGGTAGATAGATGATAGATAAATATTATATATATGTATTACATATACATATATATGTATTATACACACACACACACACACACACACACATGCACATATTAGCTGCTTAGAGGAGGTGAAGAAATTCAGACATATGAGTATATATGTGTGAAGTGATTTTTGAAAAAAGAAAAGAAATGCAGCCCATAAATACAAAATTAATTAAACCATTTACTGGAAAGAATAACAGTGGGAGACTAGGGATAGAGAATGGAGTGAGACTTCGATATCTGAACTATTAATTATTCTCAAAGTTAACACAATTAAATTTGAATCATATCTAAAAGAGAGGTAAAACTAAAATTAAATGCAAATAGAAAAAAATAACTACATTAAATTGATTATATGCAGAGAATACATACACCCACACACAGAATAATTTCAGGTAACTTTGAATATTAAACTTTGTAGGATATAGTTTTAAGGGCAAATAAGAAAAGAAATCTTGAATTTAGAAAGGTTGTTTATAGTAGTAGTATTCGTGAAACAATTCCAATACTATTTTTTACACATAATAAAAGGAAATAAAATATCTTGATGTGGTTGGAAACTCAGATACCCTATAATGGGAAAAGGGAGGTATAAAAAACAATATGAGTAAAGTGAGACAAACACTCAAATTTAATGGTGGGAGGGTTGAAATTAAAAGTAATATGAACTTGGAGATAGAAAGACAGACAGACAGATGGCACAGGCCACCAATAAGGCCTAGAAGCCACGAGACTGCTCTAACAATGAGCGTGACTAGAATCCAGTCATGTTTTTGTAAACTATTTGCAAGCTTCTTTAATAAATCGGTGATTTCAGGTCTGGAGAGTGAAAAAGACAAACTAAGCCTCTAACAATTTTGTGTCAGAAATCAAGGATGTGCTCCAAAACTAATGGATGTAAATAAAAAAAAAAAAAATTCTAGTAGATAATTACATCATCTACATTTTGAGAGTGGAGCTTCTTCGAGCTGGTTTCTATTCCCTTTCTAAAAGTCTGCCTCAGAATCCTCCCATAAGCTGTTCATTGTGCTCTGAATGCCCTTTCCCATATGTCCCATTGGCTCACTTGTAGGCTTCGTTTCAATGCCTTCTCAGTGAGGCTTATCCTAATCGCCCCATTCAAAATTTTCTTCATCCCAGCACTGTGATCCTCCTCTGCAAGTTCTCTTTTCTCCACCACACCTACAATTTTCTGAATACTATGAAAATTAATTAGTTATCCTGATCTGTCTGCACCACCCCATGCACTAAAATAAATGTCAATTAATGCAGGTATTTTTTGCTTGCTTTATTCACTGTTACTCATTATTCACTAGGACAAGCCTAGTGTCTAGTGCCTGGCCTAAATATACTCTCAATTAATATATCTTCTCAAATAAGTTTATTGACTCCTAAATCTATATTGTGTCTACTACATCATAGACACTTCTTTAAATATGGTCATCTGCTTTATAAAATAGAAAAAAGATGAGTTTCAGAAAACAAATCATTTGTGCACAGTTTAATATTCTTAAAGTTATTTTAATACATTTATTTTTTCATTACATATTTCTAATAGGCAATCAAATCTTGTCAGTCCTTCCCTCCAAATGTCTCTAAATGTGTCATTTAATTATATGTCATTTTATTTACTTGCTAACTTCTACCTTAGTTCTGGAGCTCATCATCTCACACCTGGATTACTGAAATAGGCTCTCTTCTGGCAACCTTACACAAATTATTTTCTGCATCATTCCTTCCTAAATGAGTGTTTGATTTCTCTAAATAACATCTTTCAAAATGTGACTTTTAAACTCAAAAATTATCAATGAGTCTCTAGCCACTTACGAGATAATATCTTCAGTTTAGTTTTCAAAGCACTAAGGAATCTGTTTCTACTTATATTTTTCTCTTACCTTTGACTCATTCCATACATTCAGCTCTGAATAAGTATAGGCTGTTTATTTTATTTTATTATTATTTTACTTCATTTTAATAACTTTTGTATTTCAAATGAGAAAACTAAAAGGAGACATTGTATAGGTAGACTCCAATTATCATAAAGATCTAGAATTACTTTTACAGAATAGGAAAAATATGAAAATAAAAAACTTTCAAATTTTTAAAATCACTTTATTGGTAAATATAACACCAAAAATTATGAGGTACTAGAAAGAACAAACCAAGAAAAAAGAAACAGTACACAAAACAACAATCGAGTGACTACCTCTCTTATCTCATGGCACCACTTGAGGAGATGTATTAAATATTCCCCACAACCATCTGTCATGGGACGAAAGATGGAAGGACTTATTTATAGGCATTCATTTTAAATGGGTCAGAAGTTCACCCCATAAATAATTAACTCCCTTGCACTTATGGATTGCGTGGTTCTGAGGAAGGGTATTGCCATATTGCACCAACATGAAGCTGATTGTAATCCATGCAAAAACGGATGTTGTGGATGGATGGAAAAAACACAGGTGAGACTGAAAGAATCAGTGGTACAAAACTGGTGTCAGATACAATCTACACCTACACTACTCATGCTGTGTCCCTGCATGAAATCCAATCTATACATGAGGTACACTGAAAGTGGTAGCTGCAATATCTTTGAAGGCTTAATGAAAGAAATTTAGTAAAACAAGTTCTAGTCTTTGCTACTATAGCTTAGGCTGAATATGTAATTGATATTCATACCCCTCCTTAGTTACTCATTGTATATTTATTTCATACTCAGGTGACACTGGTAGCTGGCTGGATTGCTTGCCTTTTGGTATAACCTAGAACTTAATCCTAGAGAGTCTGGAGGTCATAGTTGCTTGCCTTTTATTTTTCAATCTTGCTCCTAACAGTCCTACTCTGTCAAGAGATCACCAAATGATATCTAAAATTAGCCCCACCCCCAAACAGCTGATTTCATTGCTTACTGAGGTTTTAGAGAACTATACTGTAAAGTGCAGTCTTTTTGAGCAGAGCAAACTGCTATCTTGGGTTTGGAAGGAAAGGACTTTAGGGATTAATGAACTTTCAGAGGTAGAAGCAAGTTGAAGTTAATTGTGCAGGTATGGTTACTAAAGTGAGATTGTAAGTGATTGGTTGGCATTGATGTGAGAATCATTGATGTGATTCTTTCCCCAACTGGTTGACTTTCAGGAGCTAAGAATGTCATTAATTGGTAGTTTTTCAGAATCATGTTCATTGTGGCAGTGTTCATTTTATTGTTTTTTTGTTTTGTTTGGTAGGGGGAAGTTATATAAATTTAATATGTATATGATGGAGACCACTATGTTACATTCTCTTAATCTTTGCTAGTGGTCCTTACTCCATTGTTGGTTGTGGTTTTGATTCTGATTTTCTCTTTTGAAGGTGGGACTTACATCAGTTTCATGGGTTTCTACTGATACTTCTTACAAAGCTGTGAATGAAAGGCCTTATGAGCCATTTTAAGGAGTTATTTGTCTTTCAATCACTAGAATATGCGCATACCTGAGATATTGCAGACCTCTGCAATAAAGTAAGTCACATAAATTTTTTGGTTTCCCCATGCATATTACAATTATTTTACATTATAATATAGTCTAGTAAGTGTGCAATAGTGTTAGCCATTCAGACATGGGTGACAGGGGAACAAAGGAATAGGGGCCCAATTCTGTAACCATAGAAACCTCCCTTAAAGACCTTCCTTAAATTACCCCAAATCCTAGAGCACAAAGGCCTTAAAAGCTGTTGGCTAAATCAGCGACAAACACATATGCAGAAAGTACTGCCCATCACTTCAGCCTCATTATATCATTATAATCTCATGACTCTGCCTAGAAGTTCATGAATCTAATTAGACTAAATTCTGGGTAAGCACATGTGCAGTAGGCAAAATGTTATGTAACAGCCAACTGTCTGTCAAAATGACCTCACATACTGATCATCTAGGACCTTCCATCATGACCCAAATATAAACAGATCTTCCTACTTCTGCAGTTACAGCATTCCTGGCTGGAAACCTGGCTGTACTATCTTATCTCTTCACTTCCTAAGTTCCACAGAGCTGTAGCCTTCCTTAGCATGGCCCATCTCCTTCTAAAATGTACTTTCGATAAATCTTATTTTTTCTAAATTTCACAGGACAGAGGGACAACAACACACAATGACTGCTATCCACTATCCACCTCTTCCTCCTCCTCCCCTACACCACTGGGGCAACCGGGATTTCACATTACCACACCGGTGACAATAGTATCGTCTAAAAAATGTACACAGTTTAATTTAAAAAATACCTTATCGCTGAAAAAATGTCTGCTATCATCTGAGCCTTCAGTGAGTCCTAACGTTTTTGCTAGTGGAAGGTCTCGCTTCAGATGTTGAAAACGCAGTATCTGCAAAGCACAATACGAGAAGTTCAATAAAACAAGGGAGGCCTGTATTATAGGGCTCTACATGAAGATGTAGAACGACATTTTAGAACTTCTGACTGCAGAGCAGAGAATAATTTGTCAGAAAACACAGAGATGGTGAATTAAGACAGAATATATTTCAGATATTAAAAAAAAAAAAGAGCAGCGGATGAATTTAGACTAGCACGTGGATAAAAGAAGGCAAAAATGAGTGAATTCACAACCTGATACAACCGCTGGGAAAACAGCAGCGATGGCGGCAGGAGCAGCAACCGCGGGAGCAACAGAAGGCTCGGCAAAGGCCAGGAGGGCGGGCATGAGAGGGCAGCAAGGGCCGGGAGGGCGAGCACGAGAGGGCAGCAAGGGCCGGGAGGGCGGGCACGCGGCTTTACAGAGGCGGAGCGTGCGGAGATTAAAGGCCGCTACCATGTTGCTTGTGGGTTACTGCCTTCCCTCTCCACGCAGGCTCCAAGAGAGCAAACTGGAGGCGATGGCTGGAGAGAACTTCAGTCTTCACAACAGCTGCGTTCAACAATTCGTTGGAAGGTTTGGGTAAATCTTGGGTGTTTGGTGGGATGGGTCCTATACCCCATTTCCCTGAGTAGCCCTTAAAGCCGGATATCCGTGAGCTTGTGCGCGCCACTAGCAGGTGGGAAGGATGTCAGTGAGTGGGCCCCACGCACAAACCCGCCCTTCACCCTTCTGCAGCAATGCATTTACCCCAAAACCTCAAGACCGCCTCCTGCCCAACCTCCCTCTCCCCAGCGTAGCCTTCAGCAGCTGGGTGAAATCCGGTGGGTGGCTCAAGGACGCCCACTGAGGGGCGAGGACGTCAGTGCGCAGGCTCTGGGCACCGGGGGGGGAAAAGCCGAGCTGGCGCGGACACGTGGTCTGAATCAGGGGCAAGAAATGGAAAGAGGCAGCAGAGGTGGAGGTGGAAGTGGGGGTGAGGGGTAGGGGGTCGGGGGAAGCAGCAGGAAAAAGCCCAACCACTGGCGGCGCCGCCTCTCTGGCAGCCTGTACGGAGGTAAGAAGCTCCCATTGCCCCCCACGTAGTGGCTTTGCAGCATCCTACTTCTCTTGCCCCAGGAGAAGTGATTCCCAGTTTGTGAGGAGGGGAGTGGGAATTCCTTTATGCCATAGTGATTAAAAGAGGGAGGGACAGAAAGAGGGTTAGCTCAAAGAAAAGAGGGGGAGGTCACAGAATAAAACTAGGGGTTTCCCATTAAAATGGAGCGGAGATGTTGTTACTGATGGGATTTCACAGTGGATAAAGGAATCCAATGAAACAAATTAAAATGCGCTTGTTTTCCTCTCTAGAAACTGGGTGAATGAGATTGGAAAAGCAAAAAGAAGGAGAAGTTGAGAATGGGTGAAGGGAACAGTAAGAAGTTCAGTTTCAGACATCGTATTAATTTCTATTGCTGCCATGAACAATTACCTTGAATTTAGAGATTCAAAATAACTTAGATTGATCAGCTCACATTTCTGCAGGTCAGAGTCCTGGCTGGCTGGATAGTTTTTCTGCTCTGCATTTCACAAAGCCATAATGAAATGCCAGCCGTCTAAGCCCTTATTGGGAGGAGTTAGGAAGAATCCATTTCTAATCTTTTTCAGGTTGTTGGCCCAGATCTGGTCCTTGTGGTTGTATGACTGATGTCCCCATTTCCTCAGTGGCTATCAGCCGGAGGTCAGTCTTTGCTCCTAGAGGCTATCTGCATTCCTTCTCATGCTTTTCAAATGGCAGCCATTACTGCAATGATGGGTAGAATCTCTCAACCTTCCAATAGCTTCAGCAACACCTATTGCCACATCTCTCTGACTTGACGCTTCTGGCTGTTCCTCTTTTGAGGACTCAAGTGATTACCTTGGATCCCCCACCCCTATAATCTAGGATAATCCTATTTTAAGGTCAAGTGCAGACTTTTAATTCATTTCTTGTTTATCAGGGTCCTCAGAAGAGGAATAATTTCAACATAATCTCTGTGAGCATACTAAAGATCAGTCTTTCTGGATAAGATATTAATCTTATTAACCATCAAAAAAAAAAAAAAAAAAAAACAACTAGGAGTCCTTAGTTATAAAATGTTTTACCAGTGTATTCTTCAGTGGGTTACTTAATGTAACAAAAAAAGAAAAAGAAAAAAAAAAGGAATTTGTGGATTTATGGAAATATGGTTCTGAAATAGCTCCTTTGCATAATCATTCTGTCTTCATATATTGCCTAGAATGTACCATACGTTTTAAATATGACATTAAGCAGGTTCAAATATGGGAGAAGTAGGGCAATTTTGAGAGCTGCATCTGTTATCAGATCCCTTCAATAAAATAATGGTTCATTTGTACCTGGTGTTTGTTCAATAATTTATCAAAATTTGTGCTGAGCAAGTAACATAATAAATTTTATTTTGATTTAACTATTCAAACCTTTTTTGTTATGTGTGTGTATGAGATCACCCAGAAGGGTTTAGTATAAAACCCTAGGTAAGAAAAACCTTTAAAGAACAGTCATAGAAACAGGAGTCTATCAAGAATTGGCCAGAGATAGAGAATATCATATGATAATGTGATGGTTAATATTATGGGTCACCTTGACTGAGCCATGGGGTGCCCAGACATTTAACTAAACATAATTCTGGGTATTTTGGTGAGGATGTCTTTGAATCAGGTTGATATTTACATCAATATACTGAGTAAAGCAGATTGCTCTCCATAATGTGGGTAGGCTTTCTACAATCAGTAGAGGGCCTGACTGGACCAAAAAGGTAGCCTCTCCTGTGACTTAACAGGGAATGCCTCCTCCCTGTTTGCATTTGAACTGGTACATCATTTTTTTCTTGCCTTCTGACTCAAAGTGAAACATTGGCTCTTACTAGGTCTTAAGAATGCTAGAGTTCAGACTGGAACCTTCTCCTCTTCTGGTTCTCAGGTCTTTGGCCTTGGACTGGAACTATCCTGAGTCATCAGCACTCCTGAGTCATCAGCACTCTTCAGTCTCCAACTTGCCAGCTGCAGATCTTGGGATTTGTCAGTCTCCTTAATCATGTGAGCCAATTTCTTATAATCTCTCTTTTTCTCTCTTTACTTGGAAACAAATGACTTAAAGTAGAAAAAAAAAAAGATGAAAAATACTCAAAAATAAACTGCAACATTAATACAAAATGTATAATGTTATTTAATATTTAATGAAATTATTTTTAGGTTTTTAAGTAATTGTTTAACGAATACAATATGAAACCAAGTAATGTAAAGAGCAATTTTACTATCACCTTTTATTTTATCATTACACAGTACATATGTAAACTTAAAACATATTTATGAAAAGGAATAAAAATGAACTAGAACAGGAAAAAAGTTATGACTTCAAAAATCAGAGAAATCGAGTTTAGAGACCAATGTGTTTTGCGTTTGGCCTTTTGTATTATAAATTTATGCTGTAAAAATTGACTCGTTTGAAGCACTTAAGTAACATAATAATAGTAATAATAAAGAAATATTTTCCTGTAACACCAGCAGTAAAGATCTCTAAGAAAAAATAACAAAATATTTGTTATAGAGATGCTTCAAAAATAGTAATAAAGCCAATTAAGCTTAGCAATCTTTTGTTCAGTTTCAGCTGAGTACAGTGACTTTTACTAGGCCCTTTGAGTAGTGTGAAAAGGAGTGATATACTTCATCTATCTTCGAGATCTCAGCTTATTGGCAGGAGAGTAGGAGGATAATAATGCAGAAAACTCTAAAGAACAATGTAGTAGCACAAAGACATTGCAGTAGGAGAATGAGGTAGGTGAATTTAATTCTGAGATGAATGTGGAAATATAAAGTGATCATTCTTGTACAGGGTCTTGAAAAATAAGTTGATATTTATTAGACAGAAATCGTAATGGCAACTTTGACAGAGGACAGACGCACAGTCTTCTGTGGGTAGAGGAATAGAATGAAGAAAAAGAAATTGGAAAGTAAAGTGTACAAACCAAGAATGATAGACTGTCTATTGTAGATTGGGCCTGGGATGTGTATGTGTAAGTATGTGCACCCATGTGCACATGCGTGCATATGCAGTGTTGTAGCAGTGTGCTAGGTTTAACAACTGTGGTCTAGGGTTAAAAAAATAGGAATGAAGGACCTGATTTATCATGTTTGCTAAGTTCTCTGGTATAAATGCCGACCGTGGCCGATTCAAGGTACCAGTGTGATGTCACTGAATACAAACTTGGGGTGAGATGTATCCAGTTGGCTCGAAATATGAATTGGTTCCAGCTTGCCATTGTGTTTTCTTTTATGTGTGTGCCTGTGTGCATGTGCAACAAGGAAAGAGAGGAAGTAAATGGAGGAGTGGGAAGGGATGATATTTAGGATTGGAATCAGATACATGAAACACTGTTGGGATAAAATACAAGTCTATTTCTCTATCATGTAAAAAAATATTCTGAAGATAACATTCCAGGGCTGATATCATGGTTTGTTAGGAACTCATGGTTCTTTCTATGCTCTGCTGTCTTCATAAATCAGCTTCAAAATATAAAAGTCATCTTGGTCCAGTATGGTTGCTGGACCTTTACCATTATGACCACTTTGCAGATTAGAAAAATGAGGATGATTTCAAAAAAGGAAAAAGAAAAGAGATACCACTTCTTATGAAGAGGATTTTTAGAAGTCCAAGCCACACCTCACTTTCCATATCATAGTCCAAGTCTTAGTCACATGAATGTATAAATGTAAAAGAGACCCTGAAGTGAATCTTATTAGTTGGAAATTGTAGCCTTAAATAAAAGTCTTTAAAGACAATCTATAAATAAAGGGAATATGTAAAGGCAAATCGAAGGCTCTACCATAACCTATTAGGGTAGAAAAATTAATTATAAAATACATCAGGGTCAGAATTAAACATCAGCACAGGAAATTTAATATTATTCTGTATCTCTAACTATGACATTTCTGCCTTCATTCCCTTTAATGATGCTGCTTGCCACTCATGAAAAGGATATTCAGTTAGAGATACAGAGACTTTGTTAGCTGAAATAAACATGCAATTGCCTTATAGGACAATATTAGCCAGCAATTTATAGATTCTGAAGACTGTAACAAATCTAATGTCAACTCTATCCACAGACAATGATATATTGTTTTTGCCCTACCAAGATTAAACCAAAAAATTATGTCCAAGACATAGAAGTATTGCTCTGGAAAGATGGCTTAAAAGCAGAAAGGACTATGGACATTGAGGACATGGAGAGAAAAAAGAAGACAAGAAAAAGAACCAGAAGTAAAGATAGCACTTTCAAATTGTGTGATGGTAGAAAGGAATTCCATGTGTGTTTGTGACTATATAACAGTAAAAATCATTTTCTTCCCAGTTGTGAATTTTACTCAAAGCATTTGTGAGATGGCTGTCATAAGTGAGCTCTCACATACACAGCCTAAGGTCACTGAAGTTGTTTGAGGAAAATAGAAGAAAACAGCAAAGTTTAGGTTTCTACTTAGAAGACTTATTCTAGTGGCAGACTGTATAATTTATATATTTTGAATGAGTAGACATTGGAGGCATGAAAATGGATAAGGAATCAAACCCAACAATTCAGGAAAGAACTAATGAGCTCCAAATTAAGGCAACAGTATTATTGTAAATGGAAGGAAGAAGTAAAAAATCTTGTCAATTTGCATCACTAGGATTTGCAAGTAATTGGCTGTGGAAATTTGAAGAAAATAGATTTAAACTTTCCTGTGTGGGTCACTGATAGAATATAGGGTTGCTTAACAAGATAGAGAATGCATTAAAAAGAAAATATTTATAGAAGAAAAAGGTACAATCAAGTTGAGTAATATTTATTTTTAGGTATCTGCTAACCATCCAGATATGGGCTTTCTGTAATTACTGGAGAGATAAATATAAGTATGAAACTCAGGTTAGAAATAAAGATATTTAAAAAGCATCTGCTGGAAGGATCGTTTCCGGAAATCACTGCCAAAGAAAAATAATGTAGCAGAGAAGGAGCAAAATCTGGAATTTGAGGAAATCTTCATTAGAAAGACTAACAGAGAAAAGGGCACTGCAAAGAGATTGGGAAGAGGGAAAACACAGTTATAGGAACAATTCATCTGTGTAAAATATTAAATTTTGAATGCTCTGCTAACACATACCTTTTCTCATAAGAAAGTCAAAAACACATATAAGAAAAACAATAATGATTGAATCTGTCAGGACTCTCGATAGCCTGCCTCAGAAAATGATTCTAGATATTTTAAGAAATAGAATCGGAAGTTCAGAGGCAGGGCAAGAGACCAGAGGCCAGGGGCCGGGAGAATTACCTGGTGTTGAACAACCAGACTAATGACAATTGCCTGTGTAGTGGCCTGCACAGGGTTTGCCTCTACAATGACTTTTCTTCTTTCCACCCCCAAGTCTCAAAAATTACCAAAAAAGGGACTTGTTGCCCTTCTCTACAGCACATGCCTCCCCTGTGACTATGCTCAGAGGGGGAGGTGGAGAGATGGCTCCCTGTGCTTCTGAAGGTAGCACCACCTACCTTATCACTACACACAGTGGGGAATTCCACAAAAGGGAGTGGAGGGAATTCGTAGTGGGAGGGGAGTGTTCAGAGAACCTGGACATTCATGACATGGCGAGTGTGTATACTGCGCCACATACCTAGCTAAAGGATTAACATGCAGGTTCTGAGATAATTATCACAATTTATGTGGCTGTATTAATCTCAGTGTACAGAAAGGAAAACTAAAGCTTAGAGAGATTATATGCTCTAAGGTCACACAATTCATAGATAGAGCAAGAATGAAAATGCAGTAAGGTCAGTTCTGTATTCAAATTTGGCCTGATTTAGGGCTCTTACACTTTAATACTTCTACATATTATTAACTTGCCTGAAATGATTCAACTAATTAGTGACTGAATTGTAACTAAAAACTGTTAGCTAATCTCAGTATAAAGTGGGTGTATAATAAAACGTTCTCTCCCAAGTACTTGGAAATAATGGAAATAAGAATTAATGCTCAGACTAAAATTATGAATTGAATATATAATGAATAAGGACAGGAATAGGTAGCAGAATAGCAAATGTTTTGTTGCTTCAGGATTTGGTTGAAGACCCTTCAGATTAGAGAAAATAATGACCTTCCAGGGTCAGGTGATGGTCATAAATTCGTCACCCAACTTGAGAGTACGTAAAAAGAAGTGATATTAATCAAAAAAGTTCAAATGCTGGGTCTTTATGTGAGAGAGTTTGGATGAATGCTAAGCACATTTTTTTCCTTTTTATTGGGAAGTGTGACTATACGCTTTCATCCTCTTCAGCTCCAAGTAAGAAAGGAGATGATTTAAAGAGAAGTAATGACCTATGCCCACCAGAGATTGTAGGGTACAGAGATTAGTGCCAGACACCCTTCCTGGATCAGTCTACAGGTGAGGGACTTAATGTATCACCTATGATAGCAATGCAGAGAGAGCAACCCGCCCTTCCAGATTTTGGCAGAGCTTCTGCAGATAAAGGCGGACCACATGCAAGGTGGCTGAGTTTGATTTACCTTGAAAATGCTCCAGTCCAAGTAAACCAAGTGCCAATGTGTGTCAACATATCAAAAAGACAACTGGGGAATGTTTGGGAAAGGTGACCAATAAGAAACCAAACCACCTGTATCAGAAGGAAATGCAGTGGAAGGTTCTCAAAAAGACCTTCAGAAATTCACAGAACAGTCCCATGGAGCAGAACACTAAGGAAGTCTGCAAGATCAGATTTTAACCAGTCTCCTTACTACTCCTTCCCTCTGCTTCCCTCCATTCTAGGATCTGGAGGCTAAAAGTAAATGAGGAGAAAAAATAAAAGTGAAAATGACATAAATATGACAATCCTGTCATATCCCATCTCATCCTCACTGTAGGCATCAAACCAAGTCCACGTGGAATTATGTGAGTGCAGATAAAAGCTTAAACTGGAGGAACAGTTAAAACTTTAATATCAGACTTGACAATGCTCTTTAACATCTGAAAACAATAGGGCTTGTTAGTAAATGAAGGTGACCAGGAAAACCAAGGGATATGACTGAGCTTTTGAATCAAGGAAGGATGACAGAACAACTTAAGAATGAGAAGAATAAAAATTAAAATTGACTTCTGCTAGCTCACTACTCCAGCTCATTTAATAAGTCAGCTTTTGATATAAAAGATCATTTGAAAAAGACAAACTGGTTCTCAGTATGTGAAGTATGACTGTAAATAAATTGAGTAAGTAAACATAACTAAAGAAGAAAACATGCCAACAGTGGGTAACAGTTTTGGACATCCATGGAAGAAAACGTTGACAGATGGTGTTATGATATTAGCCCTAAGAAAACGAGAGGGAAATGAGGTGGGTGTAGAATAACTAAGTAAATAAAAATAAATATGATTGTAATGATATCTAAATATCATTAAGTGTTTATCTTGTGGGAAGCACTCTGCTAAACATAATGATGGAGTCACATATTTTAATCCTCTCAAAAGTAACACAAAGTAAATATTTCCATTGTGCAAAATAAGAAACTGAGTCACAGAGAGGTAAGACAACTTGCCCAAGGTCGTAGCTAGCTAAGATCATCAGAGATGCATACAAAACTATAATAATTAAAACTTAATTGTTTGGACAAACTACAAGTATATCAGGTCTTAAGAGCACATGATAGAGACATTGACTTCACCTAAAAAAGAATTTAGTTTGGCCTTTTGGCCAATTGTGTTAAATCAAGCTAACCTAATTTTTCATTTCACTGAGTCTATTGCAAATTAAGTCTGATCTCATTAATATTGTCTAAGTTGAATGCTTTTGGGAAAAAAAATAACTCTATTAAGCCATAAAGATACAATTAATGAAATGTATTAGATGTGATTATAATGTGACAGATTATTTTTATAAGCATACCAAGCTTACAGACTCAAATGAATATTCTACTTTACACTATTAACTTTGAAAGAATAGGCCATATTGTCATGAAGCTTTTCTTGTTGAAACTTTTTTTCTTCTCATTTTGAATTTGGCTCAGAGAAGTTTTCAAGGCGTACCAATAATATTTGTACTTATAGATAAATAATACAAAAATTTCTATTACCCAATTTGATAACCCAGGCTTTTCCCACAAAAGCCTGACATGTTTTTAGAAATGAAATCTATCTTCTAATTACAAAACTATGTAAATATTGAAGGCATTTCTGAGATTAATTTGAGACATTTTTAAAGGGAATAGTTATCAAGTAATTTGAACAGTGCCAGAATTATCAATAGAAGCTCATTGACTGCTAAGCAATTATTGTGAAAAGACAGCATTCAATATATATTTGAAAAATATCAGTCATGGCATTTTATATTTATATTCTAGCAATATTTATTAACTGAATAATTTCATACATAATTATGCATCTAGTGATGTGATTGCTTTGAATCAAGAGCCTTAATATATTACCAGAATTAGACCAAGTAATGCCACTTTGAGTTCACATCTCTTGTCTTTAAAGAAATAAAATTTTAACTACGGAAAAGAAATCATTGTGCACTGTCATGATTATTTATGGAATTGCTTACAGTTGTGCACAATTGTTAGCAATTTGATGAAATATGAAATGTTTATCACCATTTTGTGAACAATTAACGAGCATTAAAAAAAAACAGAAAATGACACATAACTGAATGGCAGAAAATGCATGAAACATTTAAATAGTGGTTGATTTAAGTGGTAGATTTATGGATAACTTCTCTTTTCATTTTTTTCTTATCTTATTCCATATTTCAAATCTTTCAACATAATCCAGCATCGTGTATTACTAAAACGACAATGTATTAATATTCATTATCTCAATAAAGGAGTTTTAACTACACAAAGCTGTGAAGGCCAGGAGGTGGGAGAATTGAAGGCCAGTTTCGAGGTTGTCTCCCACAGTGTGCCCTCTGGCCCACATTATACATGTCCTTCCAATATGAAAAATATATTCATCCTCTTTGAAGGTTTTCAGAAATCAGCTGCTTAAAATTTAAAAACTTGTTTTCTATATCAGGTTCTGGTGTGAATGAAAATGCCTGGTTCCTTAGGTACTTCTTAAATACTTTGTCACTTGATCTCAACCTGTGAAATTAAGGAGGCAAGTTGTCTGCCTTTTCATACACTACATTGAAAATGATGGGGTAGACAAAGAGTAACTGTTACAGACATTCTTGTTTTAAAATGGGAACAATTGGATGAATAAAGGAATCACTGGCTCATACCAATTTCGCTACACAGTTAGGTAAATGTAAGTTTCTTGAATGGTTTGCAAGTCTCTGGAATCATTCACTATTGATTTCTTGTCTCCCTCTGGAATCTTAGTTCTGTCCTCTGAATTATCCTTCCTTTTCCATGCTTCCTTTAGCTTGTATGAGCTGCTGAGCAGCAATTTCAGCTTAATTCCTGCCAGTATAATTCAGAGGATCCAAAGGACTCTCTTTATTCTGTACTGTTTCTGTCTCCCTCAGTAAAGGCTGCTGATGTTTCCAGATGGATAACTCTTTTAAGAAATTTGTGGGTCTTCTGTGATGCTTTTCAGGACTACTGAAAAGCCTCAACTGCAGATCTTTTCACGATAAACCCTTCTCTACCTTGGCCTTCTGTTGAGAGATAATGTCCTTATTCTTCTTAGAAGCCCTACTTGATTGAGGGGAAATATTGTTGTATAGCCGTAAAATCTTTAGAGGATTTTTGTCTTTGGCTTTATCTTTTAACCGTGTTTTTTTCTTTTCTTTTCTTTTCTTTTCTTTTCTTTTCTTTTCTTTTCTTTTCTTTTCTTTTCTTTTCTTTTCTTTTCTTTTCTTAGTACCTAATACCATCTGAAGAGGCTGAGAACTTTCAAAATATTGAGTCTGGCTCCCTTTTATTTAATAGTTCTTTCTTTAATTTTATATCTCCTTCCACATTTTACTATAAGAAGCAAGAATTCAGATGTCATCTTCAAGTCTTGGGTTGAACTATTAGATTAACACACTCAGTTCATTAAGTGCATTTGCTGTATTCCATTTAAATGTTATGCCACTGCTTAACAAGAATCTCCTTCTCTACCACTTCAGTAAGATACGTGTCACTGTCCTTTAAGCCATTAACTTCTTCAAGTCTAAAATTCCATGGTGTGTTCTAGGCATTTTGAATTTCTGCAGACACTTTCTTGACAGCTCATTTCCCAACCTAAAAGCTACTTCCATATTTTAGGTTTTTGTTACTGCTACTTATGGGCATCACAGTCTGTATACTTATTATTACATAACAAATTACCAGAAACTGTAAGGTTGCATCAAGAATCCAGGTGCAGTTTAGCTGGGTGCCTTTGCCATAGTTCCTTGTTTGCAAGGCAAGTTGTTGCCTGGGGCTGTGGTTTCACATGGAGATTCAGTTGCAGAAATGGGTGGTGGTGTGAGTCCACATTCATTCATGTTTTTGTCAGCCCTTATTCTCTCACCACGTGGGCTTCTTGACTTGGATGCCTCATGATATGGAATCTGACTTCCCTTAGAGTAAGCAAACTAGGACAGAATAAAAATGAGAGTGTCCAATGGCACTATTGTGTGCCCAAGATGGAAGCCACAGTCTAATTTCAGAAGTGATGTCCCATCTCTTCTGTCATATTCTGTTAAAAGTAAGTTAATAAGTTTATTTCATACTCAAGAAAGAGAAATGATACTAGTAGGTGGGTATCATTTAAAGCCCTTTTGGAGGCTGGCTACTATTTCAATCTTTGCATCTAATCAATTCACTTCTTCTACTTCATGTATGGAAAACATACTCTGAAATACTTTATTGCAGTTCAGAAGCACTGGAGCATTTTCCTAGAGCTAACCACGTAACCACTCCAATCTATACCACAGATTTACATCATGAGCAACACACCAACAATTAAACTGGAAATACAATTGAAAAATTTAAGACCAAACTTATAAGAGTTTTTTGGTAGTATGTTATCACAAAGATAGTTTTTATGATCAAACATTGTTAATATTTATCTTGAGCTATTTTGAGAGTTAAATTGATATAACATAATACCTACTAAATACTAGTGCTTAATAAATACTAACCACTACTACTACTATTATCATTGTTACTATTATTATCATTATTGAATAAATATTCATTGTTTTTAGAAATACAGGCATTAAAAAAAATAATTGTTGAATGAACAGTTTTAGCCATTTTAATAGATATTTCATTTGCAATTATGAGCGCTATATAATACATAGTTAAAAAAGTCATATTTGAACAGATATTACCATCTTCAATTTAAGGCAAATAAATACATTTGGCTTATGCCAGAATTCTTCAGGCAAAAATCACTTTGTTACCACCTGGAGACTGTATAACTTAAATTAAAAAAAATTGAAGCATAACATGACTAGTGTCATGTAGAAAAACAAATATATTGTGAGTATACAGCTTGATGAATTTTCACAAACTGCTATTGTAAACAGTGCACAAATTTAGAAAGATTATTAATATTCTAGATGTCTGTTGAGTGTCTTTCTAGTCTGCACACCCCCACCAGGGTAACCACTATTCTGATTTCTTAAACCATAGACTGGTTTTGCTTGCTTTTGGACTGTATATAAATGTACACATTTTAATGTTTGAATATTTTGCTCTGTTACATTTGAGAGTTCTATTCATATTGTTGTCTGAATTTATAGGTTATCTATTTTCACTGTTGTGTAATATTCCACGGTATGATCATTCCATAATTTATTCTTCTATTGTTGAAGGGATTTTTTTGGTTATTATTAATAATGTTGTGATGAATATTCTTATGCATACTTTTTGGTGAACATAGTTTGCATTACTTTTTGGGTATATACTAGATATGGAATTGTTGAGTCATAAATTATGTGTGTATTGCATTTTAGTAGGTAGTGGCAAAGAATGTGTGAGTGTATTTGAGAGTTTTCGTCAGCAATATGATTCCTTTTTGCTCTTCATCTTTGAAAACACTTAGAGATATTGCAGTGGACTGAATTTTTGTGTATCCTCAAAATTCAGATGTTGAAACCCTAATCTCATTGTGATGATCTTTGGAGGTGGGGCCTTTGAGAAGTAATTAGTCATGAGGGTAGAGCCCTTGTGGATGGGATTAGTGCCCTTTTAAGAAAAACAAAACAAAAACAAAACAAACAAACAAACAAACAAACAAAAAACCCCCAAAACAGAGAACTAGATAGCTCTGTTTTCCACCACATGAGGATTCAATGAGAAGTCAGCTGCCTGCAACACAGAAAAATGGCTTTTCTCAAAACCCAGCCATGCTAGCAACTTAATCTCAAACATTTGGTCTCCAGAACTGTGAAAAATAAATTCTATTGTTGATAAGCCACCCAGTTCATGATATAGCAGCCCAAACTATGATAACCATCTGCCATTTTTTTATTTTATTACCTTCATTTCATTGGAAATATATTGATATCTCATTATGGATTTAATTTGTATAAACCGTAGGCCCAATCTCTTGATGGAAGGAATGTCAAAACATGTGGATATCCTTAATTTAACAGAAAACAATTAGAAATTAAGCCTAAAAAATAATTATCAATCACATAATTAACTCGAGAATATCTGTTTAATAAGTTTATCTTAGGTGGTTAAGAAAGAACATAAAATAAATATTTCAGACCTTATATTTACATGATAAATTTACATTTTATTTGTGTAAACATTGTTAATTTCACACATACAATATTAAATGTTACTTCAACAAATTACATCTTTTTTTTGCAAGGTTCGCTGAGATGACTTTTAAAGTTTCTTTCTTCCCTGATTTCTAGTTATATTTTTCAAAAAACCCTAAGAAGATATTCATCTCTCCATTATATTCATAGTATCATATGAGGCTTAAATATTGACAGCTATATTTCTCAAAAGGAAGCTTTTTTAAGAGTTTAAGCAAAAATAATTGTTTAAGTAAAAAAATCAAATAATAATGAATTTTAGTAGCTGGGAAATGGTCATGAAATTTTATTTACAAATGATGAAATTTACAGTCATATTCTCTCTTATCTCATTCACTTGTTTCAAAATATACCCCAAGACTAAATATTTAATTATTCGATGTACTTAATCAATACTAAAGTATTAAATGTTTTTCTAAATAGTAAACCAGGTTGCAAAATTTTACAGGGAATAGATCTATAGATTTATTACTCAGAGATTTTTCTAAACATGTGAACTTAAAACATACCTAAACCATCCATTAAATAAATAAATTGATAAGATTCTAACCTTACTTGTACCATTCTAATGCTACAGAAAAACTTTCAATCACTCATTTAGGAATTAGAATAATTACCCAATATATTAATGTTTGATAATAATGAATACATTGCATAAATTAAAATTAATTTCATATTCCATTTCTTAAATTTGATCTTAGATCCTGAAAAGTCTTTAAACACATCACATGTAAACTGCCTATTATCATTAGAAAAGGCATAAACAAAGAATTCAATCATAAGGGAATTAGTCACTATACTAATTAAATTAGATAATTAAAGTGTTGAAAATATTAGCTATAAAATAAAAATGTATTTCAGTGGAAATGTAGATAACCATATGAATATTATAATGAAATTTTTTGGTAAATAATTATCTGAAATAAAAGTAAGAATAAAAAAAGAAAGAAAATAACAATATAAAATTTAGATGCTTAAAATGAAGCTTAAAACTATCTTCATGTACATATCTAATTGCAACTAAATGCTGAATTCGACTAAAATGTTTAGTTAGATTTTAAACTAAACTCAAAGATATTTGACAAAATGTTCTATAAACATGGACAGGTCTAGGAACAAAGTACTATAATCTTTGCATTTATAGTAAGCCTGCACAGAAAACTCGGGTTTAGTTTTAGAAAAAAAAGTAGCTTTACATTTCTCCTTCTATCAAAATAAAAGTATAAAGAAGTGTTTTAATGTCCATTACTTTTTAAATGAATAATATAATGCCAATCAATAGCCATTTGTTAGTATACCTCATGCACGTTAGGTCAATTTTGTATTATCATTAAACTATAGCTTTGAAATATATCATAATATACTACCAAGAAAACTCTCCCAGACTACGTAAAGGCTGTTATTGGAAACTTTAATTTGTTCCCCCACACTCCCAATATTTATAGCATATCTTAAGTCTGTCAACCATATCCTATCATTTCTTCGTCTTTTATTTTTGAAAATACCCAAAGAAAGCTGAGTTTAAATCTAGCCATTTGAACTCAGGGAAATGGGAAACACTTGTTTCTATGATTATATTTTCCCAAGGAATAGTTCCTTTTTTTAGATGACATAGTAATGTGTTTAATTCCTAAAGTCAATTTCTTTAATTCAAGGGTATCATATTCCTCTCTCTAATATGCTAATGGACTTTTAATTGCATATTTTTAATTCAGCTAATAAGTTAAAGAGCTAAGTACTTTAATTTATTTTCATGATCTCAAGTTTACGATAGTATTTTTATAGTATTATAGGAGAAACAAAAATATTATAAAATATGGTTCTTTATTCCAAGAAATTTTAATTTGTTTGGGAGAGTAAGACTTAAAAGCTAGACGTTTGTACCCTACAGAGCCTCAGTAGAACTGGTAATGTGGGAGACCGCCTCCATTTCTCCCTCAGGGCAGATGCATTACCAGTTCCCAGTCAGTAAAGGGTGTTTTTTTCTACACAAACAATAATCTCTGGAAGCAGTAATGGTATTTCTCCAGACTTAAAAGGCATATGTCTGAGTTCAGGTTTAAGCACAAAGAGAAAAAAAAAAAAGATTCAGCATTATTATTATTATTATTATTATTATTATTATTATTTTGAGAACTGAATAAGGCTTAGGGTTTCTTGGAATTTTCAGAAAAGAAAGGAAAGTTTAATTTTGGCTGTCTAGTTATTCTGGTTTTAAATAAAAGATAAACTCACCATTAATAAAGCAGTCTTTCTGGTGAAAACAGAGTGGGTTGAATTGTGGTTCCCTAAGAAGATATGTCTAAAGCTTAATCCTATTTGGAAAAGGGACTCTGTAGATGTGATTAAGTTAACAGAACTCAAAATGGCCTCATCCTGGATTTAGGATGAGACTTAAACCCAATAACAGGTATCCTTGTAAGACATATACAGAGAAAAAGACCACAGGAGGATGGAGGCAGGTGTTGGAGTTACTCAGGAACCATAGAAACACCTGGAGCCAGAAAGTTGGAGGAGGCAAGGGGCTGGTTTTCCCCTAGAGTCTTTGGAGGGAGCATCGCCCTGATGACACTTTGATTTTGATCTTTGAGATAACAATCGGAATAAATTTCTGTTCTCTTAAGCTACCAAGTTTATAGTAATTTTTACAGCAGCCTTAGGATACTAATAAATAGGATTAAATAAAAATCAGATATTCCTGACCTTTCTAATATTGATTATAATATTGAAACAAGGAAAATTCCGATTCTATCACCTTTTAATCTCTCAGATGGATATGTAAGTAAAACATTTCAGAGTCTTTTTGGGAATATATCTTTATACTTACTATGTAACTACAATCAATAACTTGAATGTTATTTGCTTTATAAAAGATGTCGAATATTTGGAAGAAACATTTTTTAAAGAAAAAGAAAAATGGAATAATTTATAATTTTGGCTTTCTGGTTATAAAAGCTTATTAGGAGCTCTTGTTTGTTTGGAATAGGTATTGTTTTATTCCTTATAGGTAGTATAAATGTATGGTTAAGCACAATCATTTCAGACAGTGTGGATTAATATTGAGTCTCTAATACTGTATATTGTGTGTCCTTGCCAATTTGCCTTCTCATAAGAAAAATTTGCTTATCTCTAAATCGAGCAAAACAAAACTGTCTACTATATCAAGGTTTTGAAGACTAAATAATATAACGTGTGTACTTGTGCTCTTTGTTACTGTTGTTAGGATAATTGTTCTTAAGAGAGGTTATGATTGCAAAGATAATATAAGAAAAATATTTAGCAGAGTGCCAAGCATATGATATTCCACCTAGTAAGTATTGTTTCTCTCATTGTTAATATTATCACTTTTATTATTGTTGTGTTTTCAGTTTGATTTTAATTATTTTCAATTGAAGAAAAATGAGGAAAAGCTTATAAGAATGAAATTTATTAAAGAAGTTTATTTAAGATAATATCAAAAAACCTATGTAAAGTTCATTATAATAAACAGTCCAATTTCAGAGAAAATAATTTATTTTGATGTTTAAAGTTTATAACTCTTCCATTAATATTTACTCAAAAATGAATGGGCACTTTATTTGTTAATAGCTTTTTATATTTTAATTACCTGAGAACATCTGTGTAGTTACCCTTTGTGGCAGTCTACTTAATCAGTTTGTTAACAGGAAACAGAAAGATTTAAACTATTTATTATTAAGTCTTTTGTTAGGTTCCTTGAAAAATTCCATGTAGTTTATATACATGTACAATCTAAAGTTCTATTTTTCAAGTAATTTAATAAACAATTTTTTTAGAAAGATATTTAATGCCAATGAAATAATTAAGTAATAGATATTCCTTAAACATTGCTTAAATGGTCTCCCCCCCACCCCATGGAATATCCTTATAAAACAATTTATAGAAACATCAGATATATTTAAAAGTAGTTAATAATAGAAACATAGTTTCATAACTTATCTACTTTACTTATAAATATATCTGCCATAATTTGTAATTGCTAGTATATTGGGAAAAGTGAGAAGTCCTATTTTTCTTTAAATAGAACTTCTAATTACTTGAATAATAGATTAAAATAGTTTTTTTCTCTCAGTTTTATTTTCTATTCATGTACTGTCTAAAATAAAACATTTGGAACTAAAATCTCATAATTTTGAAGATTTTCTCCACTAAAGATATTGATTACTTTTGACAACTCACTTCTAAGGTTTTTGGAATATAAATCATAGTATAATGGCCATTTACTTTGTGATCTTTTATTACCTCAGATTTTCTAGGACAACATGTTCATTAGCACTAAAAATTTCTTAATCAGATGAATACTCTTGAATAAGATGAAAGAGTAATATAATCTTCCTATTTCAAAGACTAGCAGATACCAGCTTCAAGTGTAAATTGTCTCATTTGATTTAAGGATATGTGTAATCTCATATACTCATTTCGCACAAATGTATACACATGCACAGACACACAAAGGAATGTATACTTTATAGCATGTTCTAAATGATAAAATACAATTTTCTCTAACATTAACAAATGTCAACCCTTAAATTAATAATTTATCCCATTGATTAGCAAAGGTTTATTGTTTTTATTTTATTTTATTTTATTTTTACATTTCAGAGATAATTAGGGGTTATATCCTTCTAATTAATGGTTATAACATATGGTTTTGAGCACAGATTTTTAGTTCTCCATGCCCAGACTCTGCCCTGTATCACAGATATATAATTTTTTCTTCGTTCTTTTAGTACATATAGTTATATTTATAAAGCTCAACTATATAAACCTACAGCCATCGTCTCTTACTAAATTGGAAAGTAATTTAAGTAAGAGATCAGAAAAACAACAGTGAAAAATTTATTGCGCTTTGGTCGACATCAGTGATGTAACTTGGATGATTTACAACATGTAGTTACATCCATAAGCTCTCAGCAACCTGGGAAAGTATCACTGTGCTAACACGAAGAATTGAACTGTCAGACAAGACTCACACGAATCAGAGACCTTGCCTATGATCTAGCCTTGTTAGTAATTTTAAGCATGCAGAGAGTCAGGGGGCATAGTCAAACAAGAGAAGTTTTGGAAATTCAGGACAGCTCCCTAGATCCTTTGTTTCACATCAGATATATGCTTTCTGATTCAGTGGATAAATTCTCTCTGAATGAGGTCTGTGGATAACCTTACCCTGCAGAGAACATTTGTGTTTTGGGACATCTCTATTTTATATCCCAGAAAGCTGCATAGCTTACATGATATTCTCCAGAGAGACATGCCTTATAAATTCATAGATTCTCAGTTTGTTTACTGTAAGCAGTGCTAAACTAGGATCATTCTGTTAAGAGCAATCTATAGCTAGTACTCTTCCTAGCAAATACCATTAATCTGTTTACCAAAATATCTGTTATCAGTGTGTTTACAAGGATATTAGACCACATCTACTGCTTGCTGTTTTCTGCTGGGATATTCTTCTATAATATTGAGAGAAATGAATCACAGGCCAGCTGGATTAATTCCTTTATTCTCAGTCTAAATAAATCGAAATGTAATTTATAAGTTAGAATACAGCGTAGACTTAGTTCTTATTCTATCGACTAGCCTAATTTATACTCTCTGCCTCTGAATTATATTGGAGGACCACATTCAAAAAAGGCGTCCTGTCTAAGCCAGAATGTGTCTCAGGAGAATATCTGCTTCATGGACTTGTACCTTGCCACATTACTAGATTGGTGGCATCAAACAGTAAAATAATACAACTGAAAACAGAACAGTGCTTGAGGTGTGTCTTCCTGAGCACCTCACTCACCAGGATTTCAGAAATGGCTATATCAAAGGGGATACAATGATTCTGAGTACCATATATATGACTTCCTACTGACAGTTTGGAATTTTGTGTATTCAGAAATTAAATTGATCATTTAACAAAAATATATCTCTGAATAGATTGGAAATTTTAGTATACCTTAAAAATAAATTATGGATACATTACTAAATTAACATTAATGTCAACATTTTAGATTTATGTTTTCTATTAAGGGAAGAATATTGAAATCATATTTTTACTTCTCATTGCATTTAATATTATCATGTGGAACATGAACAAAGATATCCCAAATTTGATTGTTCCGCACATAGCTATATAATAATATATATAAATGGACCTATAGAGAGAAATCATAGATATGTAACTTTTAGTTTAAGGTTAAACTTACATAGAGATTAAAAGAACATAATCCAGAAAGTAAAATACACATTAAAAAACTTATTCTTTTGTTTTTTTATGAACTTGATTCACACACACACACACACACACACACACACACACACACACACACAAATATTTTATAATATCACACTTTCGGGCCCTGTCCCCTTTCTACTAACACTGTACATTTTGTCCCAATTTGCCTCCAAAATTCCTGAACAATATTATCTTCTCTTGAAAACCCCTACATCTAATTCTTTCCCTTTTTCCTGTGTGGTTTGCAAAAAAAAAAAAAAAAATCTCAGCTATGGAACAACTATGCTTTAAGAGTGAAGGAGGAATACTCCTAGGTAAACCAGAATCTCCCCTTGAGGAATGGGCATAAAAAGATGGTAACCCTTGAGCATTAATAATACTAGTCCTGTCACATTTTCTACAGGTTAGAGTCTTCAGATCTGCACTGAATTATGTCACTTATCAATGCCTTCAAATTATAAACTAATCTCATGTACACATGAAATAAATTTTAGGCTCCAGGGACTCATTTTCAGAGATCTTACCCCATATCATACATGATACAATAAAATGAATTAAATATACTTGTAAACTGTATAATATTGAAAGGTTATAGTATTTCTTCTAAAGTAATGTCATTCATTTAATTTACAGCAGGATATATTTGATTTGCAAAAATCCCTAATACCGGACAATTTTAAGTTGAGTTTTTCTTTTTACCAAAATATGATTTTCAATTGCAATGATGTTGTATAAACTTTATGTATTAAAAGTATACAATTCTTTAAATTGTCTCCAGATATACTAATTATTGAGGTTGTCATATTCCCTTCTTATAAACCATTCATCTGAGGAAGAATTGATTTTTACAGGACCCATAGCATTTGCATTTAATTTTCTTCCCTTCCAAGATAAATACTTTAGTCGTTTTAGGAATTCCATTAGACAACTGAAATAGAGGTTGAATCACCTTCAATACTTCAAATGTTAAGTTTATTTTTCTTAAATGTTCTTGAAATTGCAGAGATTGCATCATCGAACCACTAGAGTGCTTTCACTTTGCTCTTACACTGCTATATTATATTAAGATATGTTATGCACTCTTTAGCTGGCCTTGGAGAGTCAACTGATCAAATGAGCAGAATGACTTTATCTTATCTCTGTTTTTCCATATGTGGGATGCTTCCTCAAAGAGTATGATACATATCAATTTCAGCTTTGCAAATCCGCCCAAATGCCTCAAGAAACAGTTTCATTCACACTCCTGCTTCCTGCAAATTATAAGGTTCAAATTCCCTTTTTTGCCTTTATTTATAAAACACTGAGAGGCAGGACAGCAGTGGGACAATCAGTCATAACCAACAGGGTACATCTGTGACTCCTTTCACTGGAATAAGACAAAAAAAAGTCTTGCAAAGATGTGTAACAATTGTCTTCTAATACCTGAGATAAGCCATAATTAATTTGACTAATGTTAGAGCCAATGACACTTGTTCTATATAACATCCTATATATGACATTGTAATCTGTATCAGAACCTGTTTCAGCAAAGATGTTGTCTTGTGATACGGATAAAAATTTTGGAATTTTTACCAAATCTTTTTTTTTTCTCCAAATAGTTATTACATTTTATTTTTCTTGCAGATTAACTCTATATACTTCCTGTTACTTTATGTGTTAAATTGAGAGTTACAAATAGAACCAGACCAAAAAATACAACTTCATGATATAAATATAAAACTTTGTTAGTATATAAAATTTTAAGAAAAGTCTCCAAAACAACCCAGGGAAAACAAAATAAACATTTTCTGATATCTCTGACTCACTTTTATGTCATTCATTCTTGTCTGACAGTTTGAGGTCAGCAGGGTACCACTCAAAGTCATCTGCTTGTTTTGCTGCTGTGAGGTTTCGAGTCTGTCATACGAGAATTCATCTGCCCTTTATGCTGATAGAGTGCTGGAGATCCTGCTTCTCAGAACCCTTGGCACAGGTCTCTGTTTTGAAGTTCTAAGGATGTATTCGCTGGATGTTTCTTTTAGAGGAATTAATAATTGGCCTCTGGTGTATTGCAGGGAGCCTCAGGCAAGGCAAGGGGAGAACAGAGACTACCTGTTGATGAAATAATGGATGGATTGTGTTATTTTATTACAGGAAATGACAATATCTGAATGACGGAATGTTATCCTCTATTGAGAGTAAATACGTGAACATATCTATAATTATTTTTAAAGATAAAGATTTTGATGTAAGACTATACTATAGAGTTGAAAGAATTGATATATCTCTAGTATTTCATTACATCTTAAAGGGTCTGAGTGTCAATCAAAGACAGATATTTTAGACTAGAAATTATATCTTCTATAAGTGATTTTGTTAGTAATTATGTCAACTTTACACTTAAATATTTATATATCACTGCATACCCAAAAGCATGGACAAAATCACTGAAGCATAGTCTAAATAATACTTAACTGTATAATATCAGCCTAGAAAAAAAATAATCTTGTCTCTTATTTGATTTGAGAGACTTCTCACTTTGGATGTTCAAAAAACAGGCAAGCTTACACTACTCTTGAGTTAGTAAAAAAAAAATGGAACACACCAAAATTACTATATATTCTCATCATCTCTCCTTTTATAATGTAACTTTACCATGAAAATTTGATAGTTAACTTTTTTACTATGAAATTGATTACTCCATTTTTTATTATCATTATTACATTGTACTAGTGTTCTCAGTCATTAATATTTAAATATATTCTATCAAGATGTGTCACCAAAATAGTATCAGATAATTCTGATCTTCAGTCCATTTGCCAAATGCCCTGTTTACCTATAGCTTTTGTATTAGTTAAAACTTACTTTGATTATATTTAAGAGAAGTAAAGTTTAGCTAACTTGAGAAAAACTTAGTATTGGAAACTAGAAAACTGCTAAGGGAAGAGGCAGTTCCAACTACGGAGGTCTGAGATCTGTGCTCATATGCAGGTTGATATTTTTTTGTTGTTGTTGGGGAAGCAAATGGACTCTCTTTACTTTTGAATGAGCGTAGCAGAGGTCTGAGAACATGGGTGGCCAACCAATATTCAGATATTCATCCCTCCAATGAATTTACATAAGAGTAAGTTTATTGATAAATTTGCCTCTTTGGCACTGTAATGTTGCAATATTATTGAAAATTAACTTTTTTTCTTTTGCAAATTCTGTTTCTTTTCCTTGCAACTACAGAGTTTTACATTCAAACTACAGGGAACTTCACATTTCTTTTCAGTAGTTCTCAGTATCTAAAGATGTGGATGACTACTTTCTAGTACCTATTTTACCTCCATCATCCCTACCTTTACCAAGTCCAGTGAAATGTAGATTATGAATGTGATAATAATTAGGGTTCCTCTTTCAGGGTTTTGAAATTGTAAAAGAGAGGAAATGAGACATGAGTACTTAGTATGTGGCTGAACATGTCTTTTTGGATCTAGAACAATTTAAGATCCGCCATATGTAAAAAAAGTAAAAAAATGCTTGACTCCTAGGGTAAGTAACATGAAGGAGAGAGACAGAAGTAAAGATGATGTATAAATATGGTATAAAGTCTGAAAATCTGAAACCATTTCTATTCCTTGGCTGTGATTCTAAGAATAGATTCATTCTAGACTTTTGGTCTGGCTTATATATTTGTGATATTATTTTGCTTAAGTGTTTCAGGTGTTTATTATTAGAAATAAATGTAAAATTAACTAATAGAGTTTGTCTGAGTTCTTTTGATGATAGCTGAATAGCAAGAATAGCAGAGTTTTAGGGAAAGTATACATTTCCTTTGCCCCAGCCTAAAATGGGTCATAAAATGCAGTGTAGAGAGAGAGAGGGAGAGGAAGAGGGAGGAGGAAGGACAGGGAGAGGGGACATCAAGACATCACTAGATTAAATTGTAAATGTGGTACCAGATAACCCAGGTTTTCCCACATAATTTCTTACATACTTGGCAAATATAATTTGTTCTCTTTTTTTGCTAAATAGAAAGGATTTTTGAATGAGAAAATAATGTTATAGTTATCACCCAGAATCTTATTCATTTTTTGCAGGCCATAAACTAGTGGAGGTTTCTCTCTAACTGGATATAATAAAATATAATTTATTATTTTTTCATTTCTCACTTCATTTTATCAGTTTTATCATTCATGAATGGGATTTTAAAAAATGTATTAAAAATTATTGGGGTGGCATTAATTAACAAAATCAACTAAGTTTCAAGTGTATCATTCAACAATAAGTCATATATATATATATATATACATATGTATATATATATATACATATTGCATTGGGTATTCACCACCCAGAGGTAGAGTTCTTTCTGTCACCAAATATTTGACTCCTTTTACCTCTATCTACCTCCCCTTTCCCCCACTTCCCTCTGGTAATCACTAATCCTTTGTCTGTATCCATGAGTCTATTTGTCATGTTTGTTTGTTGCTTTCAGTTTTATATCCTACATATGAGTGATATCACGTGGGTTTTAACTTTTTCTGACTGACTTATTTCACTTAGCATGATTATCTCAAGATCCATTGATGTTGTTGCAGATAGCGCTATTTCATCTTTTCTTATGGCTGAGTAGTATTTTATTGTATATAATCATCTCTCATAGGGCACTTCAGTTGCTCCCATGTCCTGGCCACCATGAATAATGCTGCTGTGAACATCAGGGTGCAAATATCTTTTCAGATATGACTTTTCAAGTCTTTGGGGTAAATATTCAGTAGAGGAGTTGCTAGATCATATGGTAGATCAATTCTTAGTTTTTTGAGGAACCTGCATACTATTTCTAGTGGCTATACCAATTCACATTCCCATCAGCAGTGTATGAGGGTTCACTTTTCCCTGCAACCTTTCCAACATTTGCTATTACTTGTCTTGTTGATGATTAGCCATTCTAACAGGTGTGAGGTGGTATTTTATTGTGATTTTGATTTTCATGTCCCTAAGAGCTAGTGAAGTTGAACATCTTTTCATATGTCTGTTAGCCATTTGTATGTCTTCTTAGGAGAAGTGTCTCTTCAGACCCTCTGCCCATTTTTAATTGGATTATTTGTTTTGTTGTTGTTGTTGATTTGTATGAGTTCTTTGTATATTTTGGATATTAGGCCCTTATCAGAGGTGTTGTTTACAAATATATTCTCCCGTTCGGATGGTCACCTCTTGACCTTGCTGACAGTTTCTTTTGCTGTGCAGAAGTTTTTAAATTTGATATAGCCCTATTCATTTATTTTTGCTTTTACTTCCCTTGCCTTTGAGGTCAAATTCATAAAATCCTCTCTAAGTCTATGTTTTCTTCTATGCAGTTAATTGTTTCAGGTCTTATATTTAGTTCCTCGATCCATTTTGAGTTAATTGGTGTGTGGTGATAGCCAGAAATCTAGTTTCATTCTTTCGCAGGGGGTTTTCACGTTTTCCTAGCATCAGTTATTTCTCTTTTGTATGTTTTGGCTT
>CM053501.1:90243315-90261241 GCA_028627145.1 Eidolon dupreanum
GGCCCATCTACTCTGTGACCCACAGCAGGTCTGTGTAGGTACTCTGGGTGCTGGTGGCTCATTGCCAGTGCATAGTCAGTTCATGGAGGGTCCAGAGCCATTAAACAGTCTATAAGGGACATGGGAGGAGCAAAGATTTTTTAAATTGAGATGTGATTGACATGTCACATTAAATTAGTTTCAGGCATACAACACGATTCCATATTTGGTTACATTGCAAAATGATGGTCTATATTGAGTCATGGTAATTGTTTCTCAGTTGGTATTTAAATAAATAGTGTCTGTCTATGTTATATTTTCATTAAGTATAATCCTTGCAATGATGGCAAACAAGTAAACTTTTCATGTAGATTCTTGCAAAGTGAAAATATGTAAGGGGGCGATATTTATGTTTTTAGTTTGTTAAGGAATATGAAGTCATTAACTGATTGGAAAATGATTGGATGGGATGGGGCGAGGAACTAGACCTCTGAAGCTTGGGTTAGACAAGGTTGTGTCACAACTGGTAGTGATTGTTGTTGTTGTTTTGCTTCTTATGGATTACAAAATAGTTTAAACACAAAGGTGTAAAATATTTTAGTCTTTGTATCAGTATACAATTCCACAGTAACAAATTTCATCTATTAAAATTTTTAAACCTGTATATACACTTTCTGATTATTCTTTCTGCCTTTGTGGATGAGATACAGATATTTTTGTATCCATGACAGAGAAAAAATGAATCATTTTGTCTTTTTGTATTAACCCAATGAAAAATTAAATTAACACGAGGAAGTGTGCTTATTTGAAGGACACATGTTTTCATGTTTATGAAGAAGTCACATTACTTTTTAACTAAGTTAATGGAGTGGCTTACTACTTAGTTAATTATTTGGTCATCCTATCTTATTTAGTGCTGGTTGGTGTTAGTCAGACAACTAACTTTTCAAAATCATTCAAAAAGTTGAGATATGAGTGAAAGTTAAATATTCTTGGCAGATAATATGAAGGTAATGACTGACTCTTCACTCCAACAATGGCATTTTTTCAGAATCTATACCACTTTGACCTCTTTTTCAGTATTTCAAATTGTAAAACTCCATAAATTTTTTCCATCTGGCAAGGAACTCTATTAGCAAAATGCATTGCCATCTTCAACTGTCAAGTAATTTATGATCTAATATGAGAGCAAGAGATGTTTAAAAATAAATGGATATCTTTTCCTACCAAGTGCATGAGACATCTTCTCATCTGACAAATTTAAAATTGGTATTTATCAACATAGGGGAAATATGGCAAGATACCAAAGTTTAAATTCACTCTGTTCTATCAACCTATAGTATAATGAGCTGTCACGCATGTCACAAGCAATCACTGTCTAAATTTTTATCCGCTTTGAACTTGAGGAATGGCCCTTTTTACTGTTTTCATTTTCTGTTCTCACTTACCATCAAATATTTTTTGAAGTTTTAGATACGTTTTATAAACACATAATATATTAGAAAAAAACACCTTTAGAATCTTTTGTATGTATTTTGCAAGTCAAATACACTCCTTTCATGACTATCCCCATCTTAATTTCTACTCTTTAATAATATTCATGGTGTTATCATATTTCCTTCAGATATGGTACATACTGTTATTCATATTGTGTGAATGAAAAGTTAAGCAAACCTCACCTCTAAAATTATTTAAATTAATTTTAACTTAATAACTACAAGTAAAATGGCATATTCTTTGCTAAGCAAGTAGATGGCATAAGAATATACTGCTAAGTCCTTTGACAAACACAACTTGAGAGGTTTAAAATCATAATTGTTTTATAATGAAATGTTATTTCATAAAAAAGCTTCATTTTCATATTATTTTTAAAATACACCAGAAAGTTATAAAATGGCAGTTGGTCAAACAACACAATGCTCTATATAATTTCTCATGAGGTTAGTGGATGTCAGAGTAAAATTGTACCAGAGTCCATTAAGTTTATGGAATGATGAAATAACTTTGTTTATGTAATTTTTATTTTATTTCATTTTAAAATGTATTATGAGATATTTTATAAGTACAGACATGTATAAAGAATGAGATAACAAGCATTAGTGTGTCCACTGTTGAAATCGAAACTAAAAAATAATAAAAATAGTTTTGAAATTTCCTGTGTAATGCTTCTTGATCTCTACCTTGACTTCCCTTCCTATCCTACCCCATCCAAAGTACTCAAATACTCTCCATAGTGGGTATTTGTCAATCATCTAAAATTTCGCAGAACCTTGCTACATATGTTTGTAAATAACTGTGTAGTAGTATTCTGTATATTTAAATGTTACATTATTGGTGCTTATCGTTTCTATAATCTATGGCATTCTAATTTCTATTCAGGAATATAGTTTATTTCATGTCGTAAGTATACTAGGATATATTCAAAACTGCTATGTGAATTTACATTTAAGTTATTACTATAGATTTTTTGACACAAACAACACTGATGAGAACATTTCTGTGACTGTCACTTGGGCACAGATGTGAGTTTTCTCAAAGATATATACTTAGAAATATAATTGCTATTTTGTAGAATAGTGTATTTTTTAAATACATCAAATATTGCTGGATCTTCTTCCAAAGGCTGAAACCGTTTGCAACTGAAATGTTAGTGTATAAGTGTATTTCCCTTTTTTATTTTTTTGCAGATTTGATAATACTTGATCTTGTCATACCTTAGTGATTCTCATCAGAAGACAGTTATACCCCTGAGGTTTGATGATGTCTGTACTTTTTTTTCTAGTGTGGTCTCTAGAAGCTTTTTTTTTTTTTCCTTAACTGTGACAAAATATACAAAACATAACCATTTTAATCATTTTAGGTGTACGGTTATGTGATATTAAGAATAATCACATTATTGTACAACCATCACCACCATCCATATCCAAAATTTTTCATCTTCCAAAACTAAAACTCTGTACCCATTGAACACTAATTCCCCATTCCCCAAACCCTGCTCCCTAGCTCCTGGCAACTGCCATTCTACTTTCTGTCTTTATGAATTTGACTAAGTACTTCATACAGGTAGAATCAAACTGTAATAGACAAAGGTTGGCTAATGTGAATGAGGCTTTTACAAATATCAGTGTTCAAATATCTGTGTAAATCCATCCTTCCAGTTCTTTAGAGTACTTATAGAGTGATACTGCTAGATCATATGGTAAGTATGTTTAATTTTTAGGAACCATAATGCTGTTTTTCAAACTGACTGCACTCTATTGTATCCCACTAGCAATGCACAAGTATTCTAATTTCTCCACATCCTAACACTTGTTATGTTCTTTTATCTTTAAAAAAATAATAGCGATAATTATCTGGAGATTTTTGCTTGTCACAGTCTGAGGGATATTACTGACATGTTAGTGTGTAGTGTTTGGGGATGTGGCTAAACATCCTATAACACACAGGACAGGCCTCCCAAAAAAGAATATCTAGCCCAAGATGTCAGTAGTGCCAAGGCTGAGAAATTTGGTTATACTTAATTATTTTTTAACAAATTCATGACTGTAAAATGGCATGTAACTATATAAATTAAAAAATATATATATATAGACATATTATCTAATATTTGTTATAAAATTGTTGTCAATTCCACATGTTTTTATTGGAACATTTTTGAGTTACATTGATAGACCAAATTTATCAAGTTTATATTTATGATTTGATTTAACCAGAAATACAGTAAATATATGCATTGATTGAGGTCTCCTTATATGTTTAATGTTAATTTATATCTTTATCTTCTTCAGCCATGCTATAATTTTAAGAAACTTGAACTTCCCATGTGTCATTTTCTCGTCTTGTACTGTTTATTTTTGGTATTTAATCCACATGTATTTAAAAATATATAAGTAGTTATTACTATTTCTATTGATAATAACAAAGGTTTAGTAACATTTTGTCAATATGTTTTTCATCATCTCTTCTTGCATCCCACTTCTATATTCAAGTATCATTTTTATTTTATTAAATTATATCTTTACATTTCTTACATGAATTAATGAAGGCAACATCTGGCAAGCACTAAAGAGAATAGACAGAGTCCATACAATTGAATGACAGTCATACCGAGAGCAACTTTTTTTACACAATGATAGAATTACAATGGAATAATTGTAAATAAATTACAATAGAATAATCTATTTAAAGTCTTAATGAAAATAATTGTGAAACTAAAATTTCATACCCAAGTAGACTTAATTATAGTGAAGATAGAATAAATACATTCCAAATATGATAGTCTATTACCAAAAGTTTCTTCCTTAGATATGCAACACAAATGAAAATAAAACAGAATGAAATAGTGCAGTATGAGAGGCAGTAGTGAAAAAGAATCCAATAATTCTGTGTGTGTGTGTGTGTTTTTTTATTTGTTGATTATCTGTTTGTTTTGACTATACCCTGTTAGTGACTCAGTGTATTTTTCAATATGAGAACAAATAACTTTCCTTTCTGGAAAAACCTTAGCCAATACATCAGTGTTCTATTGTTTTCTGGTACTTCATTCACAATTTAAGTACTCCAACCTTGTGTTCTTTTTCTTGTATTCTGATTGTGCATGCTTTTGAACACACTATTCTTTCCATCACTACTAATTTTCTTATGTTATTTAAAAATTTTTCACTATTATGTGTTTATTTTCTATTTTGAGATTTTCATATCTATTTTATTTCTTTCACCCTATATTCTTGGAGTTTACTTTGTTTTTATTGTGATTTTGATTTTTTTTTTTGCTTCTTGAAATGAATATCCCTTTTTTTTTATAAGACTTTATTTCTTTAGAACGGTTTTATGTTTCAGCAATATTGAGAAGGAGGTACAGAGATTCTTCATACATCTCTATGCCCGCGTACACTCATTGCCTCTCTCACTGTCAATATCCCACACCAAAGTGGAACATTTGTTTCAGCTAATGAACCTACCTTGACACATGATCACCCAAAGTCTGTAGTTAACATTATGGTTCACTGTTGGTGTTGTACATTTTACAGGTTTAGATAAATGTATAATGTTATGTATGCATCATTATGATAAAGAGTATTTTCTTTGCTTTATAAATCCTCCATGTAAAGCCTATTCTTCCCTTCTCACCCCTACAATCTCTAGAAACCATTGATCTTTTTGTTGTCTCCGTATTTTTTCTTTGTTCAGGATGTCATATAGTTAGAATCATGTAGTATACATAGCCTTTTCAGATTGGCTTCTGTCATTTAGTAATGTGCATTTAGGTTTCCTCCATGTTTTCATGGCTTGATAGCTCATTAATTTTCAGTGCTAAATGAGATCCCACTGTCTGCATGTACCACGGTTTATTTATTCATTCACCCACTGAAGGATATCTTGATGACTTCCAAATTTTGGCAATTATGACTAAAGCTGCTGTAAATATCCATGTGCAAATTTTTGTGTGGACATAAATTCTAACTCTTTGGGGTTAGAATTTATCACCAAAAAATGTGATTACTGATCTTGTGATAAGTGTATGTTTAGTTTTATTGGAAACCACCAAACAGTCTTCTTAAGTGGCTGTACCATTTTGCATTTCCACCAGATATGAATGAGAGTTCCTGTTGCTTCACATCGTTGCCTATCTATGTTGTTCACAGTGGTTCTTTATTTTGGTCTTTCTAATAGGTGTGTAGTGGTATCTCATTGTTTTGATTTACATTCCCTGATGACATATGATGAGTATTTTTTCATATGCTTATTTGTCTTTTATCTATCTTCTTTACTTAGGTATCTATTAAAGTCTTTGACTCCTTTTTTAATTTAGATTGTTTGTTTTCTTATTGTTAAGTTTTAAGAGTTCTTTTTATATTTTGGATAACAATTAATTATTAAATATGACTTTTGCAGTATTTTCTCCCAATCTGGCTTGTCTTCTCTTGACATTGGCTTTTACAGAGAAGTTCTTAATTTTAATGAAGTCCAGTTATTCATTAATTTTCTCATGGATTCTGCCTATGGTGATGTATCTAAAAAGTCATTAATACACCCAAGATCATCTAGGTTTTCTGAAAATTATCATCTAGACGTTTTACATTTTTTTTCTTTATATCTAGATCTACGATCTATTTTGAGTTAATTGTTGTTAGGGTCTTTATTTTTTAACCTTTTATCTCACCAAACAATTTCTCAAAAATTTCTTTAGTTCTGCCTTTCAATTTATTATGTCCCTCTTAAGCTTTGTAATGCCATTTTTAACCTATTACTTAACTTTTATTAATGATACTGTTTCACTTCTAGTAGTTCACCCTGGTAATTTTTAGTCTATCTCTATTTATATTGCTGTTATTTTAAAAGATTTTTATACTATCCTTTAGAAATTGAAATAGTTTATATAGACTTTTAGATTGTTTTGTAATTTATAGATTCTTGGATGATTCCTCTGTTTATTGGACCTATGCACCATCTTTAATTCTATAATATATCTTATAATTATTTTTGTGAATTTACCTTAAGCAAAAATGATCTTAGTTGAATTACAATAATTTTGGTTTAGGGGTTCACTGCTTCTAAAACTAGATGTTTTCATTAGGCTGAGGATTGATCCTTCATAAGTGGGATAAGTGTCCTTATCAGAAGAGGTCTGAGAACTAGTTACTTCTCTTTCCACTATGTGAGGATAGTCAGCAACCTGAAACTCAGAAGAGGACCCTCACCAGAACCTGGCCAGAACCTACCTGATCTCAGACTTCTAGCCTCCAGAACTCTGAGAAAAATATTTCCATTGTTGAGAAGTCACCCAGTTCATGACATTTTATTGTAGCAGCTCAAGCTAAGATACTCTATTTTTTATGATAAATTAGAAACATTTAATTTTATTAAATTTATTTTAGGTGACTTTGGTTAATAAAACTATATAGGCTTCAAGTGTACACTTTAATAATACATATCTGTATATCGCATTCTGTGTTCAGAACCCAAAGTCAAATCTCCTTCTTTAACCATATGTTTGACTTCCTTTACTCTTCTCTATGCTCCCCCCCATTTCTCCCTTTCCCTCTCATAGCCACTAAACTGTTGTCTGTGTCTATGAAGGTCTGGTCTCGTTAGTACTTGGGTGGGAGAAACAATGTTTTAAATTCACAGTATACTTGAAGAATAAATATATAGTGAAATTTTTCACATTTGCTAAATTAATTTGAAAAATGTTAAGAATCACTATGTATATAATACTTTTAAAGTCACTGTATTAGATACTATTAGACAAGAAATAAAAGAATATATGTGATATCAGCAGTTCAGTAAAGAAATAAAATTGACAAAAATAACAACAGTTGTTTTTCAACAGAAACCAGCTACACAAATTTGTGTGTGAGAAATGTGTGCCTGATTCCCCAAAGGAAATATTATGTCCCATTTTGTCATTTCATCGAATGTGTTCCCACAAAGCAAAAAATTTTATTAATAAGACCTCACTGAACTACACTGTTGAATTTTTAAGATTACCTTGGGACTTAAAGCTAATAATAATAAGGTTTCAAGACACATCATCTTACCATGACCAGGTCAGTAACTTGGACATAAAAGTCAAAGAAGAGTAATGCAAAAGTAGTTCTAAATGAATGCTAAAACAGGGAATGGGAAATGGGTGAATGTGTCTCTCAGAAACAGAAAAAAGAAAAAACATGATAAACAGTGAAGATAGTAATACTTTAAAAGAGAATAATAGAAATTTGAAGTTATTTTATTGCAGCTTGAATCAGATAATAACAAAAATATTAATTAGAGTCTCTTTCTTATTTAGCTATTTAATTAACATTTGTCTGTTTTGATCCACATGTGCTTGAGTGTGTGCACATGTTTTTTATTATTTGTCTTTATCAGGGTATTGTCTGTTGTGTGTAGTGTGTGTGATGTGAAGATAATATTGATGAACATACCCGAACTCAGCTATTCACCAGTGTGTCCTCGGCGTTTAGATATATTACCCTTCAATAAATATATATCAAAATGTAATAAATAAGTAAAAATCATTGCAAGACCTTTGGTCCTGTCCAAAATGTTCAGGGACATTTGGTCCATGCCAAAAAGTCCCTGATATTTGGTCCTGTCCAAAACATCCATAGAAACATCTGGTCGATGATTTGTTACAGAATACAAACACTGTTTAAATTGTACAGATGTAACGTTTTATTTTTTTGTAATTCATGAGGAATCTTAGATATCATATTTATTTTTGTTCTTCCTCCTCATGAATTCAGCAGGTTACTCTAGAGTTGATGAGTAATTGCTCTCAAGTATATATCAACATGATTGTTGGCTTTCTATTCATACTGTGAACAGATTTGGTGATGCAAATTGGATTCTGTCGGTATTGCCAGGAAATTAGTGGCTAAATCACCAATATCCTGGGTGATTTACCTGTCTATGGCTCTGATGTTTATCTTTTCACATTTTGAGAACCTTTCAGCAGAGACCAAAAATCTCTTTGACATTTCGGACAGAACCAAATATCAAGGACATTTCAGCCTGGTCCAAATGTCTCCATGAATGTTTGAACAGGACCAAATGTCCTGCAAGGTCAAGCTTTAGTTACTAATTTAGTTACTTCATTCAGCTCTTAGAATATCTATCACCTACGCTGAATTTCTCGACCTCTGTCAAGTGTAAAACAAATAAAAAATAAAAATATTACCCAACTGCTTTTAGAAAAGAGAGAATAGAACCTTTCCCAACTTGTTTTTGAGGCTACATATACTTAATGTCATTATCTGACAATCACATTACATTAAAAGAGAATTATAGAGTGATATTTCTCATAAATCCTAGATAGAGTATTAGCAAACTGTATTTAAAAAATACTTTCAAAAATGCATGCTGGAACAAATAAGCCTTACCATACTAATGCAAAGTTAGCTCAACATTCTAAATTAATTAATGTATTTTTCACATTAATAATACCAAGGAGAAATAACATATGATTACCTCAAAAGATGCAAAAATGCATTTGGCAAAAATCTTTAACACCCATTCATTACAAAATTCTTTTATCTAAGAATTAAAAGGAATTTTCACAATCTGATGAAAGATAGCTGAAAAAAACTTAACCAGTTCCAAATAGTTCATTGTTCAAATATGTTTTCAATAAGTCTGTTGCTTCCATTTTTATGTGTTTAATGTATGGTTTCTAATGAATTAATATATGTAAAGTTTTTGGAGCTGTGTCTGTAATATTATATGTGCTATATAATTGTTTGCTTTTAGTATTTACCCCAAAGCACATACACTTTTTCATCCTGAAGTATTTATTCCATGTTGTCTTCTTATGTAATGAAATAAGGTATATTTTTCAGTATCATTTATCCAAGTCACTTTTCCACAGAAGCATGAAAATAAGTGCCCACAAAGATATTCTGTGTTCTTTTATTAAACCATTAAACCATCCTCATGCCTTGATCTTATTATTATAGTCAAAGTTATATTGTCTATTAATTTTAAATTTCTCAAATCTCCTGCTTTCAGTATCTTTAAAAGAGTCATCTGATTAGGTAAATTACATATAGGATATTTCCCTTTTGATCAAATCAAAATCAACAGACTTTATTTAAATTTGAAAATAGCACTTTGCCATATGACATAATCCAATCATGGGAGTTACATCGATTATATTAATAGATTCCCCCACATTTAAAGGGATAATAAAAAGCACATACGCATATACCAGGGAGTGGCAATCTTGGGGGCCATATCAAAGTTCTGCCTACTACATATTAAAAAGTCTATTTTTACTATTACCTAAACTTCAGATTATTTCTTATTCTACTCCAAGTATTAGAAGTGATACATAAGTAAGCCGTATTCTTTATTCCACCAATCTTCAGAATGTAGCCGATGAACTTCAAAGAGTGTGGCTGGGCATATGGATTTGTGTAATTGTTCGTTTAAAATGAAATCTCTCCCTCAGTAAAGGAGGATAATGATAATTAATATAGTTAATAATTGACAGATAATAATAGTTAATATAGTTAATAATTTTCTTAATAAAAATAATAATAATAAATTATTCTGTCCTTATTTAGATTACATAGTGTATTCATTTTGTTATTTCCAGTTTTTAAAACTGATTTCAGCCTCTAAATCTCTAAGCCCAATAACACGTCATCACTTTTTTATATTTCTAGTATTGTAGAACATATTAGTGCCCATCATTACTACCCTGCCTTTGGTACCTGTCCATGCAGTGGTGTATTATAGTGTTCCCCTGTTGAACATGGCTATATGATATGCTTTATCTAATGGAATGAAAATGGAAAGGCCCTGTTTTTTCTAGACTGAGGATTTAAGCAATAGTGAGTGGTTTACAATGTTCTCTTTTCCTTCTTTCTAAAATTATAAAAGTATATGTTGAGATGAACCCCCATTCGATATTGCAAAAGGGACATAGAGGATCAGTGACAAATAAATTTTTGTTGAAAACCACCTGAATTTTTTTTTCATTGTTATATGTAGCTCTTTTCAAAGTATTCTCATTAGTTATGGAACAGTCTTGCAGAACACTTTTACTATCGATAAACATTTTCTTTTGGTTGTGTTTGTGTGTGAGAGAGATATATGAAAACATACTTTAATTAGCTCCCTCCCTTATGAAGTTACTAGCAGGGAAAAAAATTAAATGGCCATGAGACTTAGTTCTGTATAATTATCTACTTTATTCAAATGCTCATATGATCACTCCCCTTGATAAAACAGTACTCTAGGACTTTGACTTATTCTAAATCCTCCTCCTCTTCTTTAATGGGTTTTCTATGTGTGGTGCATGTGTGTGTGTGAGAGAGAGAGACAGACAGACAGACAGAGACAGACAGAGACACAGGTGGAGACGGGGGAGAGAGAGAGAGAGATCCACCTGAACTAACTCCTTGATTATTCCTTGCTTTCACATGTCATTCTTAAGATGCCTCATTTGCTCTGACCTCAGGCTTTCTCTCTTGACTATAATTCATTTTATCATGTCAAGAAATTTCTTCTGGCCTTTTGTACCTGAGGATCAACTAAGTTAACACAGGCTTGTTAATCTGCATCTTTACTAGATTCAGCCATAATACTTAGCGGATCTATATACACTTGCACTGAGCAGTCAATTTTTCTTGCATGTTCTTTTTCTTACAGTAGAATCCAGCCATTGTGAAGGGCAGTAGTTCATTGCTTTTTCTTTGTATTGCTCTATCATAACTGGTCAGCCTCATCAAGAATAAGTCATTGAATTTATTTTCAAATGTTGATGGTATATGTCGCTTGCCCTGTGATATTTTGTGAGGCCCCAGTAACATTTTTTTTGTTTTGTTCTCACATTTAGATTATGTAAGAAGTGAATAGATTGGGCATTAAGGGGAATTTTGAACTAGCCTATAATATTTTCAGTGTTTGTGAAAATATACAAGAAAAACACAGGTGATATTGTCATTTTGAAATAAAACACCTGACACTCTTTGACGGATATGTATTTCTGTTTTTGCCATGCCATTCTTCTGAAGTAAGACATCAACTTTATGTCGACCTAATATTGCTCCTGATCACTAATAATCCTTCATGACATGTCACATCAGTGTAACACAAAATGAACTAAAGCATGCGCATGTACCTATAGTCTTAAAAAGTGAAATAAAGATGCTAACCTGGGTTAAGCCTCTTGAGTATGAATCATCAAAGGAGATGTTTTTGTTTCAAAAGACACATAGCATGCTTATTTTTCTGTCTTTAGTATTTTGACAGTGGTTATATTAAATGTTGATATTTTAAGTTTGGAATTGATAAAATTAAATTGATTCTAATTTTATTTAAGTGCAGAGATAAACATAAGGCAAAGAGTAATCATTAAAATGGCAGATTTTTATTTATACGTAACTTTGCCTGCCATAAAAATAGCACTTATACCACAGTTGCATTCATATGCATTTACAAGGGCCAGATTATTATATGTTTAGGCCTAATTTAACTATGATAAGAATAATGTTTTCCCTTCAAGGAGTTGATAATTCAGACTCAGCTGTGTATTTGGGGGCAGGGGAGCTGGGACATATATATATTTTGACACCTGGTAATAATTCTTGCAAATAAAATAAGAAAGTATTACAGATAAATGAAATAGGAAGGCAAGATTAACACTAACAATGATGAGAAACTAGATTCAGGTAAGTCTTCACAGAATAAAATGGCATGATTTTTAAAAAAAGTTTCAGAAATAAGTGATCGAAAAAATACATGTAACAGGTACATATATTAGTCTGTGAAAGAAGTCAAGACAGGTCACCCCAAGATATGCCTCTTAGGTATATTGATTATTTTGAGCTGAAGATACTTGAAATACAGCAAATACAGGGAAAGGCTTCCTCTGAATACCACTTATCTGCCTAAAGACAGATCTTCCAAAAGGACCAGATTGTCATACATCCTCTCTCTAGGAATTTCATTAACCAGGATAGATTGACTCTTATCACAGGAGAGAAGACTAGAAGTTTGGCACCACATCTAGACAGACTTTGTCACACATTATCATATCTCTCATCTATTTTCTCAACACTTATTTATCTTTCCTAAAAAGGATTTGCTCCATTCTAAATTGCCTATATTCCCTCTTCCCTGTTATGACAGTATATAAGCTCTCAAATTTCCCCACCTTTTTTGTATCCATTTTTCCTTCCCTACATTTGCTAGGGCTGCCATAAGAAATACCATAAACTGGGTGACTTAAGAGAAATTAATTTCTCTTAAGTAAGTTTAAGTTCAGAAGGCCAGAAGTCCAAAATTCAGGTATTGGCAGCATTGGTCTCTCTCCTTGACTTAAAGACAGCCAGATACCTTCTTGCTGTGTTCTCATCTAGCCTTTCCTTTGTGTGTGTGTGTGTGCACCCACGTGGGCTCTTCCTCTTCTTATAAGGGCACTATCCTATTAGATTATGGGCCCATTCTTATTACCTTTTTGAAACTTAATTTCCCCTTTAAAGACCTATGTCCAAATACAGTCACATTCTAAGGTACTGGGGTTAAAACTTCAACAGAAATTTCAAGGGAACACCATTCAGTCCATAACAAGACATTATAAAAATGGACAGAAAGATAGTGATGAACTTGAAAAGTTAGGTGGTGGTAATGTTTGTGGAATGGGGAATAAGAATGTAAGAGTGATAACTAGTTTACACAATTTGTCATTTTGTCTGTTGTCAATTGCGTGTGTGTGCAAGTATGTTTGCGGGCTCTGCATCTTTTTAAAATTAAAAGCAGGAAATTAATGTTTATCAAATGATTTTTTTTCACTTCATGTAATACCATTTTCTTTTTGATTGCCTATTTTCTTAGTAGCCATGAGTGTAAATTTAAGTATTCATTGACTTTCACTTAACATTTACTCAAAATGTTATCATCTGTATTTATAGATGTTTCCACTTTCATAATTTTTTATTTGTATGATAAATCAATATTTCATAAAATAAATAAATTGCAGTTAGTAGAGTTTATTCAAAATGACAATATTTTTATCTAGTGCAGCACAAAAAAAATCACCCCAAATTAAAATGACTCAGAACAACTTTTTATTATTCAGAATACTAACAAACTAATCATATAATTAAAATTAAATATTGGCTTTCATAACAGTTAAGATTTTCTCTCCATCAAAAGACCTCATGAAGAAAGTGAAAACACAAATAGTGTAAGACAATGTCTGTTTGCTATGTCCATATGAACTCATATCCAGAACATGTAAAGAGCTTCTACAAATTAACACGAAAAAAATTTTAAAAATGAGAAATATTCCTTGAAAAGAATTTTAAGATAAATGATAGTCAACATTACTAATCATTAGGGAAATGCAAACTAAAATACAAAGAAATATTGATACACAGTTACTAGAATAACTGCAGTTAACTATATCTCAAAATATCAAGTGAACATAATAGGGTAAGCAGGTGAACTCTCATAAATTGCTGGTGGGGTGTATAATTATAAAACCTCTTTGGGATAACTGGCCATTTCCATTAGATCCACTGTTAATTAGATCCACAAGAAAAGTCCACACAAAGACAAGAACATTTATAACAGTTATTCATAATAATTAAAATCTGGGAAAAAACCATATGCTTAACAGTCGGGAATGAATAAATTGTGAAAAATCTTATATGGAATACTACTGAGTAGTACAAAAGAATACATTTCTAAAATATATAACATGAATAAGCATCAGAGATAATACTGTTCAGTGAAGTCAGATAAAAAAAATGTTATCTATTGGATGATTCCATTTATTGGAAGTTGTAGAATACTTAAAGCTAACTGATCATGAGAGAATTCAGAATAGTAGTTATCTTTGGGGGCTAGGTTAGACTGAGAATGGGCAAGAAAGTACCATCCTGGCTACTAAAATTATTCTGTATTTTGTTCTTGGTGGCAGTTACATGAGAGGATATGCATGTAAACATCATCATGCTGTACTTACAGGTTTAATTCACTTTGTTGTTTTACTATATATATTTTGCCCCTTGATTTTAAAAAACAAAATACCCACATACGTGAAAAATGTATCTCAGCTTTTAATTAACAAATTAATTTTTTCCCTAAGAAATGTGATATTCAAAATTAGGAAATAGTTTACCTTCTCCATTATCAGAAAAAGAAATCCTTATTCTTGCCCGTAATCATTAGACATAAAACAAATGATTGTTTTTTGTTAATAATCTTTCGAAGGTAATAATATACAATAGAAATGGTATCACATGTAATCTCTTAGAAATGTTGTTATATAAATAACAACAGAATGGTGGACTTAATATATCAATAATAATTACCAAGTACACAGTCAAAAGAGTATTTCCACAAAGGTATTTGAACATTAAAGTGTAGCCAGATAATCTAGAAGTTTGTGTTATGCAATTTCAAAGCTATGTTCAAAGAAAAATGCAGTTAAATCATTATCAGAAAACAGCTTGTTTGTTCAGACATAACCTGTAATTTCACACATTCCTGTTTCATGTTTTGAGAGTATCAGTCATTAATAGAGTCTTCTCAGAAAGCTTCAGTCCATTGTGAGATTTCTTTTTTGATAAAGAGTATTATAATTACAAACAAATAAACAGGCAAACTGTGATATGGAAATTAAAATAGCATATGGTAGACGTGAATGCAAAATATGTCTTCTAATTAGTCATTAGAGATGTTTTGGCTAATGCTACCTCACTAATGGAACTGTATTTCTACAAAGTTGTAGACTTTATCAAAGAAACTCCTTCCCATAATGAGAACCTTCCAGCATGTTATTGGTACCTACCTTACCTTTTTAGACATATATTTATGTTTTCTATGTTTAATTTTTTTCATCCTTTATCCTTTATATGGGGAAACTAGGGCTCACAGAGGTCAAAAATCACTTTTAGAATTCCACAGTTAATAGGAAGTAGAAGTAAGACTTGAACTGGTTTAGGATATGTCTCCAGAAGCTTTATGGGAATAAGAAAACATTATTGCTACTTCGTTCCATAATCATTACAAAATTTTAAAATATGGTCTTATATATCAATTTTCCAACATCAATCTGTGAATTGACTTTTGCCTTGCGAGCAAAAAATATTGATTTGGTGTCAAAAGTCACAGATTCAATGAGACCTACATTTTTCTAATTTGAATTCTTTAGTTACTGTCTATTTATTGTGATCATCTACCACAGAGATATTAAATTTGTTCTTAAAGTACAAATGATCATCCTTGAAAGATGTTGTTATATTTTAAGCCAATGTTTTAATATTTATAGAAGGAGTAAGTGATACTTTACATGTAGCAAGAGAAGAAAGGCACCTTTACTGTGAAGAATCGTTCATATTACCTCAACCTACATTATTCAAGAGACAGGACTATGAATCATAGAAAGGTAGGCTAATGAAACTTACCAATCCATATTCTTTTTTGGAGCACTTGACTTAAACCACATTCAGTATGATTCTGTGATACAGAGAATCTACTATCTAGTAGGCTAATGATGACAATTAAATATTGAATGTGAAAAGGAGAAATGCTGTATTTTGAGTAAGGTGATAGAGGAGTTAAGAAAAAAATCAAATGGAAAGAAATGTAGATTTTTTTTTACTGTTTCATAACATCGAAAGTTTGCCAAATACCTAAGTATCAACTTTAATGAAGTCTTCTGCTAAATTGAAGATATTTTACAAAGATATTTATAAAAATAAAATATATAAGTATATTAATTACTATAACTCCATTATTTAGAACAGTGCCTAACAACGAGTAGGCACATTAGTAAATCACTAACCAAATAATAGGATATGGTTAATAATTATTTGTTGAATAAGAAATAAATGAATAAATGAATCTAAAAATTAGAACTGGAATTGCCATTAAAATGCAACCTATAGATGCTAAAGAATCCTCTTTTGAAAATAGTTTTGGCTAATACTGACAATTTGAGAATTAAAAATACTGTCTTTCATGCTCTTTCATTACAAATCTGAATTCAGATGCTGTAAAAAGGAATCCATATCATCTATATATTCTTAAACTCTTGAAGTTAAAGATCTCAGCATGTTTTACTCTAATTTGAAATATGAATTATGTTATTGAAATTAACAAATAATCAATATTAAAATAAATTCAGGTAAATTAAATCTTGTGTCATTGCTGAATGACTGTAAACAATAATAGTGGATAAAATCACATACATATTAATTATATTAACAAAAGTTTCAGTCTTAGTAGCTGAGGAATAGAAGATTGAAAATTCACTAAATTGAGATTTCAAACAAAGATTAAAATTTTACTTCTGCACTCCAAATGCTTTGTTCTTCTAAACTGAGTTGAAATAGACTATATAAACTGTTGAATGAGATATCTTAATTCCAATCACAAAATCCCACAACTTGTTCACATATTTCTAACAAAAAGTAAAAAAAAGCTCTTCCCAAATAAAATAAAGAATAGAAACATGTCATAGTTGCTATGAATATATATACTCTTAAGGTACATTTTATTTTTTCAATATTATATATCAACCATTTGACATTAATATGCTTTATTTATAATGATATTGTTTGTTTTACAACATTTTAAAAATGTATATACAGTGTCATTTTTTCAGACTTAATCATCAATTAGGTATTAAGTTTGCTGCCGGAGTAAGATTTCAAGGAACTAAACAGTTCAGAAGGAGATAATTTTGTTATAGTTGCAAAACTAGTCTCTTTAATGCATCATCTTAGGTTTTGACATTTCAATCTGTTACAAGAATCCTTTGTTAATTGGATTCATCTCTTTAAATTCAATTTATCTCCACCCAAGAGCTACTTTTCCTGACACATAACATGATTTACCTGGATATTAGAGATAAAGTCTGATGATATTTCATCTCCTGCTTAAATATTTGCTACATGATATTAAATTTTCTTTTATTACTTTGGAAAAAAGTGTTATAAATAAATTTTATATTGAGTTGGTAAGGAAAAGATACATAATAAAATGCATAATATAATATTTTCCTTCCCTTCATATTTTAAAAATTTAGCTAACCTCTCCATAAAGTTCCTAAAAAATCACATGGTTCATTTTGATTCTATCAAGTTTTCACTTTTCAAAATACTGAATATTTTTTAAATAACAACTAGAAGGAGTAAAAATAGAAACTATTAAAAGCATTTGCCTCTAGGAAATTAGGCTATTTGCAGGGAATGATGAAGTAGAGGATTAGTTCTTTAATTATAAATTGATTTCTGCTACAAAACTTAAAAAAATCAGGTGAATATTCTATTTTGAATAAAAATGATAACAATACAAATTCTCAAATATCCGAAATTCAAAAGCATCTTTGAATTTTTTTATTATGTGGCCAATGGAAACAAACTGTGAAAAACATGTACAACATAAACAGAATTATTTTACATGAGTGGAAATGCCAAGAAAAAAGTAA
>CM053501.1:90261741-90327634 GCA_028627145.1 Eidolon dupreanum
AAATGTGGGAGTGGATTCCTGCCACAGCCTGTACAGAGGACAAATCTGAATGACAATTATGAAAGTGGATTATTGAAAATATAATCATGCAATGACTCCAGTTGCAGCTGGTAATACAGATGTAGTTTTCATTGCTGGAGCAAATTGTCATATCACCTGGCAACTTAAAGGCAGCTATAGATGTTAGAAAATGTTCTCTTTATCTATCCTTGTGAACAAAGAATATAAGAAGTACTTTGCTTTCAGTGGGCAGGATCATAAATACATCTGTTCTGCTCTAGTACAGGGTTATATCAACTGTTAAGCCTTCTGTCATAGTCTAATCTGTAATGACCTGAAGTACCTCTCAATTCAAAAGGATGTCATGTTTATTCAGTTGAATCTGAGGAATAGAAAGTATCAGCTACTCTAGAGATTTTGGGTAAAATACATGCATGCCAGAGTTTGGCAAATGCATCCCACAAAATTCAGGGACATGAAACCTTTGTGAGATTTCTAGGGAGTCCACTTCATGGAACAAGTTGAAATAACCCTTCCAAGTTGAAGGACAAGTTGCTCTCTTGAGCCCTCCCTACAATTAAGAAAGTTATAACACTCTATGGGCCAGTTTAGATTTGGAATACCATATATACAATATTTGGCTGTATTACTCTTACCTATTTACTGAGAATCTTAAAAGGCTGTCATTTTGATTGCAGCCAAGACTCTCTAGAAAAAGGCCATCTGACAAGAAAGCTGCTCTGCTACTTTGACCATATGACCCAACAAGTCCAATTTTGCTTTAAGGGGCTGTGGCAGATGGGACTGTTGTATGGAACGTTTTGAAGGCTGAGATAAATGACTCACAGAACAGAGCTTTGGTGTATTAGAGCAAAGCAATGACAATTTACAGATATAATTTTTCTTTTGAGAAATTACTTCTTTTGCTACCATGCCTTAGTAGAAATTAAGTGCTTTAATACAGGGCAACCAGTAATGAAGCCTGAGATGCCCATCATGAACTGGGTTTATCTCAAGGAAACTAGGTGTGACTAATAAAGTATATAATTATATACTTTACAAAAATTCACATTTGCAGAGTACTATATATGATGGAGGTTGAATTATGCAAATATTTAAAATTTATTTGATTAGAGGCAAATAATTTTTAATTTTAAAATGTATACGAATAAGTCTTAGGTGATTTATAGAATTTATCACACGAGTGAAATGTTTTTGAGCAGGATAAGTACCTCAAGGAGGGAATTCAGAGGCGAAAGAGGTAGGAGCCACTGTAATGGCAGCAGCCTCCACCCACAGGGCACAGCCTTCGCCCTCCTGAGCTGTGTCCTTTTCCTCCTTTCTCATAAAGCCTTCTGCTGAACTGTCTGACAGCCTTCTATCTATACAGTTTTTAGTTGATTTTATTTCTTCTTTTTGTTTGTTTAAGTAAATCAACAAATGATAAATGGTCTGAATCGAAATAATAAATATTAAATTGACTTTCATCTCAAGGAATTTTATTTGTCCTCTAGTCTCTGGGAAGTCTGGAACTTGAGGTAACTTGGAATAAGAAAAAAAATATGTAGGGGCAAAAGGTCTGTAATGGGCTGCTGGATGATAATTGGATAAAATGAGGATGATGATGATGCCAGAGATTCCACACTTAAGTCATTTGTTATTTCATGTTTGGTTATGAATTCCCTCCAATGCCAAAATCTTAAGTAATTGTTTACTGCATGCAATCAACATCATTGACAATTTGGCTAATAATGTAAAAGACACTTTTCAACATTAGTGGTAAGATGTCAGCAGTTGCAAACAATAAGCCTCAATTTTGGTGCTTTCAGATTGATCTGGAAACACAATTTCTGATCAGAAATATAACTCCCTTAGAAATTAAAAAATATATATGTATATTTACAATAGACCAACAACAATACTGATAGTTGTAATAATATAAATGGTGATAATTATTGTTAATGGATACTTCATCTGATCTACATATTGTTGAAGAGCTTAATTATCACTACAATAAATAAGGTGAGAATTATTGTTCCCTCTGTTTTCAGTAAGGAATTTGAGTCACCAAAATAATAAGAAACTTGCCAAAAAACAACCTTCTTACAAAGGAAGTTTGAAGGATGTCAGAGTAGGTAGACTTGGCTCATAAACACTATACTATATACTTTCCATTTACAGAATGGGGAGGGGGGAGGAGAAGAATTAACATTTGCTTTATTTATTAGTTGATGGAATAATTCTAGAGCACTGAGATTCTTTAGATCATGAATGTTATACTGTATTTGTATTTATATTTATTTCCAAACTTTTATTAAGATTATTTTCCATTTTATTTATGTGAGACATAATTGTCATGAAGTTAAAATCACTAGGAATATATTTCTCATACTGTCAACTTGTTGCAAATTCACTGATTAAAACTGAACAAGTACTGTTATGTAAATGGTTAAGTTTTATCCTCCATAAGACTGGTGATTTAGGAAATACTTTTCATAATAAGTTAAGAAGACTGTGGGAATATCACTTCACCATAAATGAAATAAAAGAATCAATTTGTTACACAGAAAATGGGTAATGTGGAAATTGGATTCTGTGACAATTCATTGAACAAACAATCATGAGCAACCACAATAAAATGTAATTTCCTTTATCTCACATTCTTTAAAGTTAGCAGTTAAAGCTGCTTTCTCATATATGCCATTCTATACAGTTTATCTTTCAAGCAGATGATTTTATGTGTCAAATATCTGTAGCAAGGATAATTCATGAGCTGAGATTTTAGGGGCGAAGAAATCAATGGAACATCACACTGCTGTTTCTTTGCTTCAAACTCATAACTGCACAATATTGGTGGAGTTTTTTTTTTTTTTTTTTTTCACTTTGTGTGAGCTCATGTAACAGCAGGAAAGCATAATATAATCAGGACAGCAGGGAGCTTCTCTCTACAAGTAGAATGAATTTACATTTGTCCATTATGTAAATGATTCTTCACCATTTTACTATTTGCCTTTTTGAAGTAGTAGCAGAGTGAATAGTCTTGTGCACTTATGAGAATGTTTTCAAAATCGTTATACGGTGGTACAGTAATACTTATTTTTTCATTAATATCAAGATCAGTTACTGATGTATTCTTTATTTATTTTCTATGTGATTTAACCAGCAAAGCTAAGTCTAATAGATTATGTAACCTGAATTAACTATTGTTAAAGTTTTAATACTTGGTAACCATTAATTCTTTTTAAGAATTAGTAAATCCTCAAATTTTTCACTTAAAAAGGCACCAATATGATTTATTATTTTAGAACAAACAAAATAAAAATGATCATTTCTAGATTCTGATAAATATCCTTAATCAACAAGTTCCAGAAATTTATCAAATTGAAACTTTCTAGATTATGCAATTTTTGAATTATATCTCTTGTTTTGTTCTCTTGTATTATAAATATTGTTGAATGGATTTTCCTGCAAGTATGAAAAATATTTTCCACCCAAGAAGTTAAAGTGCAATTTAAAATGAATACCTTCCTATGTTTTTCATTTCATTTCATCGTCAACCTTACTTTTGACTCAATGAATGCCATATATTTTTTATTCCTGAAATTCAGTTCACTTTATAGCAGCACACAAACAGTCACTCACTCAGTCAGTGCAATTAATAACAGATGGTGAGCAAGCAGTAAAAGTGTTCAAACCATTTATTTTCTTTAGTGCAGACTCTTGGGGCAGTGTACTGTGGCGCAAGTTTCTCACTAGTAAGCAAGTTTTTGTTGAGTGGTGTGTGACTTTTTTTCACAGAGCATTGTCCAAAGAATAGTCTAAGCTCAGGGCTCCATTATTCTCTCTGAATATTTCTCCCAAATTGCTCATCTACTTCTATGCCTTCAACTGTTACCTTTGAGGTAATAACTCTCATATTTTATGTGCTTCTTTCGCTTTAATTACATTTTCAAAGCTACCTTCAAAATATTTACACTTTAATTTTCTCATAAATATATGAATATTATTGTCATAAAAGAAAAGCTGTCTTTCTATTGCTTTTGTACTCTTCTCTCCCTAGATGTTACCCTTACATCTGTGGATCACGCCCAGTATGCGCTCTCCCCAGGCTTGAAGGCTTTGATTCCTTCAGCAATATTCACTTACTCCCAGTACCTTCAGTTAACTCTATTTTGAGCTCCTGTGCCTGCTTTAATTTGTTTTACAAAAATACCATGATTTTGTAATGCCTTCGTCATTGAACTAAATCCCTTAGACTTTTTTTTTTTCTGTAACTAGCAGGATGAGTTTTTTAGGGTCATACTCATTTCTTAACTATGCAAACCAACACCTCTAGTTACATCATTGGTAGTACTTTTCCCCTTTGTACCTCCCTCTGCGTGCACCCCCATCCACCACAAATACACTTTACTCATATGGGAAACTGTGTCTTTCTTTGTTTGATGTCTCATGGGCAACTCTTTCTGAGATGATCAACTAGTTCAAGTCATATTTTATTCTAAAGGCTATTTCAGAATTTTAATCGTGACCATTTTATGATGCATGGTGACCTGGAATTCAAGGGAAATTTCTTGAAAGAACTGATGGATGTTCTCTTTCACTCCAGTCTTAATTAAATACGTTGACATCATTTTATCACAAATGACATGACACTTGTTTAAAAATCTGTTTCCATATTTATAAATCAGACATAATACTGGAGGTTATAAAAAAATTGTGATAAAATGATATCAATTTTTAAGATTTCTGTGGGGACAAGATGCAAATTATAACTCAGAAGAGAAAATTTAAAGATAAATTCTGTAGAAAAATTTTCTTAGTTTAACTACAATACTCAGTAGACTTTTACATTGCCTCAAAATGACACAGCATATTTTAAAGTAAACTGAATTTTTTGATGTCTTAAATTTGTGAATGCATTATCTATTCTAATTTGTTTAACTAATCTTTCCTTTGAGACATGAGCAGGCTGCAGGTATTACTTCTTGCACAATTTTGCCTCCATGCCACTAGATTTAACAAGTTAACAATTAGAAGCTCCTTGCATAATCAAGTCTGTAAAGTAGAGAGGTTGGTCCCACAGTGTCTCCTGCCCTCTCTCTGCTCCAAGTGGATCGACTATGTGTTAGAGGTAGGTACATTCTTGCCACAAAGTCAGGACCTCCTTATGCTTATTTTTTATTTCTTAATGATTATTAATGAAGATTGGCAAAGTGCAAAGTCTAGAGTGAGAAGCTGGTTGTCAAGAATAGCACTGACCTCTGGAATACAGGTTGTTTAAGAAATGAGGAATTAGAAGCTGTGTTAGACTGAGGTCTGCTGGAAATCAAGTCTGAGAAAGAGATCTATCTGCATGAGATTTATTGGACAGTGCTCTTAGTAATAACTTCCATGAAGGCATTAATGAAACAATTCAGAGTTTGAAGCTTGATGTAATTAAAATAGAAGCTTCATTAAATATTTGAGAAGCTCTAGATTTTGAATGGCCAAATAGACTACAAGTCCTAAATGAAAATTTACAATAATGATGTAGTCAGAGAATATTGATAAAAAAAGAAAGAAAAATTAAGAAGAGAACAAAGGCTATAAAACTAAAAAATATAAAAGGAAAAAGAAAAAAATGAATAAAAAGCATAAATATTATGAAAAACTAAATTAAAATTTATAAACTATAAACCTTAGCAGAGCATAGGAGGAAATATATAACTTTATGCACTGCAATAAATTTGGATATCTTCATATAATAAAATTTATTTTCATACTAACACATAATTTCATGTTTTAAAGCTTTTTAAATAACCATCAAAAAAACAAAAGGACAGATTTTTAATAGAATTAACTATAATTTTTGAAGCCTAGATTTAGAAATACTAAAATAAATGTTGGGTTCTGATAAACCCAATGGATCACCAGTATATTTAAAAAAATAAAAAATTAGTCATGAATTAAATTAATCAATACATAAAATACTATGCCATTAAGAACTCTCAGTCACAACTGAATTTTACAGGCAATATAGACTTTTTCTTATTTTCCCTATTTTACACTTCTTACTCTTCTTAAAGTTCTCAAATTTATCGTCTTACTCCTTTTCATGTTTATTATTGACAGATTTATAGGAGTCAAACGAACATATTAACAACCACTAAATTTAGTAATAATGACTTCTGAAAATGAAATAAAGGCTGAATCTTGTTGAATGATAAGTAGATGGAAACTCAAGAGTAAATATTTATTACAAGAAAAGCTTATCATCAAATTTGTAAATCTGTAAATGGTACTAGAGACTATATTTATCTGTCAGATTTTCTGTATTGACAGAAAAATTATTGTCAGCCAATGTAGGTAAACAATCAACAACGACATACCCCATACTATCTGCACTCTTGACATTTGTGAATTTATTTGATGTAGCAAATACTTAATGAAATAAGCTCTGGGGTAAGGAATGATACTGGATCAGATAGTCATAACACTGCTGGTAAATGAAACTGTTCCTGTCCAATTATAAGAATCATTCAGTTTCTCTAAAAAAATATACTCATACACATATATGTATGTATGTTTGTATGTGTGTGTGCATGTGTATGTGTGTGTGTGTAATCTTTTTGTTGTTGTTATGCTTTGTGAGAGGAGAATGGAACGCTAATTTTAGAGGAATTGAAAAGAAAGATACAAATTCCATAACTGATTTTGAAAATCCCCTGAGGTTAGTGACTTCCTTTGAGACTTGCTACTATAGGTGAGCCTGAAGGAGGCATCAAGACTAAAATATTTAATAAAACTGGCATATCTTTAAAACTGTAGCACATTTTTATATGCTTCAAGCATGTTTGAAACAATTAATATATACAATGGAAATAGCACACAAAATACAAAAAGTAATCATGATAATTAATGCTGTATCTGATTCCTGTGATAGAGAAGATTCTAAGTTTTCTCCCCAAGATCCCTGGTATAGCGGATTTGCGTAATCTCCTTCCTTTGAGCTTGGGTACAATCTGTGAATATGATAGAATTTTATTCTGGGATTAGTTTGCTAATAAACTGACTATGTGTTAATCAAAAGAGAGATTATCTGGTGAACTGACCTAATTTGGTGGGTCTTTAAAAGAAGGTGAAACATCAGAGATGGAAGAAAATAAACAAAGACGTTGTGAATTCCATGAATCATCTACTATAGAAATCAATTCAATGAAACCTATTTTGAGTTCACAGATTTTTATTTAATTGCATGTTATATTTTTTATTTTTTGTCTAGTTTTAGATAAAATTACTTTATTAATTTTAACTCAACTTTATTATTTTCTTTCTTCGATTTTCTTTGGGTTTAATTTTGTTTTCATAAAATATTAAAAGAAAAATTTAAGTCATTGTTTTCATTCCTCTTCCCCCCCACCCCAATATAAGCACTTAATGTCACACTTCTCAAGACTGCTTTAACTATACTGAACAAATTTTGATATACTTTGTTTTCATTTTTACTCAGTTATAATATTTTATATTTTCTTAGCAAGTTTTTTTGTTTTAAATGTTATTTAGAAGAGAATTGTTCAGTTTCTATACATTTGAATATTTTAATATGTCCCTTTTGTGGGTTCCTAAGTTAATTATATAACTGGAAGTGTACAAGAAGTAGTATTTGTAAATGACTTTTTTAATCTATCAGAAAAATTTCAAGGTTCTTTCTATATTGTAGCATATATCAATACCAAAACTCCTTCTTATTGATGAATAATATTCCATTGTACGGATATACCACATTGTATTTGCTTATTCATCAGTTGATGGACATTTGGACTTTTCCTTTTAGCTACTATAAACTATGCTGATATAAAAACATGAAAATACATGTTGGTGGACATTTGTTTTTTTATTATTCATAGTTATATAGCTGTGAAAAATACCTAGGACAGGAGTTTCTGGGTTATATGGTAACTGCATGTTTAATATTTTGAGAAACAGCCAATTCTACCACCGATTCCTCAACATCCTTGCAAACATGTTATGATCTGCCCTTTCAGTTTTAGCATCCTACTGGATATTAAGTAATATCTCATTGTGATTTTTACCTGCATTTCCATAATGGCTAATGATGGTGAGCATCTTTGCATGTTTATTGTCTACTGTAAACCTCGGAGCAGTATCAAGATTCTTTGCCATTTTAGATTGGTGATCTTTATATAGTCTATGATATGTCTCTTATCAGATATATGATTTGAAAATATTGCACACTGTATTTTCACTTTCTCGGTGGTATACTTTGCAGCAAAAATTTTTAATTTTTATGGAGTCAAATTTATTATTTCTGTGGTCGTGTTTTAAGTGGCATGTCTAAGAAACCATCGTCTAATTCAACGCCATGAAGATTTACTGCTACGTTTTTTTTAAAGTTTTATATTTTGATCTTAAATTAGGGCAATGATAATTTTTTAGTTAATTTCAGTATATGGTGTGAGGAAGTGGTCCAACTACATTTACTGCATGTGAATGTCCTATTGCTTGTATCATTACTTTTTTATGAAAATATTATTCTTTCTCTATTAAATGTTTGGCAGCCCTGTTAAACATGAATTGCCTATAAATGGCAAAGGTTTATTTCTGAACTCTAAGTTCTGTTCCATCGATATGTGTGTGTGTGTGTGTGTGTGTGTGTGTGTGTGTGTGTGTGTGTAATCTCCTCATGCCGGTACTGCAGATGTAGGTTATCATGCAGCTTTGGTTTGAGTTTTGCAATCAAAAAGTGTGAATCCTCCAACATTAATACCCTTTTCAAAAAGGTCTTCTGTCTTTTCTGTACCCTTTGCATTTTATGTGAGTTTTTAAAATCACCTTATCAATTTCTGGAAAAAAAAGGCTTGGATTTTGATAGTGATTGCATTGAATCTATTGATCTATGAGTATTGTCATATAACAATAAACAAGGAATGTCCAGGAATTTGAGGTATCTTTTCATTTATTACATTTAATTTATTTCAACAATGTTTTGCAGTTTTCTATTTATAAGTCACAGGTTTTCATATTTTTTCTGAAGGATTTTATTCATTTTTAGCCCATTTTAAATGTATTTTTTTGTATTTAGGTCATAAGCATTCAGCCTTTCACCATTAATTTTGATATTACCTGTTTTTCATAGGTATTCTTTAACAGGTTCAGGAACTTTGTTTTTATTTCTACCTTTAGTGCTTTTATTATAAAATGGTGTTGAACCTTTTCAAATGCTTTTTCTGTGTTTATTGAGATGATCTTGTGCTAGGTGTCCTTAAATCTATTAATATAATGTTACATTGATAGTTTTCATATATTAAATTGTTAATGCAGTCTTTGGATGAAGTCCAGTTGGTCATATATAATTATTTGGATATGTTGTTGGATTCATTTTGCTAGTATGTTTGAAGGTTCTTTGTCTATATTCATTAGGAACATTGGTGTATAGATTGTTCTTATAATGTTATTGTACTAGAAGGAAAATAGCTACCTGTCTTATTTCTATGGCAAGGAAATATTTTTTTCACACTGTTGTGACCTCATTCTGTTTTTATCATGACACATGCAAAAATAATGCAAATTTATATTTGTATTAACACAGGAAAATTAATCCTCATTATCATGAGGTGTTTCTTTTGAATTGAAGAGAAGCATGTAATTTCTATGCAAACATACACATTTAAAAGAAAATTACTGTCTTATTTTATGATACTTTAAAAACGATTTTCCTCCTTCGGTGTTGTTATTTTAAATCCAGTACATTTAAGATATATATATATGTAGGGTAGTGTTTATGTCTCAGATGTGGTTAGTCCATAAACATTATTTAAAATATGTAGGGTTTTACAGTAAGGTATTATTTCCTAACCTCTCAACTGAAGTTTATAAATAACTGATTCTGGCATTCTATACATTGTAATATAAATGAGTATGGGGTACAATATCAAGCTCTTACTATAACTGATCATTAATACTCAAGAATGTTTTATGTTGGAGGAAAAAAAAGTTGACTATCATTGAATGGAAAACAAAAACATGATTATACTTAGAAAATAAAGGCAGTATATGGTTCATTTGCTCTCTTTCTATTTGCAGAATTGTAATAAAAATGCCAACTAGATTGATATTTAGGCAAACAGCACATTGCAATAAAGTTAAGATTACTAGAGGAGTTGCATTAATACACAACATTCCTCTTTGGGTCTGCTTTTCTATTTCAATTTCAAGAGTACTTAGGTATTTTAATTTCAGTTATAGATAATTTAGCTTCTGATTTAAAGAGAACTGTCTTTTCTATAAGATAAATATTAACACTTCTAAGTTATTTTACTTTACCATGCTTTCTTAGATTTTAATCTTAATATTAAAAAATCGCAATGTTTGGAAAAAGTTACAGTCCTGTATATCATACAACGTACTGAATGCCTTCCAGTTTACACATTATTAAGCTGCTGTAACAGCAGCTGCATTGGATTTAGCACAACATATGGTGTTGATTCTTTCTCTTTTTAATGAAAATGTGAATTATAAATCTCTTGCAACAAACTGGTGATGAGATGTTTAGTAAAGCTATAACACATATTACTTGATATTTAAAAATGCCACACTTTTTCTTGTGAGCAAAATGATGACAGAATTATGAAGGTATGTTAAAAGAGAAGAGGAAATAAAATGGAAAGACTGAGAAAAAAATTAGAATTACATGTTAATAGCTGATGCCTCCTAAAATGAGTCTCATAAAATAATAAATTTATTCTTATGGGTTAAATAATTATTTGAATAGCAATTTTAGATTTTTCTAAAAATTTAAAACCAGTGAGAATATAATTAGGTATATTTGTGCATTTTTTTATTTTTGATGGAGGGTAGAGAGGTAATACAGAAGTTAAAGAGAAACTGCTATTTCAGGAAGTGTAATACCATGTGAGACATTTCAAATAAATGTTTTTAATATGAACTATGCAACTTTTTTAAATATAGAAAAATTATGTTATCAATTAAAATAAAATGAAAAGTGTCATACAGACTCTGGGTATACATATTCTAAGAAAGGACTTGATGAATGAAGCTTTCCTTTCTTACTTTACAAATCCTTTTTTTTTTTTATTCTTATGGCATTTATTCTTTGTTCTAATTAACCAGAGAATTGATGTGGTTCCCAGCCCCTTCCTCTCATGTAACAAATGATTCTGAGTGAAATATTTTCCTACATTTTTGAAGAGTTCCTGTTATGGTACCTAGGATCTTTTCACTTAAAAATGGGAACTACTTAAACGACCTAATGAAAATATATATTATCAATAGGAGAACTAGTAGGGGAGAAAAACATCCTTTACCTCTAAAGTGATATAATGCAGCTGTTTTAAGGAATAATAGGTTTTCCTTTTTTGCAGAGAGCTTGATTCCACATTTGATAAGTTTTAATTTCCATTACCAAACAAAACCAGTATTTTTGTTACTAAAAGATGCTATCATAACCTATACATCAACCCTTTTCACAAATAACACTTTATCACCAATAGTGGGTATCTTATTTTTCAATATCACTTGTAGATTATAGATTAAGAATTAGATACGTTTCTTCATATCCATTTACTTACTGCCAAACATTCATATTTTCTTGCTGTCTGAGTTTGAGAAGATTAGGAATGAATTTCCATTTCAGATTAATCTTCTCTCTGCAATTAACCTTCCCTGTCTCCATTTCCTCTTTATTCAGAGTAAGTCCTCATTCCTCAATTTCTGCTTCCATGTCCTGGAAGAGCCTTCCACACCTTAAGTTAGATGTGTCAGAACATGTCTGCATACTAGAGTAGGCATCATTTGGCCAAAGCTGGTAACCTCACTATGTATAAGACTAAAGAAACTAATATCACATTCCTAAGAAATAAAATATTTAAAGATAACTAAGAAGTGATTTTAGAAAGAAAATTAGTAACTAATATCTGTTACTGTATAGTATATTTTTATTTATATTATGTATAATAAACAACACAGATCTTATTAAGCCAAGTAACTTATTGTATACATAGTGACATATTTGGTCTTCATGACATGATTACTACAGCACATATCACCCAAATCTTATTCTGTTTCTCTTATAAGACCAGAATGTGCTGCTGCTGCCTTTTGAGTTTTCTGCTTCTCAGAACAGAACACACTAGCAAAGAACAATCAAGGTAACTGTACTTTTAATCCATTATACATCACATATAATTATTAAAGGAGAATCTTTTAAGGAATTGCTTTTTGTTTGTTTTACATAGATTGTAATGAATTCTGAATCTATACCATGGAATTTTATAGTTATTTTTAACAGTCGTATAGTCATTTTCTCAATGAGAGATGACTAATTTTAGTTTTTCTGTTTTCATAGGTGTTCATTAGTGTTTTCTAGATTATAAACCTCAAATCACTCATATTTGTGTTAGTGTTAATGAGAGTCATTATTTCTGAGTCTGTCTCATTCCACATATACACAACTAATTCATGATACTGAATTTGTGGAAAATATATGTATCTACTTTAACTGATATTAATACATTTGTATATGCAAAAAAAACTTTTGAGAATTTACATAGGAAAAATGTTTAGGCAGCTCACAGATTATATTGTACAAATATTGAGTATTTTAATGATTTTTCATTAAACACAATCCTAGGCAAATACAAAAACAGTAATAGGAAGTCATATTTAAGTCAATCTTGTGGAAGTAAAAATTAGGAACATAGAGGGTGTTAATAGATTTCTGGGCCATAATATAAAAAATTAAAATGATTGTTCTAACTTAGTATATAATGCCACATTAGCAATTCAGAAATCTTAACAATGAGGGTTGAAGTTATGATTATTTTGTAGTGCCAGCATGGGGATACTGTAAGAAGTAGATCCCAAACTTCCTTGATGATAAATGTCACCAGAAGAGATTCTTAAATATATTACCACACCCCTTCCCCAAGAGGTCCTCATTCTGTAGGTCATGTTGAGACATATTTACCTGTAGTTTAATAAGCACCTAGCCAAACTCTTCTGGAAAGCTTGAACATCACTAAGGCTAAGAAAAGGTCAATGACTTTGGCACGTTCTGAGTCTTCTCATTTTTCTCATTTGTACTCAAAGTTTGTGAAGCAAGTTATAATTCCTATATAATATAAATGATTTTATCAACACTCGATCACTTGGTCTTATTTGTACCCAACAGCTATGTGAACTATGTGATATATATTTCATGTATTCTTTACTTGGATTTAAGAATGCACATGCATTTTCAAACAATATGAATAAAGATCACTTGGAGAAGTCATTAAAGTGCAAGTTCATGCTCAACCACATAGATTCATTTTGACTCTGGTGGGACCTAGGAATTTGCATTGGAAACAAGCACTTCTGCTGGTTCTAATGAAAGTGCTATAAGAACTGTTTATTGAGAAATCTCACTGTAAAGGACTGATAAATTAAAATCACAATAACTGCTGGGAACACATCTTACTAGAATGCCTATCTAAATCTAGGCAAACACTGTGGAAAATACCTCTGTATTTGGGGCTTCCTGTTTCTTGCCATCTTATTACCTGGATTTTACTAGAAATGATATTATTAAATGTCGTAAGTCACTATCTTTATTCATTTTATTTAAAAAAGAGCTCAAGGACAGAACCTCTAGTGATTTAATTAAAGCAAACTTGTATTTTTTTGTGATTTAGGTGAACTTTTTAACAATGTCCAAGCAAAAATACACAAACTTTGCTATTGTAATTATGTTATTTATCTCTGTATCAGAAACACCACAAAGTAATTGAGATTATGTTTTTCTACATGATATCTTGAAATTTTACAATTCACATGTTTAGTAAAATACAACTATTATTACTATGCATAGCAAGATAAAGAATTTAAATGCATGTGAGAATTTAAATGTTTCAGATTCTTTTCATAATAAAATGTTATGCATGTTTTAAAACAGGTGATTACTATGCTTCTCACTAATGATTTGAGTAAAATTTCTCATGAATGTGTTATAATATTTCTGAATCTCATTAAATATTGCATTTGCAAGATTTTAGTTTAGAACTATAGTTATCTATCTCAATTGTCATGATCCTGAAAAACACTGAATGCATTTCACTTGGTCAAATTTGCATTCTGACTTAAAGTGTTTAATTTTAGACGTCAGGTTTATTAGCAGGGTTAATTCGAAATTAGAACATGTCTGACTGCAGAAGAATAAAACTCAATCTAACAGTGATTAAAATAATGGATAAACAAATCTGTTAACCATATAAATAGTAAATTTTTATATTGTTGTATCAGTGTTAAATATTAGGTATAATTTGTCAATGTGATCAGCTTCATTTTTTAATTTCAGAAAATATAGTCCAATTTAATGAAGAATAATAACACTGGCTTTCTCGTGGAGTTATTACCGCAATACAATTGGTAAAGTATATTTATGATTTAAATAAACAGTGTGTGTATGTGAGAGAGACTGAGCACACATACATGTTTTAATTAGAATATCAGTATTTTAAATAGAGTTAAAATTGTCTGTGTGAAGTTTTGATTTCTATTTTGATGACAGAGCACTGTTAATTCAAACATGCTACAGATCATTTAGTTCTGATTTTCTAAATAATTATTTTAAACAGAAGTCATGTTCCTCCTTTTCAGGTTGGTTTTCCTTACCAAAATGTTGTGTATGAAAAGAATATCTTGATGAAAAAGAAGGAATCCACAGTCTAACCCTGGTTTTAGAGGGACAGCTTCGTATCTTCATCTATGGCATAAAAGTCAGGCATTATAAGGCTATCAAGCTTGATATTTTTATTTAATTGAGATTAGTAAGGAATTTTATATTTGTTTACCTGAAAACAAATTTTATATAATTTTTAAAGAAGTATTATATCCTAATTTGTTTTTCACATGCCATCTCAATAATCAAAAGTTCTCTTTTTTAAAGAAAGTAAATTTTTCTTTGTGAAAATTATTTTATTTTATATTTTATTACAAATAATTATTTTTAATATCTAAGAAATAATACATTTATGGCATTTTTAAAAAATAGCAAATCACAATTTGTAAGAATTTAAAGAACAATGATTATTTTTAATAAAATATAACATCAAAAAGTGATGATTATTACATTTATTAAAGCATAGTATGAAGCGTTTAAAAAGATTCATAGACCTGTGTTCCATCTAATATCATAGAATATAACTGATGGCTATGGTTTCAGTCCTAGAAAATCATTTTAGATACTTATTAGTCCAGGAGATTAGTTAAACAAACACACCTAACCTATTTAAATTTATCTTCTCAATTGAAGACAGGTCTCAAAAAATGAATTGGTGGACTTTGAAACACATGGACACACTTTGTGGCTGTCCTATTATCAGAAGTTAAAAAGTAATTACAAATCACAGAGGTGGCAGTGGCTCGAAGGGGTCAGGTTAGAAAGACAAGTAGAAAAATTATGGTCTAATTAAAAAAAAAAAAAGATGTGTATTTAAACTCAATTGAGTTATTTTATGAGTAGAATTAGAGAAAGGATTGTACCCTATCTTACCACTTTAGCATACTGAATAGCTCAAGGGGAAAATGTTGCAAAGAAGCTTTAATTAATTTCCTTCATCTAATCCTCTGTTAACACTGAACAAGCCTCTGTCACACGCATCATATGAATTCCAAGGACAAAGTAAAAGCAACTTAGAAGTAGTCATATCCCAATAAGGTTATTAAGAGACCATTTCTAAGTTCTTCATTAAAGTCAGTGCTTTTAACATTAATACCATTCAAAATCCATATTATAGTCCAGCAATGTTATAAAACATTGATTGGTGTGTTCTTATATAAATTAGTTCTTATATAAATTACTAAGTTAGTGAGGAAAAAGTCTAGGTTTTTTGGTTCGTCTGTTGTGAAGAATTGAAACTCCTGTAACAACTTTAAATAGCAATAGCTCAAGCCTTCTGATATATCAGTTTCCATATCTAAAATTGAGTGCCAGCCTTATAGTCCCTGCATTTTATCTAGAGCTTTTCTCTCTCAGGGTCACATAAAAGGATAAAGAGATTAATGAAGTGACATATTAAAAAGTTTTATGAATGATAAATATTATCCTTATTTTTTTGTAGGAAAAATGGAGTCATATGTAGGTTAAGTAACCATTAAAACTGTTATCCTTTAAAAGGATCCATTTATGCTACATTTAATTGCATTCCAAGCACTTATTTCCTGCTACTATTCTTAACTGTCACTTTGAGTGCCAAAGGTGGGGTGAGGGTAGGTATCATGTATAAAAATATGTAAATTTCAAATCATTTAAACGATCTTTTCAAATATAGATTAAATGTTAAATTTAATGTTAGATTTTTACTTAGCCTTTGTCAAAAAATCTCTTTTACTGAGATTTTCTTTAAGGTAATGGGAGGGGGAAAAGTTATAGGTTTGCATATAAACATATTTCCTTTCAGTAAACTTCTCCAAACCTCTAAGATACACTCTCAACTCTAAGATACTATGGGAAGAACTTCAAAGTCCATGTTGAAGAGTAAATGTAGAATTCTTCCCCGCTGATAGCTGTAGATAGAGCAGCATGTCTCACTGTCTGAAGGACATTCATTTTTCTTTTTTTTTCCAGTCAAAATGCAGCTTAATTCAGTATTAATACTATGATAGTTTGTTCTTTAAGGTCTTTCAATATTTTCAGCATAACATTAATAAAGTATTATTTTAGTGATGCATTTTTCCATTAAACTTTTGAAGAATGTATTTTCGACATACATTCAGAGAGTATCAGAGATTATCTTAAAATGTACTGGGAAGGGAGGTGGGGAAGATAAAACAAAAAGTAAAAGAAATAAAAGGTATCATTTTCTTATGTAATTTTACATAAAATACTTAATAACTGGTAGATAGCTAAGCATAGCAAAGTATGATAAATGAAATGAAAACTAACATCAGAGGCAAAAAAGTAACCTTTGTTGATTTATTCATGTGTTGAAATTGGAGGCAGAGATAAAGAGGGCATGGAAAGAATGATTTTTTTCAATTTGCATACAAAACATTAAAAACCAATTGATAGCAGATAAGTTTTTTGTATTTAGACCTTTAATGTGAGTGCTGGTAGATGGTTCGAATGTTCATAAATCCTTCATCAATGAATCTCAGATTCCTTTATATATATATATATATATATATATATATATATATATATATATATATATATATTGAAGAGAAATGTCATGAATTCTTTTAAAGAAATTAACTCAAATGAAAAATAAGAAAAACTTGAGAAGAGAGAAAAGGTGGAAAGGAGAAGAGGAAGACAAAGGGAAATGTATCATTAACACCGACATAAACGATCAAGAGAAAAATAAACTCTTAGAGAACTGGGGGATCAGTGCTTGGCCTTCTTTCCAGCAATCGGCTTTCTTATCATTTGGTCTGGTTTACCTTGCACAGCCATGTATTTCCCCCTACTTTCCATATGCATGTGGAGACACTCAAACTTCCCACATCATTGTCTAGGAAATTCATGTCTTGAACACATGATGAGTTCTCTACTCTGTTCTGAGCAGAGCCAAAATATGCCAGCAAACTCTACCACAGCAAGGAATGACATGGCATAGGGTGAAGTATGTTTAGAGGCAAAGAAGACTTTCCTGGAGATAAAAGAAGTTCCAGAGTTAGCTAAGGCCTGAGGTATTCAGAAGGTCACTGAAAATGAAAGTTAAATATGAATAGAACTTAATATGAAAGGAAGACAATACTATAGAATGAGTTTAAAAGAGTAGAAAGGGATTATGTAAAAAAAAATCTAAAATTATTCTTAATTTTAGATTTTTTAAAAAAGAAAAGAGAAACTGGAAATATTTTATATGGAATAGCACATAGGATGAATTAGTTTTTGAGTAAATTGTTTCTTTTGCAGTGTGAGTAATGGATTGGAAAGCAAAATAAAATGGAATTTAGATTAACTGGTTAGGGGTAATTTTAACAGTTAAACAGAGATGGTGGCAGTTGGAATGTGACAGTAGTAGAAACAAAATAAGTGAAGTAGGAGAATCAATAAATTGTTGATTTCTGAGAGGTCCTCAGAAATGTCAAGATGTCTTGCATGGTAACTGTATGAATGGAATGCAAATTACATTTACCAAGAGAAGAGTTGTAGAACAGAAGTTTTGATGGATTAAATATCATGAGTTAAGTTTCATGTAAAATTTCAGTGGAGTGGTCTCATTGTTTGCTAGATATATCAAGTAAGAAAAATAAAAGAATTCTAGGCTAAAGAGCAAGCATGTAAAATGAACTTAAAGATAAGCAGAGGTAGCAGATAGATTGGGTTTAAAACTTCCCTTGTTCATTTACAGTTTTCCTAATCAAATGATTTTACCTGTAAAAAAGCACCTCTTAACACTTATTTCAGAAGATTATTGTGGAAATTCAATAAACTATTATAGGTAAGTCACTTACCATAACTCGAGTTTTATTCATTTTCACAAATGTTATTGTTATCACCATCATCATCATTTAAACATATGGGATGTATGAATCTCTTAAGAAGAGAAGTTGTCTCAAGATTAAATGAGCAACCTTGTAGCAAGGAGCCAGTTAGAGGAGGAGAAGCCAGAGCATAAGACTGAGGAATATGAGCAGCCATGGAAGTAGAAGTATAACTACAAAAATATTATGCCGTAGTTAGAAAATAATTTTCAGAGTCCAAGGAAGAGGGATGAAAATATCCCCTGTAATTAACAATAAGAATATATTGAATACAATTGCAAAGAAAGTTAAATAAAAGATAAAGGTGAGATTGTCATGGTTTAGGCATGAAGTCTTTGAAAAGTAGCTTGCATGAGTAAAGGATGGCTAGTGTTACAAAAACATTTACCCATAACAGATGGCACAGTTTTCAGAATTGAAGAGAATGGAAGGTGAAGAAAAAGAGAAAAAGCTGACAATTTGTAAAATTATTAGGAAAATCTGGGCCATGTAGGATGGAATTAATCCTGCTGTTTTCTTGGAGGAGAGCATGCTTCTGGGTACTAAAGAATTGATGTGTCATAGAAGAGAGGTAGGTATATGGTCCAATAATCCTTGATAGACATGCAGGTATTGGCAATAATTTCCTTCAGTGGAAAAAAATCCTGAATAACGTGGTCTCTATGAAGTGGTAAGAATAAGAAAAGTTTGTGTTAGAAGCTGTTACAGCTTGTTTGGCCAATGGTCCATATTGTGTTACATATGGAAATATGACACAATATCAGTCATATAGACCCAGGATCAATTCTTAAAACAAAAACATTTCACAATGGCTCAATTATGGGACATTTCTTCCAGTCCTCATAAAATGTAGCCATCTATAGCTTCCTAATATGAATTTTACAGTATTTCAGAGACAATCACACCTTCAAGAGAGACTCCTTCTCATCAGCACTTGTTCATGTTCAAGCCCCATCAGATTAACTGAAATTTTGCTTAATAGAAGAAAACTTCACAGCAATTATTGTATTTTTTCTCTGTTTTTCTTCATTAACAAACAGCTTGAGAAATTTTCCTATTTTTCATCTCTTTCACTTTTGTGAATTAATTTGTTGTTATCTCTTCTTCAGCAACAAATATTGAGTAAGTTAGATCTCTTTTTGCACCATATATCTTTATCATTTCTTTAATAATATCTGTTTATTATCCCCAGCTAATTAGTGCTTACTTTCTCAAGTCATTCCTCTATTAACTACTTTCAGTCTCTCTTTTTTTCCATTTTCTTTTTTTCAGCTTCCAAAGTACAATATATTTAGTTTACTTTTCCTTTCTTGTCTTTTTCTTTCTGAGTTCAATCAGGACAGTTTTTACTGGCTTCTATCTTCTTATTTCTCATGTGAGTCATACTTCCTATTAGATCACTGTTCTCAAAGAAAACCATTTTCTTTAATCTCTTCTATAACAAAAATGAGTAAGTATTGGATTGTTCTGATTTCTAGTTTAGAATTTGTGGTGTGTATTTTTTTCCTGTATCTTTTTGGTATAATCTTTTCATTATTTTTAGTTATTTTTAAATTATATTTTTACAAATATATATGAATATATCTTCTAATAATTGTTATAGTGCTCTTCTTTCTATGATAGCTATTTGCTGAAAAATTTTATGTGGGAGGTTTAAGAGAGTCAGTTTGGGAAACAGGCCTCTTGAATTTAGAAATGTTTTCATACAGTCCTTTCCCACCACCTCAGCACTGGAACAACATCCCTGCTGTGCATTCCTTTCCCCTTCTCTTAGAGTGTTTTGTATTCATCTGTTTGTTTTCTTGTTAGTTCATTGACAACGTTTTCTTGAGTTTTCTTCAATTAAAAAAAATGTTTTTTTTACCTTTTGACCCCCTTCATCTATTTCACTTCACCTAAGCTCCATCTCCTACCTCTAACAAACACCAGTCTGTTCTCTGTGTCTGTAATGTGAGCTTAGTTTGTTCTGTGGTTGTTTTTTTGTTGTTGTTGTTTTTAGATTTCACATGTAAGAGAGTTCATATGGTACTTGTCTTTCATCTTTCTCTGTCTGACTTATTTCATTTAGCATAATGCCCTCAAATTCCATCCATGTTGTCACAGATGGCAAGATTTCATTATTTTTTATGGCTGAATAATATTCCATTGTTTACATATACCACAATTTCTTTATTCATTTAGTCATCAATAGACAATTAGGTTGTTTCCATATTTTAGTTATTGTAAACAATTCTGCAGTGAACATGGGGGTGCTTACATATTTTTGAGTTAATGTTTTTGTTTTCTTCAGATACTCAGAAGTAGGTATTTGTAATTATTTATAATTATTATAATTATGTTATAATTATGATTATAATTATTTATCTTCAATTTTGTATGTATTAGTGTTGATGATTCAAGATACAGTTTAGTCAAAGCAATATTAAAAGAATTACCATCATTTTCACTAATCCAGTGAACTTTATTTTAAACAAAAGGGCATTATAAAAAGCTTAATGTTAGAGAGTATAATAAGATTTGTATTTGAAGAGGATCTTTCTGGCATCAGAGTGAAAGGATTTCTAGTAGGAGAGAAAATGTTCAATATTGATATGTTGGCAGCTTGTGAGATATAAATGAAAATATATAAAGTGATAAACAAATATAATAACGCATCAAGATCCAACATATCATATACTAAAAAAAGTTCTGAAATGAAGTAAATGATTTGGAGATTTCTATGGAGCATGTTAGTTTTTTTTTTTTTTAATGGCAGCTAAAATCACATGATTAATGTGGTTACACCTATATTAATTTATTCCTTAACAAATATTTTGAGTGCCTACTGTGTGTCAGGCTAAGTGTAGGAGCGCAGCAAGAAACAAAACAGAAAATATTACAGCCCTCATATATTCTAGTATAAGCAGAGTGAGAAGTGTTCCACAAAAAAAATAAATAAATAACTGGGAAAATATAGAATGGGGAGTCTGTAATTGAGACTGAAAATAGACACAATTAAGATAAAATAAGGAAAAAATGATGGCATAGAACCACATAGGAATAATATAATTACTAACAGGGAAGAGTTTTGAATTTAATTCAATGTGTATTAAATTGTTTGCTTCTATGAATATTCATAGAGACAGTGAGGATGTGTGTGAAAGCATCTTTTATTTCTGAGGCATATAGGTAGAACACTTTATATAAGAAAAACTGTAATGTGAACCTAAATGATGGATAGGAATATACTTGAGATAGGAACACCATTTTCGAAGGAGGGGTAGTATTAACAAACATAGTCTGGAGGCACAGATTTTAGGGGTTAGAGCAAAGAAGATGATGTGAGTGAGGGTTGTATTGAGAAATAATACTAACTTATTAGTTTTGGTTTTAGTAAAGAATATATATTTTACACTAAAAGTACTTAATGTTTTAATAATGGGTGACATGAACATTATGGTTTTAGAAATAATAACTTGAATTCAATCGAGAAGATCAAATGCAAATTAGAAGCCAAGGACACTACTTATGAGCTCCTGTGATGTATTGAACGTGAAGCTAAGGTTCTGAATTAAAGCTTTAATATTTGTGATGTTTAATGGGAAGATGTTATACTAATATTTGATGTTCAGAGATAATGAAGACCAGTTTGACTTGTCAGTGACGATTTGGGAGTGAAGCTGGTTTTGAAGGAAGTATGTTTAATTTTGCAAATGATGATTTTGAAGACATCATATGACATACTGGTGGCAACATGGTGGAGACAGTAAGTAAAGCATATGGAGAAGGACATCAGTATAATAACGGATATGCAAATCTGAAGGAATTTCCAGGCTAATAGTAAAAACCATAGGTGTGTAAAAGATTACTCAAAGTGAGGTTTATTTATGTTTGTGTATATGTAGACACACACAGCTTATTCACAGATGAACATGTCCATATACTCGACACTCAGACCAAGAAAAAGAAGCATAGGCACTTTTGAGTTTCTACTCATTTAGCAAAAACTATATCTGAGAGATTCATTTATAGTGTATATAATTTTAGGTAATTCATTCTCATTCTATAAAGTATTCCATGGTGTGAATATTCCATAATTAACTAATTCTAGTGTTTCAGGGTGAGGACATCAATATTTTTAAAGTTTAACAGAACTATAGAACCCATAAAACATATAGAAAGGGACAGTTCCTAGTGATACCTGACAAACCATGAGAAAAATACAACAGAAGACAGTGTATAGAAAATGCAAACTATATTAATAATAACGAATACAGTGAACATCAGATGTAACAGGAAGTGTAAAGTTTCCATTATATTCAGCAATTATTGATAATATTGTTTAGAGGTGTCCAATAAAGAAAGATGGGAAGACTGAAGAGCCTGAGTAAGTAATGTTTGAATAAAAAGAGGCAGAATCTGGAAGTTGTTTTATGAAAAATATGAATAAATAAATCAATATAGTGGAATACTCGCAAGAGTACATAAGTTTGAGAATATTTTGTTGTTTTTAATTTATTATTCCCTGCGGGAAATACTTAAGTATTTTTATATGTACAGAGAAAAAATCGACTGGTAAGATAACTAAAATTGTAGAAAGGCAAGTCTTAAATATTTCCGTCCTGAAAAAAGCAGGAGAAGATAGAATCCAATGCAGAGACAATTGATATAAGTTTGCAAAAGAAAAGAGTATTCATCCTTTGGAACTAAGGAAAAGGAGGCACGTGGTCATGTTTTTAAATGGAAAGAATACAATTGCCTATGAAGAGAATACCTATGAAAAAACGCAATGCCTTGTGTCTTCTGACCTAGATAATTCTAGTGAAGTGTAAGGCAAGGTTAACAGCTGAGAAAGGAGGATAGCTGTAACATAAAGGTTACTTCACAGTGAGGACATTTTGCAATAGCTAATCCATGGGAAGCTTTAAGGTGTGATGAATTTGAATGGCAAAGTAGTTGAAATGATTGATGAAAATGTAATAGAGGGCTGTAATCAAACACAACTATTGAATCAGAATAAATGTATTTGAAACCCACATTTTCCACTTATATATGTTTGTAACTTTGAGTTTCAGGTTAGTCATCTGTAAAATGAGAGTAAAAGTAATTTATATGTTTGTAAGATTGCTGTGAAGATACAATGAAGTAATATAGGTAAAATGATAGACACACTATGTAAATAAATATAACTTTTGTTCTTTTTTTTTTTTTTTTTTTGATGAGCCAGTGGATCTACAGTGATAAGAAAGTGGAGAGGTAGGTAGAGTAGGAAACATGGGTTGAGAAACATGATATACTTGTTTTTACTGTTTTTTGGATCAAAAGTTAAGTGAAGGAGCTGAAAGGATAAATGGCTTTTTAGTAAAACAAAAATGAAATAGATTAGCAATCTTTAAAATATGGCAAAACCAGATGTCAAGGTATAAAATATAATAGTTTTACTAGAAAATGGAAGATTATGAACATTCTTAGATTCAAGATGTCTTCACCTTCAAAATTACTAACTCTTCAACCAATCTCCATCTGTCTCTTGCTTGTAATGCTCAAATGGCATTGCTTCCCTAAGTTCTGATCTTCTAATTTTATTTAATCTAGCAACAACATTCAATACAATTGAACTCTCTTTCCTTTTTAAAATACTCATACCTCTCAACTGGCCTTCAAGTTTGTGTTCTTTTCTTAGCCCTCCTATATTCTGGCTGCTGCATCACTATATTCTAAATAAGTATGGTCTTCTCTCCAGTGCTTCTAAATATTGAATTGGGATGTCTTCAGTATATAGATGGTGTTTAAGTTGCAGATGTACTTTACTCAGGTCCAGGAAAAAAGTGTGAACTGAATATAGGGGAGCCCAAATCTATGTCCTGAGTAAATTCAATACTCAGAAATTTTTAGAATGGACTATTCTATCTTTCTCTACTATGATGCTGGCTGTTTGAATCAGTAACTATAGCCACTCATCAACATGGCTGCTTCTTTCTCATTGTAGGTATAACAAACTTAATTTACTCTTCCATAGTCTCCAGTCTCTACTAAATAAGCTGTATTTTGTTTTCTTAGAACTCAGCTGTAGACTTCCAGCATTATTTTTTGTAGGTCTCTGGCCTTCTGACAGAGTCCTCCACCACAGCATAGAAGTTAAATATTTCCATATCTTAGACCATCTTTCATTCCATACATATTGGATGACCAATGTATTGATTGTATCTCTGTCTACTAGTAGTATTTCCAATCATCAGTGTCCTATGAGGGCACCCTAATGAGATAGCAGTCCATTTTCTATAGTAACAACAGACCATAGCAAACTTTTAACTAGGCTTGAGTCTTTTCCACTTCTATCTATATAATCTCTGGTTATTGGGAATTCTTTTTAACTCCACGTAACATCCTTATTTACCTCAGATATATCTATCACCATCAGATCTGCTGGATTATATACCCGAGTGGTAGACTGTGGGTATGATGCAGAACCTCTCTTGCTCTATGTTTCAGTCAAAACAAGCAGCCTTCTAAGACATCATATAATGACACCAGAGCAGTACCTACAAGCACTCTAAAATCCAAGTGGCTCAATAAAGGCCATACTTCGTGTTTTAGTGGCTGGAAGTGCAACAAAGTATCATATAAATTAAGAGGATTTCTTGGCATATCACAGACCACTAGACCTACATAAACACCACAAATACAGCAGATCAATGAATCTGAAAGGTTTATCACTCACCCTCTGGTTCACCTGTGTCTTATTAGATAAGAGTACATCCCATTTACTGCTTCCCTCATCTGATTAGCATGATGCCCTTAACATGGTGGGTCAACATGTTGTTCTGTGGAATATCAAAATGGTCAATGTCCTTAAGAACTATAACAGAGCAAGAAGGTTAACATAGTCCTGTGACAACACAGTTAAATGTTTGAAAACTGAGTGGTATAAGTAGGAGAGCTCTTATTCCTTAATGGAATGAAGTTCTCATCAGCCCATCAGACAAACAAGTGAGAACCAGTCAAAATGTTGGCAAATGTGAGTGAAATTTAGAATGAATGGTGAAGGAAATAGAAAGTAAATATCAATTTTAATTCTGGGATCCCTTGTAGCATCATGGACTATATCTGAGGATATTGAAATTGACCTTTACTTTGAAAAATTGTACTTGTTCCTTTTTTTCTTGAGAAAGAAATAAGGGTCTTTTTTTTCTAGTAACAGATGCATATATCATAAGAGTGCATATGTGCTATATTCACTGGCCTGCAGGGTAAACTGTTTCAGATTGAGTTAATATACCACTCATGGTTACTTGGGTCTCAGTCATTTTCTTTGTTTCCAGATGGATGGAATGATTGTAAAGCCCTGGCTGCAGTAACTGCATCTCATCTCTGAATACCACAGATTGCCTGGGGGTAGCCATAGGACCAGGGATGGATATTAGCCACTATTTTGTCCTCCAAGGCATGAGTTGTAGCAGCCCCAGCATCTAATCTGACTAAGCTGGACTTGGGTCCAACTGGAAATATCTACTTTCCTTGTAGCTGTTGAACTAATTCAAGTGGACTAATGCCTCACAAAAATTTTGATTAATAAGAGACAGGAGATGGGAACTAACTAGCATAGAAATGTCTGTCCTTTATTCCTTCAAGGAACTGATCTGATGTTAGTGGTGCTGTGCAATCTCATGAAGATGTCCCATAACTGAGCGATCATATTTATTTTCTTTGAAACCATGTCCAGTTTGATAAAACACCACATTTTATTTCCTACCCTTCTTTCCCACACTCTTGCTTTCATTTGACTTCCACCTATTCAATAAATATTGAGCACATAAGGTTTTCCTCAAGCTCTATTTTCTAGGAAACCAAGGCTAAGACACAATACTTATGAAACAGAGAAGATAAAATTGAGGTCAAAATAGAAGATTATTTAAGCATTTTATGATCCTCTGATTATATGAGGCACAGAATTTATGTCTTTAGTTACCCTTATGTTCTAACTCCCACAATATCCTCGAGACTATAAACAATACCCAAGAAAGCAGAATTATGAGTCGTTACTACAGAAAAGGCTTTTACAGTGTTTTCCAAAGATAGTTCTTTTCCGGTGTAAATAGATGCAACAAATTAATTTTTCTCCTTGCAGAGCTATAAAAATATTGCAAATTTCCTGTCAGTTATGACCTTTAAAATGATATTGGCCTTTTCATCTCATAATGGTGAAAACACAATAAAGTGTGGCTGCACATAAATTGTATTTTAGAAGTCCTCCACCAGAATAGGTAAAACCAGAAGCAGAAAAATACAGAGATTTTCAGTGCAATCACATACAGGGAGTGAAAGAGCATTTATGGGACAATTAATTATTTTTCACATCCAGAAAAGAAACGTGTGTGTGAGAATTTTGCTCCTTTAGGCCATATAGCTAGGTCTTTTACACCATGTTCAGCAACATTGAACAAGTTTAAAGAGGATAGTATCATAACGAGAAATATATGAAACTGTGAAAAGTTCTTGCATATTTAAAGGCAATCGTATTACATTGACGTTTATCTACCAGTACTAATGAAAAAGGGCTATAAAAGAGGGTTTTTATGCTATATTAAAAAAAAAAGACTAGACTTTTTTTTGTTAATGCTTTTGCAGAGGATCACAACAATGATCTTTTCTTCAATAGACTACCTGTGCTATGTATATTTGGTAACCCTAGTTTGCCACCTATGTTTCTATAAGTCTCCAGACCAGTTTCCCTCAAGTTCTTTGGCAAGAAAAACAGAGTGTCCAAAGCCATGTGTTTGAGATATTGAACCTTCTTTATGTGGCACCAGGTCCAGGACTCTGAGGTCTTTGATCAAGTAGCCAGGTACTTCTGGAAGGTAGAAGCATGTTGTGGTGATGTGGAGAGTATAACTCTTACTCCAAGTTAAAACAGCAGGACAAAAGCCATGTTCCAAATCACAACCACTGCCTCTGGCCTGACTTTATTCATATATCTTTTAATCAATGAGTCAGGAAGATTTTAAGAAGTAGCCTTAGACACCTTTGACTAAGAGACCTGGAGTCAGTGAGATGCATGGTGTTGAGTCTTTTCCAAATGGAAAGGGATTTTGACCTCCAGGCAGTGTTAGAGTGTGGTAAGGAAATCAGTGACCCAGACGACTTTTAGGGGTCACTAACTAGTGACAAGCCAAATAATATTAGTAGAATAATCTAATGTAATATTGATGAACTGCTTTACTCCTTATAAAGATGACAAACTAAGTTAGGCCAACTCTCATCCTAACAAAATATGCCATTAAAGATAATTAACACTCTTTATTAGCTTCTCTCTCTTTTCTTAGTCAAACTCATATCCTAGTTTCAAGTTGCAGAACAAGCTGAACTTGATTCTTACCCCAGCTGCTAACAGAAAAGAAGAAACAATGAGCACTATCATTGGGGAGAACCAAGGAGTACTTCCCAAACATGCCCCACAAGAATAAATGGTGTATTCGATGATTTAAATTTAAATCCTCAGTATGTTTTCTTTTTTAAAAAAAGTATCAAACTGCAAAGAAAAATTAAAACAGTGACTGCAATCAAGTTGAAAACATTTTCTTAATGTAATAAGTCCAATTATAATTGCAAAACAAAAGGAAAACACAAAATTTCAAACCTACTCCTAGAACAAATGTTGGGGTCATGCCTTTGCATATTTACCTCTAACTTAAATGAGTGTCTTCTGACTCATGCTTTCCCTTTATCAATAATGGATAAAAGTAAAATGGCAGTACCAAATAAGCAAAAAATACTATAATACATTTGAATTTCCTAAGTACTTATAAAAGAAGTGCTATAATAATTCTATTAATAGGAAATTAGTTTTCCATGCTAATACCAAATAAATTATCAACATTATTTATAGATTATGGGTTTGAATCAGTTTTTTAAAACCTGTTGTGCTAGGAAAAAATCTAAGAGTATGTAATCTTGGAAGCCCATTGCTTTTATGAAATATTTTTTTGCCCACCTCTACCACATTACAGTGAGAATTACAATTGCAATATTTCTTTTAATTATTCCTTTTCATCTATACATACTTTCTTCCCCAAAGGAAGTAATGACCTCTTTTGCTGGCCTAACCTTTTATTTTGTTTAATTTGGTTTAAGTGTATCTTTCCTTATTTGATTGTTTTAAAAATGCATTTGGTATTACATTTGCAAAGTGTGTGTGTGTGTGTGTGTGTGTGTGCGCGCGTGCATGCACATGTCTGTATCCTTAATTATCCCTATACTTTCTAAGGAGAGTAAACAAACTCTTGAGTTATCATCTGACTCAGCTTCCAGAAATACCTCATTGTCATTTGCTGGATTATAACATTTTTATACCAGTAACTCTAGGTTGTTTTAATATATCTATTTAATGTGTTATATACATTGTTGAAAGTATGATGTGATTATAAGATGGCATGAAACTTTTTTAATTAAATGGAGTTTTCAAAACATTCATAAATTAATCTATAGATTCAATGTAATCTTAATACTGCAAAAGATTGTTATTTTGTAAAAACTGACAAGTGATTTTAAATATTTTATGAAAATACAAAGGACTTAGGGAAGTCCAAATTATTTCAAAACAGAAAAACAAACTTGGAACACAAACACTACTTGATTTGAAGACTTACTATAAACATGCTTTAATCACATTTATATGGTATTAGTGTAAATATAGAAACGTAGAACAAAAAAACAGATCAAGAAATGGATATACTCATGCATGGTTAATTCATTTTCAACAGAAGTGCCAAAGTAATACAGTGGAGAAAGAGACATTTTTAAACCAAATGCTGTTGGAACAAGTAAATATTCATGTGAAAAAAAAAAAAGTAAATAACCTCAACCTTACTTTAACCAGCAGAAAATTTAATTCAGAATGGATCATATACCTAAACAGTAAAAACTAGGAATGAAAAGTAACTTTCTAAACTTGATAAGCTACTGCCAATTTACTTTATTGTGCACAAGAAGGGTTTTCTGCTTTCATTAATTCTTTTGAAAAATGGAACTGGTGGAATTAGGCAAGGGAAGAAATAAAGATTACATAGATTAGATTAGATCTGATCTTCGTTCACAGTTGACATGTTTGTGTATATAGAATATCTTAAGGAATTTATTTTAAAAAGTACTAGAAATTCCAAGTAAGTTTAGCAAGGAAACAAATGATAATCTCAATATACAAAAGTCAGTTGTAAAAAATATCAACATACAATTTCAAAAGGTAAAAAATAATAATTAAAAAGTAAAGAGCTATGAATCCACAGCCACTGTTATAATTTATGATATTTTAGATTCTTATAACTTCCCCATATTTGTTACTTTTAACTCATTGGTTTTATAAGAATGATCAATAAATTTCTTCAAAAAACAAAGGGCTTAAAGTGTATCTTTAGGGGCACTAAAAAGACAAATGAAAAAATTATGTCAACTATGTGAATAGATTTCTAATACAGGTCTGAGGGGAAATGTCAGTCAGGGTCTCTGATTATCCTGGGTATGACAGGAATGAGTTAGACCCCTAGGCTATATTACTCCTCTCCATTCCAGCCCAGCAGCAGTTCTAGATTACCAATATTCCTCTTGACAGAGAATATGCCCCACCAAAATATACCACTTTGCCATATTATTCTGAATTAAAGTCACTTGAGAAACAGCTTGCGTAAGAAGGACACTCTGACCTTCCTTTGTCCCCTTGAAACAGGACATAAATCTCTCATGCGAAAGGTATTCTCTTGTACCAGAAGGGAGAGAGACATCCTTATCACCTGAAATAGGAAATTTTGGGCCAAGAAGGCTATGTTAATAAATCTTGTTACTTCTTCACTTTACTACCCCCAGCCCATACCTCTATGTCTTGTCAGTTCTTCACAGATATAATGTTTCTTTGTGTAAAAGGTAGAAAAGTTATCTGCTCTGGTCATTTTGTTGAGTCTCATATTTCGTGGGGCTCCTGTATGTGCTTAATTAAATTTATTTTTCTCCTATTAATCTGTGTGGGTACCAGGCCTGGCTGGTCCCAGATCTGGCTATAATTCAGGCTCACAGCCAGGAATAGGACCCCGGATTTTGAATGTTACATTAGTGTAGAAAGGCGCCTGTGCCTAAAATATGTAAACATAATTCAGCTTATTGTATCACACATGTGTGGCTGAATGCTACTATTGTACTCTAATATATGTGAAGCCATGCGGTCTCCTGGGGAGCAGAAGGGAAGCAGGAGAAGAGCAGAAGCAGTAGCGCACTCCCCGCAACAGAACTGTACTCCCTGCAATAAAGTCTGTGCCTGCCATTCCATTCTCATGTCAGCCCCTTGTGCCTTCTTCCAACTGGCCATCTCATCACCGAAACCTTCCCTTCTCTATCGGCTCGGCACTGACAATCTGTCTTATGTCAATTTAATTATTAGACCAGCCGAAGAACCTAGAAGGGAAAATAGGAAACGTTTTATGCCCCTACGACAGCATAACTTCAGCATCACAGAAACTGATTCTAGTTGAGGGTATGCCATTGCCTATATCAACACTAAAGAGCATTATGTTGAAAATTAACTGCATATGGTTAATGGAAAATAATGAACTATTAGAACTTGTCACAATAAATTATGTGCTTACATTGAAAAAATTATGGACGTTTTCAAAGAAGGTCTTGTTTTAATTTACTTAATATCATTTAGAACATGCTATAATAATTATTTAAGATGAAAATTTAGAAAGGATTATGACCAAGTGTACATTTTGATATTTTTAAATAGGAGTTTCAAAGAAGGAAAACAAAGAACATGAATATATGGGCAATGCAACAGGCAAATATTAATTGATATTGTCCAAGGGAATAATACTAAAAATCAAATCATGCTTCAAAAATTAGTTCTCTAAAACAAAAAAAATTAAAGCATTTCATAATTTTGTATAGGTTAAGAGGACAAATCCTTTTAACTCATAGAATACCACTGATCGAAATAAAAAATATAAACACTTTTAAATATCAAAAGTTATCTATAGATTTAAAACAGCACATTTTTAAGAAAAAAAAATGTTCATCAGAAATAACAAAGATAGTTTCAGATGTCCTAGGAGTGTTATTTTTAAGTCATTGCTATCAAAAAAAAAAATCAATGTAAAATACACTTATGTCACTAGTATTTTACATAACATAAAGGATTTACCTTCAAAAGTAAGTTGAACATTCAATTCCCCTTGTCAGTTTTAAAGCAAATAAAGACTACTAGACCACAATGTATAATTTTGTATCAAAAAACTTTGAAAGACATAATGATTTTAGTATAAAATTATTTGTGGATAATTAAATCATCATAGATTTGAGGAGTATAATGGTATATATGCATAGTGTAATTTCATTCTTAAAATGAAAACCTTATCAAGGTTTTAAATTTTTTTCTCTACTAAAATGCAAAACACACATAAAATAGAACGTACTTGGAAACTGATAAAATACTAGCGCGTATTTGTGTGAGTGAGCGTCAGATCCTTGTGTAGGCCTCAGTGCAGCAGGAGGGAGAGATTCCAAGGAGAACTGAAGGACATGGGTTAACAGAAGAGTTTCGAAGAAGGAAAAATATTCAGTGTGAGATCACAGAAACTAAAGGCATGATTTGATTACTCCACAACTTTGCCTAGGAATGATTCTTTATAAATGTTAAAAACTTTAGGAACAAATCAGATAAGCAATGTTGCAAATATTACACTAATCCACATTTTACTGACTACAAGCTTTGTGCTGGGAGGGGAGAGACAGTGTGTGTGTGTGTGTGTGTGTGTGTGTGTGTGTGTGTGTGTGTGTGTGGTGTTGAGAAAGAAAGGCTATCTCTGATACTCCCTTCTATCTAGTCAGGAGACATCTTAGAATTTTCATGTCATCTCTTAGGAATGCATAGCCTGTGGCATTGACAGCTAGAGTCTATGAGAGGAAGAGACGGGTCTGGAAGATTTCCCCTGAGAGCTAAAATTTTCAGAACAAATTGGACCACTGACAAATATTCAGTCTCCAGATCTCAGAAGACAGTTAAAATGAGTGATCTCAGGATGACCATAGAAAACTATTGCCACAGATTGACTCAGAACCCAAATATTTATTGTGACTCATGTCAACGGTCTCTTGGCTGATTTTTTTTTTCTTCAAATCAGTGTTGGCAGATTTTTGCCTTGTTTCATTGAATTTGACTGCAGAGTAGATTCAAGTACTTTTTCATGAAATAAAAATTTTTTCTAAAGTAGATTTGAATATAAATGAACGAAAATATTGCAATCCAAGACCAAAAAAAAAAAAAAGAAAGAAAGAATAAAGTGTGATTTCAACCAAATCAAATCCATATATTCTTTAGTATATGGCATGCATAATATATATATTTCAGATTGCTTATTCTTATTCATAGATTTTTATTTTATTTTATTTCACTAAATTCTGGCAGCAACTACCCTGCTCTTTATCTATAAATATTTCCCATTTAATTGGAGAAGGAATGATGAAGTTTTTGAAAGTGTTACTTGTTTACATGCTCCCTACTCTTCAGAAAATGATTTTGTCAGTTTTTCCACTTACATTACATATTCAGGTTTAAGAACATAACAAAGGAAGACTATTTAGAATAAATATTTAAGAATATTTATAAGATTTCTAGTAAGCTTGATATTCTTGGAAAAACAAATTTTTATGCAAAATGACATAGCTTGAATTCTTACTCTTATGTGGAAAAATGAGAATTTGGAGTGTTGTTATATTTGTTCTAGGACATCATACGGAGAGGCAGTATATAGTATAATTGTTAAGAATATAAACTTGGGACCAGTGTATTTGGGATAAACTAATAGTACTGCCTGTTACTGGCTGTGTTTCCTTGGGCAAGTTATTTAACTTCTCTGGGTGTTCATTCCTCATCTGTAAAATGGAGATTATACTTTCATATCGGCTATAGAATTAAATAAATTAATGTAAAAGGAACACTTAGAATGTGGCCAGACCCACATTAAAACATGTGTATTAATGATTATAATTAGCCTCTACTCCTAGTCAGTGAAAAAATTTTTTCATTTCACATTTAATTACCTAGGAGCATTTTATAACTAGAATCCACAATAAAAAGCACAAAATAAGTTATCAGCACAATTATTGTCACTTCCTCAACATGTTTTCTGCATGTATGTATTTCTTTCTTGAATTATCTGCCTTTTACAGCTGATTAACCTACTTTATCCAAAAATATCTGCCTCTGTTTCTGTCCTCTCTAATTTCATTTCAGATGTTCCCTCCTTCATTCTAAAGCCTTACCAAATCCCCTGATATAAAATATTATCTCTCAGTCATAAGTCTCATAATAATTATCACCTCTATAGTAGTGAAGATTGCATTCTGCTTAACTGTTTACATTCTTTGCAGAGTCAAATACTCATTTTTATATTCTTAAGCTTTAAGTTAATTCATTCTCCCTCACGTGTATGGTGTCAGCTTTTCCTGTGCTTAATGATGATATTTAAATTATACAGTTAATGGTTTTAGCATATTTAGCATATCTTAATAATACTTTATATATAGACATAATTGCTAATATGATGTATTATTAGAATTAAGATTCAATTGTTTTTCAAATATTTTTATTTGTGAATATTTAAATAAGCATATGCCCTTGCTCTATTTTCTAATTTTAACTTTAAGAAAAGGTATTAATTTTCCTCTGTATTTACAAATGATTGTATACTATTTTAAAATTTATTTTTTTCACATAGTGTTCAACCACAATATTACATGGTATAAATATTACTAAGTTGCTATAACATTTGTTTACTAACAAGGATATACTTCAAGAAATAAACTGCTCGATTAGTTTTCCACTTGAATAATTTTTAAAAATCCTACTTTTAAACCTTCTGAAAATGTATAACAGTGAATAACAAAAAATGTCATATAAATGAGTAAGTGTCTTCCAAGTACGTGATATATTCCTCATCTTTGGACTTTTAAACATAAAATTAATCTAAAAATGTTTATGATTCAAATAAAATGTACAATAGATAAAACAAAAATAAGAACATTTATATAGGTCTTACTATTTACACACATTGTAGCAAGAACTTTATTAATACATTTACTTGAAAGACAAAGTTAACACTGACTATTTATAGTGCTAGGAAATGTGGCTATTCCTGTTCTTTTGTCTTGTTCAGTACCTTTATTAACAAATGTTACTTCGAAGATGAAAACAATGTTGTCTTTAATGTTTTTTTCTTTGTTTTGTTTTTAAGAATTTACTTCCTTCCTACTTTTTCCAAATAAATGTACCACAATGACTTTTTCATATATTCTGACACTCTGTAGAAGAGTCTCTGATATACAAAGGTTTTCTAATGCCTTTATCTTTAAAAATTTATCTTATAATCATGAAATTATTTTGAATGTAAAGATCATCTATTGGGCAAGTTAATTGTTGAACACAAAACATAATTAATAAGACAAAAAGAAAATATAATTTAGGTCTTTCTTTTTCTTATCCTAGTACTTTTGTTTACAATTCATTGCTTTCTCTTATCACAACATAAAAGCTTCCTTGTTTATAGGAATTTTTTTTACTTGAAATATATGTATTTATTCCTAACAATGTTTCAAGAAAAGTCAAGATAACTGCAACTATAAAATATAAGAAGAAATGAGTACATGTGAAAAAAAATAGAAAAACTAAAAGAAATTCTTAAAATCAATACCTATTGAAAAATTCTTTATATATACTACACCTTTTCCAACATACCTAGAATCGTATGTCTTATTTTATGGAAAAAAGTTGGCAATATTCTATGTACAAATGTAAAAGATACAGCGAGTTCAAAGTGAATCTTTATTTCTAGGACATTTTTAATGAAATGTTGTCAGTTGCACAATCTGTCCCTCCAAAGAGGTCTTTTATTCCACTTTTATGTGTGTATTTGAAAAAGTTTTGGATTTCTTTGGACAGATACTCGTGATAAGATTTGCCTCTACAGTATGTCCATGTTGGGGCCTAATTCTTTGGGCTCTTGTTTACTTCAATCTGAATGTAAGAATTGGGGCCATTGTGTTATACTTTAGGGATTTTTGGGCTTACTTTTGTATGACCATGAGATCAGCCCCATTTTTACATTAGCAAGACTTGAAAATTACTCAGCTGGGTAAAAGACATATTCAAATACCATAACCAATAAAATTAATACTTAGGCATGACCACAATGAAATATTAGTAATAAGTAATTAGGTTCTTTGGGAAATATTTTAGGTGCATCTTGTTAATAAACAAAATACAAACACACATGATGCTTTTTATTAAGTGAATAGCTGATAGCTCAAAGTGTTTCTAGTATTGCAGTCTTGAAAGAAGAATTTTCTTTCATCAGACAAATATTAGTCCTGGTATATTTTTTAAATAATATGATTTTTTCCACATTAGGATTTTAATGTTTGAAGTACAGCATATTTTTGAATACTTCTAATAATGATGTACCATGATGTGAGTAATTTAACAGCAATCATTTTAATATAGTAGCCTATTCTACATTAGTTGTTTTAACCAACAAGAGCTACTTGTCCACAGGAAATCCTTTATTTGGAAATAGGATATCACCTAGAAATGCATTGACAGAGCTGCAGAATATATATTGTCTAATAGTCACTGTGTCCACTGTGAGACAGACTTGAGCTAGTAGCAAAACAAAATATTTTATTAATGTTCATTTCTGTAAGGGTCATATGTACAGTCAAAACTCAATATGAATTACCACTCATCCATTCACAAAGATTTATTAAGCACTGACCGAGAAGACAGGATTTTTTCCCAGACTGGAATTTTTATAACTGTATAGAAGAGAAAACAATCTTAAATTCATGAAGCTCAGTGTCCTATCAATGTTAACCATATTAAATGTTTTTCTGTAAAGACCTTTGTTTTTGTTGTTTCTAAGCAGAATTAAAAATAAATTATATATTTTATATAAAATGGCAGGTTAATTTAAAGAAAAAAAAAGAAAGAAAAAAGAGGGGGGTATCTTTTAAATCTCAAAGCAAGATTATTAGTCACTCTTTAAAGCTTTTACCTAAGTAAAATAAAGTTTGTTGGGCTTTTTATCTCACTTCTATAGGAAGGATTTTTATTCTTTAGAGAGAGAAGTTTCCAGCATTTTTTTTTTTAACTAAAAAGAAACTGTTCTTTTTTTTTTTTTTACTTGATTTTCACAGCACCAAGACATAGAGTAATCAAAGTCATTCACCAGAATGACCATGCACTATAACAAGGCCATCTATAGTGGCAGACTGTCAAAAAATTGAGTCATTTTTTAATGTAGAAAAGCTGGGAAAAAATAAAATGAAATGCCTGCCCTTTCACATTTCAGAGCAGGGAAACTGATTCACTCTGCTCCATTCCAGTTAAATGTAATAGATGTATTTTTGTATGTGTTCAAGCCAGAGAGCTCTTGATAGACATTCTTTTAAAAAACTTCTATAAATAGAATATTTTCTTCCTCTGCTTATTTTCTTTGGAATGGCAGCTGCCTTAACTTAATGAGAGTGAGTCTATTTCTTTGAGGATCAGGTGCTATTTCAGTAAGATTAATAAATAGTATGAAAGCTTAGTTTGCTATTTGGGGGAATTTATTTATTTATTTACTTATTTATTTGTTTATCTGTATTCATGGCATTCTATTTCCAGACTCTGGGTAACTTGTAGACTTTAAAATATAATCAATAAAATAATATTCCTATTATTTTTCTAGTTTTCTCTATATCCAGCTCTAATAACATTGGGTTTGTTTATCTTAATGGTTAATTCTGAGAAATAAAGGACTATTATTTTTTTATTTACTATTAATAGACTCTATTTATCCTCTTACTCTGTTAATGTGTTATGATAATTTCATAATAATAATACATTTTGACATTCTTGAATCTATTAGAATCAGTAGATTCTTAGCATCATCTATTATTTATACATCAATTTATAAAGTTCATCTACTCATATTATCTATCTTCTCACAGTGCATGTGTGACAGTTGATGGCTATATATATATATGTATATATAGACATATACATATATACATATATTCTTAGTTGAAGGAAAATTCTAAATCCTGCTCACCTTGATTACAAATGTTTTCAAAGTGAATATTAGATATTAACATTATATTACTGTTAAAATAAAAGTATTATTTCTCTGTGTATCTACTAATATTGTAATTGCATTGTGGTAGTCTAAAAATGGCAGCCCAAAAGCTATCTACCTCCCTATCACTGGAACCTGTGAAAGTTATCTTATTTATCCAAAACAAACAAACAAAAACAAGGGTCTTTGTGGATATGAGTAAATTAAATATCTTGAGGTGGGAGATCACCCTGGATTACCCTGGTACACCTGCAATACCATCTTATATATGTACCTCTATAAAAAGGACATAGAGGGAGATTTTGCCTACATAGTAGAAAAGGCAATGTGAAGACATAGCAGAGAGACTTAAAAATGCTGGCCTTGCAGATGCCATCAGTGTAGAAAGTTTTGTTGTTGTTGCTGTTTTTTGGGGTGTGTGCGTGTGTGTGTGTGTTTGCTTCTTTTGTTTTTAGTTAAATGTTCTATTTAATTCGAACCTTTTTTTCTCTTATTATATTCTCTATTCCTCTCTAGTGTCTATTTTGTTAAGATTATATTTATATTTATTTAAATTTCCAAGCTTACTGAAAACTAAATTTCATATTTTGCAGGAATATCTTCTCAAAGGTTACTATAGACATTTATTAAGCTAATTGTATTTATTTATGTTTGCATTAATTTTCTTAATGAATAGTTCTTTCATTTGTCCAGCTGGTGGTACATCTGTTTTTCTTTCAAATATCTGTTGATCATGGATTTTCTGTATAAATTTGTAATAATAGTTAACATTGATCAGTATGAATAGTTTTAAGTGGCTTCTTTTTAATCCATCAGCACAACATTAAATTTTTTCTTTTCCAAACAGTGGAAGCAGTTTTAGTTTACATAATTTCCAGCTATGATAGTTATGACTTTAAGTCTGCTCTTGCTTTTCTGTTGAATAAGAAAGAAAACACATCCTATGCTAATGACCGGAAGTTGTCCTGAGCACCTTTTGGTTTCCATCTCCAGCTGTAATGTCCTCTCTATGTACTTACCTTACTTGATCTCTGTGGAGAGGTGTCCTTTCTAATTTCTTCTGTGACAAATAGTCTAGACACAGAAAATGACAAGATGTAACTGGCACAGCATTAATGAATTTCATACTGACTACGAGACACCCTATTCTGGTTTCTCAGATCAAATTTCTTTATATGATGCATTTGGGGAGATTTGAAATCTCACTATTTGAAATTTCTTAATTTTGCCTCTATTGGGTTGTGGAAGTTTCAGATTAGGTTTATCCTCTAAAGGCAATCTGCTCTTGTTGGCTCTGTATCCTCAGGAAATACCTCACTAATTTATGCTTACAAGGACTCCTCTTGGTTTTTCAGGACCTCGAAGTTTTTAACTGGTTTATTTAGTTTATTTTGTGATTTTTTTGTAATTTCAATGTGATTTTAGAAGGAAGAACAGGTTAATATATACGCTTAGCCATTTTGAACCCTCAAATCTTATATTCCTCATATGTAATATTTTCACAGTGAGGAAACAGAAGAAACAGTTAATAGCAGTCAAGGTTTAATATATGATTACAGTTCTCTGAATTATATTTGGAATTATGTAAATGGCAGTTGAAATTTCATCCCCATTAAGAGGAATTGAACATTTTTAATGTGATTATTTTAACTTTATTATGAATAATTTTAATAAAATTACATTCCAGTTTTCTGGAATCCAGTTTACCATTAATTAAAATGAAAGGTATGATTAATGCATACACATTAAACATAATTTTAAAAAATTAAGGAAGAAAATATACACTAATAAAGTAAATGTAAATTTTATTAGTAAATAAGGAAAGTCAGTTGGTTTTAAATGTATTAGAACTAGATATTTCCTAGAGTTTAAATTGAGTGTAGTTCCAATGAAAATGTAACTCTAATTCACAAGCTAACACTGTGAATTTTACATTTATAACAGTGTAAATGAAAAATCACTTGTGTTTCTTTGTAAATTGTGCATTTCAGGTCCCTGCTCCCAAGTATGCTAATAAGGTGCAGGCATGTGTGTGTGCGCGCACACACACACACACACACACACACAAAACTAAATTTGTAACAAGAATCCCTACGTGATTCTGATGAGAGACACTGTTCAAAGACAGTATGTCCTCATTTTACCACTCAATTGAAAGGCTCAATGGAAATAGGTAATTAGATTTGATAATGCAATAGCACTAACTTGAACAATAACTGTAATAGCAATAACAATAACAAGAGTAAACACAAATCAATTACTTTCCAGTTGTCAGGTGATCTGCTATGAACTTTATATTAATGATTTTTCCTTATCGTTAGAAAAAAATCTCCAATAGTTTATACTAATTAAATTCATATTTCTGATTCAAGAATTGAGTCTAAGAAAGAGGAAGGTATTTATCTGATGTCCTTTAAGTAGCAAATGGCAGTGCTCTTTGCCACCAGAGTCCTCTCTCATAATCCTCGCAGTTAGTTCTATCCAAAATCATAATTAATTTTAATAGTGAAAATTAAAAACATACATATATTTCATATAGTTACTCTGTATCATGTTGATGTGCCACATGACTAACAGAAAGACACCTTTATAATATTGATTCTTTCCATGTAAGAGCAATGTACTTACTTCCATTTATTTAAGTCTCCTTTTAAGACTCTCATAATGCTTCAGTATTTCATCTATTGAATATTTACACATTTCTTAATGAGTTATTTCTAAATATTTTATTTTTTTGTTTTATCACAACAAAAATTCTTTTCCTTTCATTATGCTTCTTGAAACCTGACTATTAATTTTCATTAGGAAAATATTTTTGGCATGTAAGTAAATCTCTATACAATTTAACAGATTTTTTATTTTTATTTTTGTTGCATTACTATAGTTTTCCAGATATAGCACCTGTAAACTGTGAACATTTTGTACCACTTATTTAATAGCTATGCCTCTCACATAATCATATGTTAATTAACTAAATGCATACTAAAGAAGAATTGCGTCAAGCTATATTGAATGCTGGAGTGAAAAACCAAAAACAAAACCTTTCCTCATGAAGCTTACAGTGTAATGGGAATCTCAGTCATTTGTCAAATAATTGTACAAAAAATATAACTCCAAACTATGACAGGTTCCATTAAGAAAATATGTAGGAAGTTTTGACAACTTATTGCAAGGGGCATGTGATTAACAGTTTGATTTTAGGGAGGAGCTGCAGTGAATTAGAGGTGTTAGAGAAAAGTATTTTACAAAAGGTGCACTATTTGCAAGCTCCAGACATGAGAGATACACTGCACTTTGGAGAACCTAAGGCCCTGACTGGCACACAGCCCACAAAGGCGGATGAAATAAAAAAGTGTATTATTTATTGCTGTGTAAGAAGTTACCCCCAAAATTAATGGTTTCTAACAATAAATATGTATTTTCTAACAGTTACTGGGAGTCAGGAATCAGAGTGTGACTTAGTTGAGTGCCTCTGTCTCAAGGTTGATCTGGATATTGTAGTCAAGCCATTGGCCAGTTCAGGCTATGGACACAGTTAAAAACTAAGGTGAAGAGAGGACATAGATTAATTTAGAAACCCATTCATATGGTTGGCAGTCCCAAGTCCCTTGACACATGAACCTTCTATAGGGTTGCTGTGCAATGTGGCATAACATAGTGAGCAAATCCAAGAGAGTGTAAACGAGCATCTAAGAAGGAAGCCAGTATTTTTACGTCCTAATCTTGGAAACGACAACTGGTTCCTTCCATTATTATATGTTAGAAGGAATTAACACAAATCCAGTCTTTCCCCCAGGGTCCTCCCACCCCAACATATTCAGATCCTCTCGATATCTCATTTTTGTTTCCAGGGTGACCATAAGCTCTCTTTGGACCACTGAATCTTCACGGATGCACAACCTGACAGTGCCTTGTAAAACTCCCGTGTTATGCTCCTCCTACTTCCTGTCTGAGGACTTCTCTGTTAAAGCTGGTATAAGACCTCATTTAGCACGTTCACATGCATAACCTGAAAGTGTGTGAGAGTTAATGCCCCATAGGAGAAACTTTGAACAACAGAATTCAGTAATTTGAGGGTAAATTCATTAGTTTTTCCTTACAATATGAGTATTTAATACTATAAATTACCCTGAAAACACTGTTTTATCTGTATCCTCGACATCTTAATATGTTGTATTTTTATCTGTATTAAGTTCAAACCATTTTTAAAGAGATTTTGAGACTTCCTCTTTAGCTCTGGGTTATTTAGAAGTGGGCTGTTTAATTTTCAAATATTTGATGATTTTTCAGATATTTGTTATTGATTTATAGTTAAATATCAAAAGCTATTAGAATATCATTGCTATGATATCTACTCTTTAATTGGTCTATTTAATGAATATTCAGTATCCTTAGAAAGAATGTATAATCTACTGTTGTTGCGTGAATTGCTCTATAAAAGTCAATTAGGACTATTTTGTTGATAGTGCTCAAGTCTTCTATACTATTATTGATTTTTTGTGTACTTGTTCTATCAGTTGCTGAAAGAGGATTGTTGAAGTCTCCAATTATAGATTTGTTTACTAACAATCTCTATTGTCTCATTTATTTTGAGGCTCTGTTATTAGTAACATATACATTTAGACTCAAAATGTCTTCTTGGAGAATTGACATTTAATCATGACATAATGTTCCTATTTTATTCCTGGTAATATCTTTTGTTCAGAAGCTTACTTCTACTGATATTAGTATAGCTATTTCAGCTTTTTCTGGGGGGTGAGTGTTTGCATGGTATAGTTTTATCTTTTTACTTTTAATCTATCTTATTATATGTGAACTGTATTTTTATAGACAATATAGAATTGAATCTTGCTATTTGATCTAATTGATGATTACAGTCTTTAGAAGTTGCACTTAAGCCATTCATATTTAATGTGACTATGAATGTAGTTGAACTAAAAATATATCAAATTGCTACCTGTTTTCTACTCATTTCATCTATTCTTTGTATACTCTTGTGCTGCCTTATTTTACACTAAATGACCATTATCTATTATATCATTTTACCTCCTCTATTGACTTATTATCTCCTCTATTGACATTATTTTTATATCTTTTTATAAATTTTTTAGTAACTTCCTTAGGATTTAAAACATGCATCTTTATATCTTTCATTAATCATATTCTACTATCAAATGCTATTACTGATTCACTTGTCATATAAGGACCTTAAAACCGGCCTTAAAATGCTCTAACACCCACAGTGTTGCTGTTATTTCAGACTAAGGATGTTGTTACCTGATGGTGATATCAGGTATGATCTAGGTGGAGATAGCAGCCTCTCCCACATGGTTATGTTCCTTTCCCTAATCCGTATCACACTGGACATTTATGATCTTTTAGATCTTTGCTCTGAGAGGCCATTGGGGTTCCTGAAGAAAGAACCTTCCAAAGGAGGCAAATCCCAACAATTTCTTCAGTGCCTAGACATTTCACATGGTACTGCCAGCGTGCAAGCATCCTTCTTCAGTTTGTCAGCTATTCTAGCTAAACTCTTCTTAACAGAGTCCTGATGTGTCTGACAATTTTGTTTTGTTTTTGTTGTTTTAACAATATGTTTTTATCTGTATATAACAGTACTATTGCATTATTTGGAACATTTGTCTCCTAGATGTTGCTTTCGAAAAAGGTAACTTCACATACGACTCTGACTAATTTAAATTCTTAAGTGTGTATTAACTGCAAGAATTTTCATGACAGGAAATGTTACAGCGAAAATATTTTATGACAGAAAACCTTTAGAGTAAAATGTCCTTAGAATACTGTAAGCAAAGTTTGAACATATTAAACAGGGAAGTTTTCAAATAGAAGTACTTAGTAAGTTCCTCACAACTGATATGCTTTTAAATAAGTACTGAAGAATGACGGCTTCTATCACAGAACAGTCCTATGCTGAGATCTATTCCATTATTGAAATAGCTGAAAATCAATGTTTATTGGGGGATATATAGCCAGTTGTATATTTACATTGTGTAGACTTTAAATTATTATAGCTAAGTGATTTACCCTTGAAATTCAAGGATTATTGTTATATATTTCACTCTCATATTTTATATAAAAGTAAGTTCATTTGGTTCAGAGTCCTAAATGTTTCTAAATGACTCCCAATGCCAAACAGTTTGGAAAATAATAACTTTGAATCTCACTTTTTTATTACTCATCATCTACACTATGCCATCCAGACAAGAGAATAGTGAAGTAAAAAAACATTGTTGATTTGCTGCTTACATTACAAAGTCTTCCCAATAACATTCATTGATATGAGGTTGCATTTTTTTTAAGTTCAAGGACTAAGATCGTTAAAAATATAAAATATAATGTCTTAATTTTTCTTACTGTCATTAGACAGCTTCTGCTATAGAAGGACTGTTTTGTATAATAGTCACAAACTACCACAAAAGTCAGATACATAAATATTTCTGAATATATCAACTCAAGTTTAGCTTAATTCTAATTTTAGGAAAGGTACAGAACAGAAAAGAATGTAAAAGAAGTAAAATTTAAAGTTTTTTACATGGTATAATTTGAGATTTAAAAAATCCAGCATAGGGAAAGGAGGAAGTACTTAATTCAAGGTAAACCTTTCATTTTTTATCTACTTGCTGGAGGAAAATCAGTGAGTCGACTGAGAGCAAGAGTCATGTGATAATATTGTTCAATTATTCTGAAATAGGAAATAAAAGAATATTCAACATGGATACATATAAATTATTTTATGATGAACGAATTAAATGTTTTGCATTGAGGTTTTTTTTTTAAATGACAGTGTATTCATGTTAATTATGAACTTTAAAAAATATAAGTGGAAAAAGAGGTATTTCTTGGTCTTGAGTTGGAGGAAATACATTTCTGCCAGTGGCAACAGATGCAGCATTCAAGGCTGTGAAAGTTCATGGAAGCTTTGAACAATGACAAACAGTGCAGTAGAGTTGGAGCTGAGTTTTTGTTGAGAGTAGTGAGAAGAGATGGGTCTGAGTAACAAGCAGGAGTAAAAGAAGGTTTCCAATAAATTACCAAGAGGTATTTTACCTCAAACTAGACTATGGAAGACCAGGACAGACATAAACTGCAGAGGCACGACCATATATCATTTCAGAACAATCATGCCAGCTGTATGGAGGGTGTGCACAAGGGAAGTCATAGATAATGAGCACCAATATTAGCCCAGTGACAGTAGAAATCGAGCAGAGGAGAAAGATTTAAGACAAAGTCAGCAAGACTTTCTGATTGATTTGAAATAAAGGGGAGAAACTACCAAAGGAAGATTCAAGAACCACCCCAATTTACTGGCTATCGAAATAACTCATCACACATACTTATGACTATGAATTAAGATGAAAGAAATCTTATTTAACATTTAGATTTTCAGAATTAACCTAAATGTTTCCTAATGAAGCTTGCCTATAAAGTATGCTTATTTCTATTTTCTTTCCCAGTACTCGAAAGCAGTAATTTTACTTTTCATGTTATCATAATAAGTATGCTAATAAGTATGTATAAGTACCATGAAAAATATTAATTGCAGAATATTTCCTTCAAAAATCTTTTGTATATTTGAATGTTCAAAACCTGGTTAGTGATATTAAACAAGAGATCAAAATATACAGTTAATTCTAAAAGACACTATGAAATACAAATGCGCAATCCATACAATCTAACTAAATTAAGAAAACAAAAAATTAGTAGGATATTTGTCCACATATGTTACCCACTGATTTGCATGAGTACTCATGAGAAATAAAATGATCTTAGGTGGTGATAAAAAAATATATAATTACAAGATAGAAAGTCAAATTTAAAGCAGTCTTGTAAGATCAACATACATGATAGTTTAGTATCTTTTTCTCAATATGTTTTAAGATGAATTTGGTTTAGGACACACTGTATTTTCATGTATATTGCTATTTTTTAGAAAATGATGACGTATTTCATCATTTTCTCATGAGTGACTAAAATTCAAGGTGAATGTGGGACCAATCACTCAATTTTATAGTGAGTTCTAATAGAGTTTGTATTTTGATCCTTTATTTTATCTACTTCATTGAACAATTAGCAACATTTGCATTATTTGTGAAGTTGGTTTAAACCTTTGCTGAGGAAGTGCAAATCTGTTATCTTTGAGTCACAATTAGAACCAAGTAACTTTGAGGAGAGTAACTTAAAATCCCTGATTTATTGATGGCTAGGAAGGGTGGCAGTTAAGTATATAAAAAAAAAGAAAAAAAAAACATAAAACTTCAAGTCACTACTAAAGGAATATACTTTTCCTTTAGTTTTCACTTGCTTCTGTTAGGCTCATTTCATGTTACTGCCCTTTATATTAAAGTGTTTATTTGTCACATAATGGTATTTATTTGTTATTTAGAACTTTTTCATCATCATTCAATTAAATCCAGTGAACATTAACTAAGTTCTTTCTAAGTGACAAGCAACATGCTTGGTTTGGAATACAACAAAGATTAAGAAACCATCTATATCTTCATAAAATGAGCATTAAGTGATGGATACTTACACACAAACAAATGGTTCTGTGTAAGAAAAGATAAATGCTAAGATATAAATTTTCACTAAGCTATGCTTTGGGAATTTAAAATGAATGTATTTGTCTCCCTTTTGAGTTTCAAGGACTGTAAACATAAGCTGTGTAGTGAATGTGAGTAAAAATTAAGATAAATAAATAGCTGAAGGTAAAAATATGAAGCATTAGCCCACAGGTATGTAAGACAATGTGTAAATGGCAATTATTTTATGGAATCATACTGAGGTGAGAGAAAAAGAATGATCACATAAGACATGGAGCTGTAGCTGAGGGATCATCCCATCCCTTCCTGAAGTGGGGATATGAGACTGGATACAGACTCTGGAGTTAACCTGCTTGTTCCGAAACTTCATTTCACGTAAGTAGCTGGCTGCCCTTGGCCAAATTGCTTACTTCTCTCTACCGAAGTTTCTTAATTTGTAAAATGTGCTTAATATGTTATCCAGGCTCAGAAGAGATGAGATATGCAAGCACTGATCCTCTCTGGACCAAAAAATATAATCTGCTATTATTTCATTGAATCAATTATTCATAGATACTTTATTATTCAACAAATGTTGACTTGTTCATGCTGTGCTTCAATTAATATTTCAAACAAGTGCCCTTTGGCTGGAACTCAAGTGACCATTTTTGCTTCTTGTTATTATCAATGTTTACCTTTCTTTATCATAATAAATTAAACACTCTCTTAAGAGTTTTCAATCCTGAAGTTCATCTGTGTCTAATGAACTGTTTCAACACTTATAGACCTGCTACAGTATATATTTCTAATGAACTTCATTTCAACACTTAAAGACTTTCTACATTATATATTTCTTATTTATAAATACTTAGTCACTTGAAATTCAGTGTTACTCAACTATTCCAAGGTAAAACTCTATAAGAAGCTAGGCTTAACATTTGCCATCTCTCAAGTGTTAGAGTACAGGCAATTAGAGAATCCTAACAAATTTTAGCCTTTAGCATAAAAAAATAAGTTCCTAAGGTACAGTTGTTGGAGACGGAAAAATTTCCCCTCTACCCTTCTTGAGTTCTTATGGCTAGACTAATAAGAAAATTTGACACAAACCAATTTAATATGTGTATGGAGGAAATTGTAAATGATATTTTGAGAAATGATGAACCAGCCAGTTTTTTCATAATTTTAGACAAAGAAACAAAATATTTGTGAAGAATTGACAGGACAAAGACACCTAGGTTTGGGTGCTCATTAGTGAGGAATCTAAATAAAATTTAGGCTTGAGTGGTAAATTAGTAAAGGGATAACAGCGTTTGTTTATGTAAGCTTTTTGGCCCTGGATTTCTTAACTCTAGCAATAAAGATGCCTCTTTGTTAGCCCCCCTGGAGCAAGAAAGGCATCTTTCACAGGAGAGATTTATTTTTTGCATTCAAGGAGACAAGGGAAGGTCAACGTGCCCTTCTTATACCACCTGCTTGTCAAATAATGTTATTCAAGGTAATCAGTATGCTGTTATGGAATATTTGGGGTTGCCTGCCCTAGTCCCTGACAGTATTGTGATTTTTCTTGGCTGGGAATAAATGAGGGAGGAAGGCAGGCCGTTTCTAATCTAAATAACTCCTCATAGCAGAAAGATATTGCATGGGGATAGAGGCTTGGATGAGAGTACTGAAATCTGCCTTTCCCCTGTGGTTGATTAACAGAGTTTGCCATTATCCATGGTTATCATTACTATTCTGTCATGGAGGTGGGAGGAGTACACATGGAAGTGGCTACAGTGAATAGAGAGGAGAGTCTGCTGGACAACTGGAAGGTACTCTGTGGCAGAGGCATGAGCCTTGAGGTGGTGGGGCTGCATGCGTCCACAATAGAGGAGATTTAACAAAACATGAAATGGATTCACTCTCAATGCTAGAATAATTAACAATGTCACAAAATGTAAAATGCCAAGCTTCAACTAAGCCTCAGAATGAATCAGGAACAGAACAAATGAAAGGTCTTTACTAAGATGGAAAGGGAGATCAAAGAAAATTGATGGCAATATGATAACAAATGGGACATGCAGACAGAGCTCTCCACAATAAATTATAACTATAGAAAAATACTTATTTAAGTTTTTCTTTTGAGAAAACTAGCACGAAAAAAACCAAAAACACAGAAAAGAACCAAATTCAGGGTTTAGAAGAAATTTTCCTATTGAGATTTAATGATAAAATGAATTCAATAAAGAGGAACTCAGAATTGAAAAAAGAAAATTGCAGAAACACATGGAGAATAAGGCAAATCTCACACAGAACTAAGAAATGATTAGACATGGCAAGGAAGATAATAGATGTAGCTGAAAATGGAATCACTGATAAAAAGAAAGTAAAAACTTAGAAAATGGTATGGTTTGAAGAAATTAGGAAGAGGGTAATAGATAATGAGGAAAGTAAAAAAAAATCATCCAATTTAAATATAATTGGTATTTCTATATACTTCAACAATAAGAAGAAAAAGATTTTAAAATAGTGTATTTTTCTGTAAAAGAGATTTATAAAGGTAATAACTGAATTTGAAGTCCACAAGAGCACTTTGGAAAATGATACAGATAATTGACACTGAGACATATACATTTTAAGTTTCAGAACTTCAAGAATAAAAAAAAAAAATAAGCAACCAGGCAGAAAGAAGCAATTCACTTTCATAGGATGAAATGCAAGCTTGGCCCAGATCTCCTGTGAGTACCAGTCAGTGCCAGAAGGTAAAAGAGCCATTGTCACATTTCTTAGTTAAATAAAATGAGACTGTACTATACCTAACTAAGGTGTTCAGCTATAAAAACAGGACTTAGCATTGTCAAACCTGAAAAGTTAAAAAAAAAAACTAACACCCATTTGTCTTTTTGAAGACAAAATTCAGCCAGATTAAAGACTCACAGAGAAGCAAGCAGAAGACTACTGTAATATTTCTTCACAGAAAATAGAGGAGTCATGTCTGAAAAGTTTTTGTGAAACTGTAATATTAAGTTTGTACACAGCCTCTTTTTTTTTTTTAACTGAACACAGGCAATGCTCGAGCTATTCAGAAACTCAGACACCTGTAAACTGCTTTCACAAATATTAAAAACAAAGCAAAACAACAAACAAATTATTCAGTTAATTCAATGAACTAAAAGATGAATGGAACAAAGTAGCTAATGCCTAGAGAAGCTTTAGCAAAGAGACTGGTGGCCATGCTGAGTACTGTAAGGACCCAAACATGTGCAGTACAGAGGAAAACTAAGAAACATGAAGACTTTGATATATTTGAATTGCTATTGATGTAGTAATGGAAAATATTAGAAAAATTCTTTAAACCAGGTATGGATGAAATACTAATATAGATCCTGAGTCAATCTCAATCTGGCCTTATATGGTGAAAGGACTTTAATCTATTTTAAAATATAATTTATATTAAACAACCATAGAATTTAAGGATATAGCAGAAAACGTTAAGTAACAAAAATGATGAAAATTGGGAGATAATAGGTGGTGATGTGGGAGGAAATTCAAATGAACTAATTTCCTGATCTTTCAAAAAAGGATTCAATCCCAATTCAAATTACGTATCTTTTTATATTAAAAAAAGATAATGTTTCACATGCTTTAATTTTTTTCATAATCTACTTTTTTTTATACATTAGAGGAATGTTTAAGAAGAATCTTGTATCCAAATAATATAAATTTGTATCTGAAATTCACCATATCTTTCAGTATGATTTTCTTTGTTTTAGTACTTCGAATCCAAGTAAAAATATATTTTATTAATATATCATGCATATAATAACTTAAATAAAGGTATATGTGAATATATTATTGGGGAGCAATCTCAGAGAACAATGGTGAAGAATAATGGGAGAGAAACAGAAATAGAGGGAGGGCCAAAACAGAGAGATATGATTAATATTTCCACTACTATTGGCTATTAGTTGCATGATTACAAAAGACTATCTGAGAAGTATTGTGAAGTGTATCTCAGGACAAGGGGACTAAAGAAGAATGCATTGATCCATCAGCTCTCATTCTATATTTTTCGAAGATTTATTCCATAATACAGTAATTCCCCTTCACTTGGGGTCACATATGTGAGGCAGCCAGGTTGTATTTACAGTGATTAACTTTCCTGATTTTTCTAGGACTGAGGGAGTTCCTGAGAGACTTTTGGTCCTAAAAACAGGAAAGGCCTGGGACTCCTGGAATGAGTTGATCTGGTCACCTTTATTCTAGCTCATTCTAGTTCAAGGACAAAAGACATGGTGAAGGCAAGAGGCATTGATATGGACTTGAGGTGAGAGCCTTTACACTGAATAACCATTTACTTCAGTAGTGATGAAATAAGAGAATAAAACAGAGAATATCTGAAGTGGTGTATGGAAACAGTGGTGTACAGTAACACTAAGATATTGTATTTCTCCAATAGTTCTAGCTCTCATGTAAAAAATGGGTCTGAAGTAAGGGGAGCTGTCTTGTAGGACTGAACTCTTAACCTGTGGAATCTGATACCATCTCCAGGTGCATAGTGTCATAATTGAGTTAAATTACAGGACACCTAGCTGGTGTTAGAGAATTGTTTGTTGAATGTGTGAGAAACCCTTTCCCTCACATATGTTGGAATTGGGGCTAGAACCTCATATTTTTTTCCTTAAATCAGTATAAGGACATTTCTGATGAAAGTATGGTCAAAGAAAACAAAGGAAAAATGAAGAAAATGGTTCTCCATATTCTCATAGAATTTATAGATATCATCTTTATAAATAGTAGGTAAAATGAACAATGAGAAACAAGGGTTTCAAGAAAACTTTATATGACGCCCAAATAATATGAAAGTGAGTTGGAAAATGTCAGAACATGACAAAAAATAAAAAGCCAGTGCAGAAAATAAATGCCTATTATAGGTAAGAAATATTAGATGTTCATAAGTAGTTATGAGTGTGATTATCTGAGTGAAAGAGGAAGAGGGAGAAGAAATTATGCATTTAATGCAGTTTATTCAATACTAGATTCCTATTTTGTTGATTTTAGGTTGTATTTTCCTTCCCTTTTCATGGAATAAAAATATCATTTTTTTCTAAAATAAGCAAAACAATATGTATGATGTATTTTTATATGGAAGGCATTTTAAAAAGGTGAATCTACTGCCCAGCTTCTAGAACAAAAATAAAATCTTGATGTTTCTTACTAAATAGGTCATACCAGAAATATGTTTTTTCCTGTGTTTCTAGAATAAGCACTTTTAGATAAAAGCATAAAATTATTTAAAAGAATAATGCATTAAAAAAGTTGGAAATTTTGTGATAGTGATTAGCAGACAAAGAGGAAAAGTGACAGCCTAATCCTCAAGGGTATAGTAAGTGCAAACCCATCTTCATGTTGTTACCCCAGGGGACTTCATGCTCAGAATCAGGAGAAGCAGAGGAAAGTGAAGTAGGGATGAAAACAAAAGAATTTATTAAAGTTTTTTATGAGACAACTGTACTAGTCATCTAACCAGTCCACTTCCCACCAATATGTTGATGCATTAAGAATGGAAGCATCAGGCATTTTTCCTAAAGCAAAGCATTAAAATGCTTACCCTTAAAACAGCACTGTCAAATAGATATTTTAGAGACAATGTCAATGTTCTGTTATTAGCTCTGTATAATATAGAAACCACTGTCACATGTCATTATTTTAATATTGCTAATGTAGCTAATTTGGCTATTTAAGTATGTAGTTTTACTTAAATGTGCATTCTAATATCATTTAATTTTAATCAATTTACTTTATTTACTTTTAAAATTTGGGCTTCTAGGAAGATGATGTGAATGTACTTTTCTCTATTTTCCTCACTAAGAACAACTAAAAATTGGATATTATATGTAAAATACACACACACACACACACACACACACACACACACACACACAAACACATACATATACTTACAACTCTGAAAGATGAAGAGAAGCCATATATCAGATAAGGAATTTGGTGCCAAGGAACAACATAGTTCCTTGGGTTTGATTTTTGCTTAATATGTCTCAGAATCAGATCTGAAGAAACTGGAGACCTGGAAATGCCAACTAGCCCAGACAATAAAAACCCTGCCAAAAGTTTGCTCTTTTAAGCCAACAAGCCGAGAAAGAGCAGCCCGGAAAGATAAAAAAAAAGTTCCACTATAGAAAGCACTATTAAAAAATATAGTGTCCCTGCTCCTCCCATTGAAGGAGAGTTAAGAAAGGCACGCTGAAAAGGTACTTGAAGAAATAATGGCTGAAGAATACCACATTTGGCAAAATACATAAACATATAAAATGAAACTGAACAAATCCTAAAAAGGAAAATTTAAAAGAAAATCACACTGAGACACAGCATATTGAAATTTCTGAAAAATAAAAATAAAAATCTTGACAGAAGCAAAAAAAAAAAAAAAAAAAAAAGCTAACCAAAAAAGGGGGGAGAAAAACGATAAGAATGACAGCCAGTTTCCCACAAATAATAGCTGAGGCAGACAAAAATGACATAATTTTTAAAAGCTGAAAGAAAAGAACTGTCAATCCAGAATATTATATCCATTGAAAATATCTTTCATGAACGAAGAGAAAATCTCCTTAGAAGAAAATTAAAAGATTTGTTGCTACCACATAGAAAGAAAATTATAAAAGTAGAAAACTTGGAAATTGGAAGGAAAAAAGAACATATGAAGCAAAACAAAAAGATTATATATACAACAGACTTTCCTTCTCTTGAATTTCTAAATTATGATTATTGTTTGAAGCAATAATTATATAATTATTTAATATGGTTTTAAATATACAAAGAGGAAATATTTAAGATAATTGCATTATAAATTGGGGAATGTAAAGTGACTTAATGGGTAAGATTTCTAAGGTTTATTCAAACTAGTAAAATGATGACACCAGTGCTAAGTTATGTGTTTATAATGTAATACACAGAACCACTACAAAAGTACACTAAGAGATGAACTCAAAAATATTAGCTAAATCAAAATGGAATTCTAAAAGAAAATGTTCAAGTAACCCATAAGATAGCAAACAAGAAACAGAGAAAACACACGGAAAAAAAGAAATATAAATTGGTAGATTTGAGCCTGATTATATCAATAATTACTTAAAATGTAAATTATACAATATACCACTTAAGAGAAAAAGATAGAGTATATTAAAAAACATTACTCAATTATGTACTGTGTACACTAAATACTTCAAATATAAGCATGTTGAAATGAATAAGATGGAAAAATTCACTGTTATGCAAAAAATGCAGGAATCATTTTTATATCATCAAAAAGTAGATTAAAACAAACAAAATTATCAGAGATGGGAAATTTTATTATTATAAATGGTCTAATCCACCAATATGACATAACATTCCTAAATGTATATGTAGCAAAGAGCAGCAAAACAGATAATGTAAAAAAACACAACTGAAAGGAAATAAAAACAGATCCACAGATAGAGCTGGTGACTCCAGCACCCCTCTCTCAATAATTGATAGAATAGCCAGAAAATCTTCAAGAATATAGAACTCAAAAACATCAAAAACCAAGAGAATATTGACATTTATAGACCAGTCTATCCAACAATAGCAGAATACATGCTCTTTTTCAAGCACCTATAGAACATATATCGAGATAGAATACATCTTGGACATAAAACATAGCTCAGAATAATGGAGTTGAAATCATACACAGCAAGTCCTATAGACACAAGAAAATAAAACTAGAAATCAATAACAGAAGGACAATAGGAAAATCTTGATGTCTCAAGAAAAACTTTAAAAATGAATTAAACTGCATGGAAATGCAATACAACATATCAAATCTGTGGAATTCTGTTAAAACAATGCCAAGAGAAAAATTAATACAACAATGGAATACTTTAGAAAAGAAGAGATAAAAGAACAAAGTAAACCTGAAGCAAGCAGAATAAAAGAAATCAGAAAGAAAAGAATAGTAATTGGTGAAATTGAAAAATAGAAAATGAGAAAATCAATAAAACAAAGAAATGGTTCTTTGAAAAGATTAATAAAATTGACCAACCTCTAACAAGAATGATAAGGTAAAAGGACAATTCATGAATATCAAAGAGAGGATATAACTATAGATTCTGCAGACCTCAAAAAGATACTAAGTATAGATATGAACAACTCTACAAACATAAATATGCCATTAGATGAAATGGACTAATTTCTTAACACTTGCCACTATGAAATAGATCACTTGCATAGTTCTACAATCAATAAAGGAATATGCTATTAAAAAAAAAAATACCAAAAGCACGTCTCCAGTTATATTTGGTTTCATTGGAAATAATACCAAATATTTAGAGAATTAAGAGATTTCTTCAAAATCTCTTTTAAAAAACAGACAAGAAAGAAACACTTTCCAATGTATTTTATGACTATACTATTACAGTAATATCAAAACATGAAAAAGACAATGCACAAAAAGAAAATTATGGACTAATATCCATCATGACATAAGTGCAGAAATCCTTAGCAAAATATTAATAAGTAGACTAGAAGAAAATATAAAAATAATTATATACCTTTATCAATTAATGTTTACTTTTGGAATGCAATGCTGGTTCAATATTTGGAAAATATCAATGTAATCCATCCGATTAATATCCTAAAAAAGAAAATTTCATGGTAGTATAATTCAGTGCAGTAAAACTTCACAGCACATTCAGAATATATTTTTAAAAGATACTTAGAAAAAATGGGAATAAATAATAACTTCTTCCACTTGATAAAGAGCATCTATGAAAATTAAAAAGGAAAGCAAAAACAAAAATCCCACAGTTGACATTATACTTATATAATTGGTGAAAGATTATATTATTTCCCCCATTAAGATCAGGATATTCATTCTCATTACTCTCATTTAATATAATACGAGAAGTTCTAGCAAGTGCAATTAGATAAATAATAACAATAATAATAATAATAATAATAAGAAGAAGAAGAAGAAGAAGAAGAAGTTATTAAAAGGAAGATAGATGGGAAAGGAAGAAGTAAATTGTCTTTATTTGTAAATGAAAGGGTTATATACAAAGAAAGGTCTAATAATTCACATAGACATACACTCAAAAATACCTTCTTAGGATTAATAAATTTAGCAAAGTAACAGGTTATAAGCATAAAATATTAATTGTTTCCATATTTTAGGAATCAATAAATGGACACTAAAATTAAAAACTGAATGCCATTTATGTTACTAAAGAAGTGAAACACAGCTAAATTAACCAAATATTTATAAGACTTGCATTAGAATACTATGAAATACTGATGGAATAAAAATCTAAATAAATGAAAAGACGTATAGTGTTGTAAATTGAAAGATTCAGCTTGGTTAGTATTAATTAGTTTACGAGGGCTGTCGTAACAAAGTATCAAAGACTGGGTAGCTTGAATTACAGAAATATGTTTTCTCACAATCCTGGAGGCTAAATCCAGGATTATATTTTTCCTAAGGCTTCTCTCCTTGGCTTATAAATGGTCATCTTCTCTCTGTGCCTTTCCACGGTCTTCCTCTGTGTTTGTCTGTATTCTAATTGCCAGCCATATTGGATTAGAGCCTACTCTGATTACTTTATTTAACTTAATTACCTCTGTAAAGACCCTGTATCCAAATACAGTCACATTCTCAGAATGTTAAGCCTGGGGGTTAAGACTTCAACACATGGATTTTGGAGAGGCACAATTCAGCTCATAAAAATAAGAATGCTAATTCTGCCAAAATTTATACATAAGTTTAATTTCTATCAAAACATTAGCAAGAATTTTACATAGACAGAATTATTTTAAACTATATATGGAAACCATCAAAGGAATTAGACAATCTAAGAGTTTCGAAAATAAAGAATACAGTGGAAAAAATCAGTGTACCCAATTTTAAGACTTATTATACTATATATAGTAATCAAGACTATGTGGTATGGGTAGAATAAGCACATGAGTCAATGTAAGAGAATAGAGAATTCAGAAACAGACCTACAAATATACCCAAGTGATTTTTGAGAATAATGGAAAAGAACAATTCAATATAGGAAAGAGAGTCTTTTCAACCAATGGAACTAAAGCAATTTGATAGACAAGAAAATTAATCTTTGACCTAAGTCACAAATCCTACACAAAAATTAACTCAAAACATAAAGTATAAAATGTAAAATATAAAACTTTTAGCCCAACACTTCGAAGGTCTTTGGAATCCTGCATGTTCTTAGACTTTGACACCAAAAACACAATTCATAAAAAGAAAAATTGGTAAATAGGCCTCCATAAGAATTAAAAACCTTTTGTTCTATGAAAGACCAGTTGTTAATAGCATGAGACAAACTGCAGAGTGGGAAAAATATTTGTAAACTACATATGTGACGAAGAAGGACAAGTATGTGCAATATATAAAAACTCATAAAACTCCACAATAATAAATAAATAAATAAATGACAAGCAGCACAATTAGAAATTACACAAAAGAAACAAAAAAGAAATTTCACCTAAGATACAGATGGAAAATAAGCATATGAAAAGATGTACAACATGAGCCATTAAGGAAATACACATAGAATAATGGGCAAAATAATGCCACTAGAGTGACAACACCAGATACTGGCAAAGATGTAGAGAAACTGAATCTCTCATATGTTGCTGGTGGTAATTCAAATTGGTACAGCCACTATGGAAATAGTTTGGCAGTCCCTTTAGAAAGAAACATGCAATTATGATATGATCCAGCAATTCTACTCCTGAGCATTTATCCCAAGGAAATTAAAATATATATTCACACAAAAACTTATACCTTTATTATCTCTTGCCCTTGCTAGTGAATCTATAATTACCTCAAAATGAACATTTTATTTAAAATTAATTACATTTAAATCCTAAATAGGAATAGTAGTCTGATTATTGATATAGTATTATAAAGCATTTATCAATTTGCTGTTTGTGTTGTCAAGAGCTAGGCATGCTGCTGTGACTGTCAAAAGATTATTCTGTGCATCCTCTCATCCTGCAATACTCTACGTAAGTACAGACATAACTACAAGACAGACCTATTTAGAAATCAGTTGAAGGAACAGATATTATCTACTATCTATGTATATATCTATATATTATATGTTAGCTGTTAATTTCATGATGTAGGAAGACCTTTTACCGTGAGCTTAAGGGAAGAAAAAAAGCAAATTTATAAGTTAAGCAAGAAGAGAAAGTTACGGTGGAGAGAGAGAGAGAGAGAGAGAGAGAGAGAGAGAGAGAGAGAGAGAGAGAAAGGAAATCCAATAGAGCAGATAATGAAATTCTGGTGCAAACCATTTCAGGTATTTTTAAGAAAATAAGGCATTAGAACAGAATGATAAGCATGATTTAAAACAACAACAAAAAAACTGTTGAGGACAAAAGCAGTATGTGTAATTTTTAAAAGTCAATACAGACTTTAAAAATGAAAGAGATAAGATAAAAAATTATTTTCCAAATATGATTTAAAATAATTTTTTACCAATTGAAGAAATCTTTTTAACTTAATAATCTCTCTCAAGTGATATTTGGATTGTGTATTTGTACTCCTAGAGATGGAAAGCTAACTGGTATTTCCTTACTTAATATACTCACAACCATAATAAAGCAAATATTGTTTATTGGCTTTTAATTTTGAGAATTGAAATAAAATAATCATCAAATACAGCAATGGAAGAGAGGACTTGAGAAAGTTAAATATTCATATTTGATATTAGGGGAATAATTATTGTTATCTGATATTAATAAATACAGAAAATAACATTATTTTGGAAGGAGAATAACCAAAACAAAAACAATTTAAAAGAAGTCCTCTCTAGAGTAGATAGATTTAGAAGTGAAGCAGTGGTTATGAAACTGTCAGTTTTCAATATAAGACATCTTTAATGTTATTTTTTAATGTGTACATATTACTTGATACAAGTAATTTTTAAAAACTATAATGCTATTTTAATGCTATTTACTTATTAGTGATAGTGATTTATAATATGAGGATGCTTATTTTTGAATTTATATGAAAAATTTTAGAATAGAAACAATTTACCAAATTGGAATGTAATGCATATAAACATTTTTTCTAGCATTTTTTATGTATTAATATCTTATTTTTCCTTGCTTTATATTGCTGAGTTTGAAATATCACTCACCAGAGGCTTTTTGTTTCATCCTAGCTACTTGGCTAGCAGCTGCTTCTATTTGCAAGCATATATCATGTGAATTACAGTAAATAAAATAATTGGCCTTCAATTAGACTAAATTTTTACCAAGTGGATTCTTGTGCCCTGATTATGCCTTCATAGTCTAAATAGCCACACTCACAACTCAAATGTGCTCTTAATTTAATTAATTATTCTTTTTAGTAAGGAAACTTTGTTTTATATAAACTATGATATCATTAAAATAGCTGTGATAAAAATGAGAATTGCCTTGTATTAAGAATAACAATTAATAGTAACATTTAAATAGTATTACCATGCAAAGTATAATGTTTATTTCTAATTCTAAAGTTAAAAATCTTAAAATCTTCCTAGCTTTATCTTCAAGAAAAGTCAATATTTAAAAATATATGCGTGTGAGATAAATCATCCAATTATTTTATTTCTGTGTTTAAATCTTCCAGTCTTCTGGCAAGTCACTATGGTTTCATTCCCACTAGAGAGTGTCTGGCACCTCCAAGCTTATCCCAGAAACGCAAAATTTTATTGTCTGAAATAATTATCCAGGCAGGTGTTTTTTATTTTATTCCCATAAGTTTAATATTAACCTATGATGTTACTTATCTTTTCAGCTGGACATCCTACCACACCCCTTACAAATACATTTATTACAATTTAAAGGATATTTTTCTTTTCTGTTTGACTAGTTTTCTACTATTTCTTTCCCCAAATATTGAGTATAATTAAAAATAATCATTGACGATTTGTTTTAATTCAGGAAGTCAGCAGGAAATATTATTTCCTGATAAGGACACCTTTGTTAAAAACATGATTTTTAAAAAGGTCAAAATGATCAAAATAATAAACCTTGAAATATTTTACTCTCTGAATTTAGAAATTTAAGCTATGACAGGATATAACGTTTTCATTTTATAAAACCTATACAAAAATAATGGCAAGTTTTAAAATAGTTAACTTTATTATCCCACAGGAACATGGAAATTAAATAATTGAATGAGAAAATATTTCATAATCCAACAGGATAATCAGTTCTATCAATATTCACAAGTCTTACCTATAAATTTATAATGCAAATATATGTTTAATGTTTTTTAATATTTTTCAATTAAAATCAGAAATCAAGAGAACATAATATTTTTGATAATGAAGCATTTTTACCATGTTACTTTTCTTCTTCCATTATACTTATCCAATATAAAAGTTATATTCTATTTTATTACCATATTTATGAATTAAAAATCTTCTTTGCTTAATTCCTCCATTATCAAGAAAATGAAAATTGAGTGATACATTTTCATTTATTTATTAATTTCAAATTTTTATAAATTTTAATTTATTTCTCAAATATAAATAACTATAGTTATAAATATGTTATAAAATGAGAAAAGAGTGGAATTTATATTTTGTGAATTTGTATTAATAATACTTAATTTTATCTACATTTATTGTCAATTTGAAATAAATACTATCACAAGAGACAAAGGACTTTATGTAATTCTAAAAGAGTCAATCCATGAGGAAGATGTAATAATCATAAATATATATGCATCCAACAGCAAAACATCTAAATATGTAAAGCAAACATTGACAGAACTGTCGAGAAAATATACCACAATGCAATAATATTAGGCAACTTCAGTATCCCACTTTAATAACAGACAGAAGATTAATAAGGAAAAAGAGGACTTGAATAACACTATAGACTAAAGGAACTTAACAGACATAAAAGAACATTGTACCAAACATCAAAAGAATATACATTCTTTTAAAGTGCTTATGTTTTTCTCTAGGATAGATCACATGGTAGGTTACAAAACAAGTCTTAAGAACATTAAGAAGGTTGAAGTTATACCAAGTATCTTCTCCCAGCACAATGGAACAAAAATATAAATAAATATCATAAAGAAAACTAGAAAATTTACAAATTTGTGGAATTAAACTATTTTCGGAGGAACGAAGTTGGAGCTATTGCATTTCCTGATTTCAAAATACAGTTCAAAGTTACAGTAATCACAACAGTATGGTACTGGCAAATAGACAGAAATATAAACCAATGGAACAGAATAGGGAACCAGAAATAAATTCACATATATATGGTCTACTGATATTTGATCAGGGTGCCAAAAATGCACAATAGGCAAAAGACAGTCTTTTCAACAAATGGTGTTGGGAAAGCTGGATATCCACAGGCAAAATAATGAAATTGATACCTTACATTGTACTATATACAAAAATCAAATCAAAATGGATTAAAGGCAAGACTTGAAACTATAAAACTTCTGGAAGAAAATAAGAGAAAAGCTTTATGATATTGGTCTTGTTTATAATTTTTTAGATACGACATGAAAAGCCCAGGCAATAAAATAAAAAATAAGCAATGGGATTACATTTAACCACACAGTTTCTGCACAGGTAAGGGGACAATCAGTGGAGTGAAAGAAAGGCAACCTATAGATTGGTGGAAAATATTTGCAGACCATATATTTGATAAGGGCATAATGTCACAAATATGTAAGAAACTCCTATATTTTATAATAATAAAAGAGCTAATGACCCAATTAAAAAAATAGCCTAAGGAGTAGATTAGACATTTTTCCAAAACAAATATACAAAAGACCAACAGTTATATATTTTTTAAAAATGCTCAATGTCACTAATCATCAGGAAAATGCAAATCAAAACCGCAGTGAGCCATCACCTCACACCTGTTTAGATGTCTATTATAAGGGGAAAAAAAGACAAGCATTGCTTGAAATATGTGTCATAGTTTCAAGTCTGTACCATTGGTACTGTGTTAAAACCACTAAATTTAATTATTTTTCTTATATTCACATTCCTCAAAGACTTGAGGAAAAAGTTGGTGGTAAAAGTTCTGTCACATTTCAGCAGTAAACTGTACATGCAAAGCCTCTGAAATGCACTGATGTCTCTTGTTAATGCATATTTTGTCTATCTATGCTAGGTAGGAGCTACAGATTAATATTTCATTCCCTATTTTTTATTGCATTTAACACAGTACCAGAAGGAACATTATATAACAAACTAATAAGAAATGAAGTCTTTGTTAGCTATTTGATCAAATATGTTTCATGAAAACTGCCTAGGAACATCAAAACCATTAGTCAGATCCAAAATTCAATCTGAGCTAGCATTCATATTCAAAGATTTGCATTCAGGTAAGTTCAGAGACTAAATATTATATTTTGATTTGTTTTGAAGTGGCCATCTGCCCATATCAAAAAGCTACTACAGCAGTTTGGCAGGCAGATTAAAGAACTAAAATAACTACTTTATGTAGGTTTGGTTCATAGGCATCCCAGGGTTGCTTGGAAAGCACAAAAAGTAATGTTCACAGCCTCTGGTACTTTACCAAGTTGCCACCCAAAAGGGCTATAACTTCTAAATTGACAAAAATTACAGCTTTCATAAGAATCTTTTAAATAAACTTTATAAATATGTATCGAACTTTAAATATCAACAGCCAACATGTTTTAAAACAGCATCAAAATCTAATAAAATATCGTGGAAAATTGCATGATATAATAATCCTGATTATAATAATCCATAATTTATAACCTGACATATTTAAAACACTCTTTTTGATTAAAAAGGGGCTTCAAAGATATCAATAGTTTCATTCATACATTAAATATTTATGTGATTTATGTGTTGGTCAGTAGTCTAAATTTATTTTTTTTAAAGCAACTTAATGACACAAAGACTTACTTTATTAGAATTGGAGAACATATAAAGAGCTTCCCAGACAATGAAAAGCTAAAAGAGTTCATAAATACCAAACCAGTATTATAAGAAATGTTTGAGGGACTTCTTAAAGAAGAAGGAGGAGAAGAAGGAGGGGAAGGGAGAGAGGGAGGGAGAGGGTGAGGGGAGGGGATAGAGGGAGAAAAAGGAGAAGGGAAAATATGAATAATAAAAGGTCAACAACTACCTATCTAGCTACAATTACTTTAAACGTAAGTAGATTAAGTGCTCTAATCGAAAAATAGGGTGGCTGAATGGATAAGAAAACAAGACTTGTACATATGCTGCCTACAAGACACCCGCTTCAGATTGAAAGACACACATAGACTCAAAGTAATGGGAAGAAAAAGATATTTCATGAAAATGAAAACAAAACAATATAAAAAGCTAGGATAGCAATACTTATATCAGGCAAAATAGACTTTAGAACAAAGGCTATAACGAGACAAAGAAAAACCCAGTAATTCTGCTTCTGGGTATTTATCCAAATAAATCCAAAATACTACTTTGAAGGGACTTGTGAACCCATATGTTCATTGCAGCATTATTTACAATAGCCAAGATATGGAGGCAACCGAGGTGTCCATCAATAGAGGAATGTATAAAGAGGTGGTACATATAACGAATGGAATATTAATTAGCAACAACAAAAAAAAAGAATGAAATTTTACCATCTGCAGCAATATCGATGGACCTAGAGAATATCGTGCTGAGTGGAGCAAGTTAAACAGAGAAAGACAAATGTCATATGATTTCACTTATCTGAGGAATGAAGAACAAAATAAATGAAGAAATGGAACAGAAACTCATAGATAGGGAGAACATTTTGATGGTTGCCAGGTGGGAGGGGTTTGTGGGGATAGATGAAAACATGAAGAGATCAAGAATTGGTCATTACAAAACAGTCATGGAGATGTAGAATATATCATGGGGAATATAGTCAGTTCTATTGTAATAAATATGTATAGTGTCAGATGAGTACTGGATTTATTAGGGTGATCATAAGTTACATAAATGTCTAATCACTGTATTAGAATTAAATATAAATTTTAAAATAAAAAAGGACTTACTTTAGTCACGCCTTGCTGGAGTTTAAGTAGAAAGCCTTTATCTTCATCCCTTCTGCCCCTCCCTCTCCCTTCTAAATTCCTGTCTTCAACCTCTCAAGTCTGTGCTTGTGACTACAGGCCTTTGCAGTTGCTCTTCTTGAAAGAGTAGCCATTGAAAGAAGTTAAAGTTGCCTCTGGTTAAAGATAGCAAGTTAGGGTTGGGTGAGTGAGCAAGAAGACAAGCTCTCTTGGTATTCAGAACTCGGAGAAAAGCTTATAGTACACAGTGGACCACCAGCTGAGCTCAAGGTGCAGGCTGGCAAGGAGAAAGGCAACCCCTTATTAGGCCTAGAAAAAAGCAGATGTGGGGGCCCTTCTGCAAGCTCACCAACCAGGTTATGGACACCAAGAATAGCAGGAGGATGTTTCCAGTGCTGAAGGTGACCCCAAATACATGGACCCCAAAGCCATGTATTCTTCCCACCTGGACTTCGTGATGCTGGACAACTATCTGTGGAAGTACATGAACAGAGACAGGATCCCTGGGGGTCATTCTGACCTTCAGGTGCCCTGACACTCTGAACTCGGGGGCCTACTAAATCAATGTTCCTGTATCTTTCAGAAAAGTTAAACTCATCGATAAGCTCAACAGAAGGTGTCAGATCATACTGAGCTCCTTACATAAATTTAAATTTTAAATTCACGTATTAAGAGTTGAGGGTCTACAGGGAATGACCACCAGCTATTGCATTCCCAAGACTCAGTGCCTATCTATGATGGCTTATCAGATTGAGGAGACCATAGCTCTTCAAACTAAATACAATCCACTTGCAAAGGCTTGCCTTGATGCAAAGAGAAACGGGTCGCAAAGATGAGATAGAGGAATCCAGAGACAAGAAGCAATCTGGGTATTCTTAATGAAATGGCTTATTTCTGGAATCAGTACTTTCTGTTCCCTGCCAATCCACACCCTTGGTTTGAAGGTCCTCTCTCACTTTTCTCCACACGTGGCTGTGAAAGATACTCTGTCCTGAGGAACCACAGTTCACTCCCTCCCTGCCTCAGCCCACACACTCACTGGAACAATTAACAATAGCTTTTTTTTTTTTTTTCTTTTTACTTCAGGTCTTATTTTTAAGAAAACAAATTAGTTTGACAGTTCCAGGGTACAAAATGATCTAGTATTGTACTGATTAATGATAACAACACACAAATCAATCTTTCCTCAGAGGAATAGTCTCCTCCTTGATGCCCTGTTTGGTTACACTGCAGTGGGTCCCCAATATCTCTTGGACATAGAAATGAAGATGTCTTTCACATGCCATATCTGTCCAAGGACAGTGGGATATGTTTCATGTTCTTCTTATTTTGAAAAACAACCTAGTTGGCAAGCAGGGTCTGTAATATGACACTTGCTGAGACTCCAGCCTTGAAGGAGTCTCTGGTGGGACCCCACCAGGTCAAAGCTGTACATGGCTCACTTCTCTTCTTTAGTGAGGCCCTGAATGATGTAAATATTATATGGAAAGAAGTACTTTGAATAGAGAATCGTTCAATGACATTGCAGCAACAGCACACATAGTCTTGGCCTTATGATTGAAATGCTTATCATCTTTAGTTTGACTTCAATAAGGGTAAGACAGTCTCCATGAAAACTGTTGAATCCAATAGTTGTTTTGGAAAATTAAATGAAATAGCAAGTTTATAAGTTTTCTGCCTGATACTTTCAAATTCCAGTCTTCTGTTAAATGACTGTGCACCTAGAAATATTTGTTCTGGAAAAAAAAATAAGCCAACTCTTTTGCACAGAATGAAAAACTTGAAGTTGGATTCCACAAAGGAACACATACTTTTCAAAGGAGAGTGATTTTAAAAGCTTATAAGCTTATAATGACTTAGCAAAGGTTTTCTAAAGATCAAATGCTTCTTAAATGCCCCATCTTTTGAGTGGTAATTTCTAAATTAATTGGAAGCATGCAAAGTGATTTTAAATAAATTATTAAAAAATCAACTTTAAATTATTTTAACTGGCTCTTTAAGTTTTACATTAATAAATCTCAGTTCATGATATAATTTAAATTTTTCTGATGAATTATGAGATTAAGTTCATCCAAAGAGGAGATAATGCTCTTCTGCAGTCATTTGTGGTAACTGGAACAATGACTCTATTAGACTAAAAAAATGATACTTTGACAGTATTAAGATGCAAATGTATGTGAAAGTAACATTTTGCCAAAGAAGAGCAGATGTATTTTTATACCAGTCCTGATTTAGAGCTTTTCACAGGATATTTCTTTAATCTGGAAATGACTTTCCCCACATAATTGTCTGACTTACTCCTTCAATTTCATTTCTCATGGAGGCCATACCTGACCACCGTACTTCAGCTGCTCTAATGAACTCCGAAAACTCCTTGATTTGTTAGATTTTTTTTCAGAATTTATCAATTTTTAATCTGCTATTTACTCATTTATGTTAAGCACTTTTTATTGATTGCCTCCCCATGCCCCAGCCAGAATTTAAGTTCCTCAAGTGCAGGAATATTTTTTTTTTGTCTTGTTAAGACAAAAATCTGTACCTCCAGGACCTAGAACCATTTTTCGCATATAGTCAGAGCTCAGTACATATGTGCTAAATAAAAGAATCAATGTTCTAGGAAAAATTTCAGAGTCTTTTGCTGTCATAATCCTATCAAAATACGTAAT
>CM053501.1:90328134-90346119 GCA_028627145.1 Eidolon dupreanum
GAATACCAGTTGATTAAAGTTTAAGGGATAAGTGGGATGATGAAATAATAACACTAAAATTTAAACAAGGCCCTTTCAAACAAGCACATTTGCTGAAAAAGTTTGAGGGAAGGCGAGAGATGAGTAAGAACATAGGAAAATTGATAATCGTCAGCACCAAGTTCTTTAATGTAGTCTTGATTTTAACTGTAATTGAAATACCCAATCATAAATCACAAAAGGTTTTTCAATTTGATACCCTTGGAGGAAAAAGGTTACAAATGTGATTTTGAGATTGAGTTTGTTGTAAAGAAATAGAACAAAGTTGAGTAATATTTATGTACCACTTATCTTTATGACACACAAAATAAGCAGCTTTGCCATAGTTCATCATTCTAAAATTAAATCCTTTTCATTTATTACTTTAAAAAAAGCAAAAAAGAAAAAAGAAAAGCTGTGATAATCAAATGTTTTACAGTTAGGTCTATGGATGGTTATATTTAACAAGGTGTTTATAATAGTAAACTGTTGTTCAAATGTATGTTCCAACACATTGTTCTTTTCATCAGAATTTATAACCCATGTTAGACACAGGAAGTTTAACTTACCAACTTACTCTAATTATTCACACATATATCCCAGTTATCATGTTTTAATGTAAACACATAAATTTATAAGTCATCTTGAATTATGAAAACATTTTAAACTTTCTTGTATCTTGTGAAGGTAAAAAGCTTAAATTATGTTTAGAGTAGATTCATTTAAAAACATATTTTTCACCAGATTTTATGTGAAAAAGAATATTTATAATCTATGCTTAATAGGATTGTAGAATCTCTTATTGTTAAACAACATATGGCTAAAATGGGGAATAATTTATTTCTTAATCAAATGGGCTATGAATCATATTTTCTTGCTTTGAACCCTCATTCTGACACATTGTAGTTTCATAATTCTGAAGGTACCTAGCCTGTAGTATACTCAATTTATTTACTTGTGAAATGGACATGCAGCTTTTCCTCATGCATTAGTTGCAGAGATAAATAAGTTACATAGAGCACACTTCTACACATAGAAATAATGGTCACTATGTGTTTACTATTAATATTAATTTTAATGTGAGTAAATTTATATGATTTCCTCCCTGCCAGTCTCTCTACAGACCCCTAGTTTCTGTGATATTATGAGAGCCATTTTCACTATAGATAGGTTCACACACAGCATATCTCACTCAAATATATCTTTGATCTTGTATCTATTTACCATCATCCTCTGATGTGCATGGAATTCTTCAAAGGGAGTCAACCCTCTTTTGCTGCATTTTGTAAACAGACCTTAAACTCAGTACCTGACAGAACAACAATTTCATCTCTTCAGCATACCATGTTCTTGTCACTCTACTCAGTGTTGCTCAGTTTGTCCTATTTTCTGTGTACTATCAATCAGTTCGTGCTTCACCATTTCTAGAGATATTTATTTCTGAACTTTAGTATTACCAAATCATCTAAAGTTTAGATTGATTGTTTTCTTGGTTATTTTATATGTCACAGGCACTCGTTACTGGCTGAACAGCTCCAGGATCCTAGATTTGTGCTTTCATCAACCTGTCCCCACTGAGAAATACATATAGCTGTAGCTTAAATGTCATTCTTCTCTAAAGCCCAGTTGTCTCAGATGTTTTTGAAATCTCCGAGACTGAATATTGGTGTTGAATTCTTGTGACTTGTTCAGAGTACATCCGTAGAAGGGAACTTAACAAATCTTCAGATTTATAAAATTATCTCAAATAGTAAGATGTTAGCTGCCCCTGTATGCTATGATCTGCAATCCTGGTTCTTTCCTTGGGACCTCAGTCTGGGCAGGAATCTCCTCTTTTTTCCTTGTCAGGAGGTGGAGCCATGTCTATGTGATTGGTTTTGTTAAATTTCTCCTCTTAAATTGGCCCACACTATGTTTAGAAAAGCTGTTTTAATTATTCCACAATTCTGATTTTCAATTTGTGAGCATGTCTGTCTAACTTATTATGGCAAAAATTTTTAAAGATGCAGGAATAAATCATCACCTTTCTGGTATCAGAGGAACAAATAGCACCACCATCCAAAGTGATATTTTTAGTTGATCTATCCAATTTTTCAGAAAAAGATGAAATTAAAATTTGACTACAGATGCACTGTATATATTTATACTGCACTTTGTAAGAAAACAAAAATGTAGGTAAATAAAAGTAAAACTTCTTTCAGAATTTCACAGTTCAAAAATAGCACTATAAAATATCTTTGTAAAAGAAGATAATAGATCTGTTGTTGGTTTCAAAACATTTCTAGGAGGGTAAGTGTCTTGAACTGTCACCAAATGTGGCATCCATCTTATCAACAGTCTAGGGAAGACCATTTTCAGAATGTAAAAGTTTAAAACTGAAATTCACTTCTTGGGGTTAGAGCTTTTAATGGACTGACTGTCACTGATAAGGAAGTGATGGAGAGCACAGTGTTTCTGCAATCTCATTAGTTGGATGTATTGTGTGAAGTTGAATTTCCCAATCTCCAGAATACTAACATACCACGAGCTGAGTGGAAAAGAGGAAAGCAATTCAAAGTTCTATATTTAACTTTTATTCTTTTGAATAAAGTGTTAAAATAACCGTTTCCATGGCATTACATTTTCTTTAATTTTTATTGGGCAATAAAGATAATCTCATATTATTTTAGTATAATACATCATCCTTCAAAATGAAATCTATTTTGGATATCTCAAATGGTCAGAGAGCTTCCCTTAGTTCAAGTAAAGTAGGCAACTGCTTTCTTTATTAGAAAGAGACAAGGGAATATATTTAATCGCCAGTGTCACAAGGCCACTCTTCACAAATATTTGTTTCAAACTTTTAATGCTGTGCAAATGTGACATTTAAGAAATAGTTATTTAGAGGAAATAGAAATAAATGTGATGACTCATTCATAATGTCCATAAAATATGATTTTCTATTGAGCATTTATATTGTCAATGTGTGAAACTAGATCACAAAATATGGAAACATCTGGATATGAATGCAAACTATGTCGATCATGTAGAATTGGTTGACAGGTACCCAGATGTTTGGCACACTATAGCTTAAGTAACAAAACGTGTTTCTCCATAAAAGTAATGGTTTACTCTTGCTAATGTATTCCTTTCCTTACAATTTAATTGCCAAAATCTATTAATTAAGGCAGTCAAAATTTTTTTCATATCTATACTTTCAACCGAAATGCATTCAGATAGAAATGCATTATTAAAGCAAAAACAAAACAATACAAAAACAAAAACAAAAACAAAAAACTATTTTAGTCCCAGCCCTGCTGCAGCACCCCCACATTTTTTGGAGGGTAATCGCAAACATACTTTAGATATGTGCAGCATATAGTAATTACCTTCTTTTCTCCAAGAAGGTGATTGCTATAAATGTGTGAAGTTTTGACTGAGAGAAAAATGTCTTATAATAAAATACCTTTAGTAGTATTTATTACCATGTATACCAGAAAAAAATTGAGTGACTTCAAATGACATAATAATAACTAAGATATATGAAACATATTTTTCACTTGTTATGGTGATGGCTTTAAAGATTTCCTTACAAAATTCTCATAACAAGTCTACAAACTAGGTTCCTTAATGACCATGATTTTTCAGTTGAGGAACCTGGGATTTAGGGAGTTTAAGTAATACACATCAGATGAAATAGCTGTAAGCGCCGGAACTGGATTCAGAATCTGAGAGTCTGGCTATGGAGCCCATATAATTTAGCCATGATTCCAGCTATGATTTTGAATATATATCTACACATGAGAATTCTGTTAGAGATTTAGAGATTTGGAAGAGATGGAAAGAGAACATACTTTTAGGAAAACAGTATATTGAGATCAATTGCTCTTTCAGAAAATATGTGTACTACAGTGACTTTTAAAGATAACCTTTTCAAATTTTTTCCCTTTTCAAATAAGAAACAATTATTTGATAATTGGGAAATATATGAACAATCTTATTGATATTAAGTATATGATCAAAGTTTCTTGGTCTTTAACCAACTGCTTTTGGCAAGAAATGCTTTCAAGGACTTTGATTAAAATGACTGGGGATAGGGCATGTCCAAAGCCAAATGATGCTTTTTTTTGTTTACTTAATGAGGAGGAGCTTCCCAGCTTATTTTGTTCAGCTCACAAAAGACTTTTTTTGTGAACACCAACATTCAAAAATTGAGAAAGTTCACATTAAAATATGAATTTCTGTCTTTTCCACCAACATCGGAGTATCTGCCAACCCTGGTTCCAGTGTGGCAAGCGTCCACGGTTGCTGGGTAGCAGCTGCCACCTCTAGGCAGACAGTGGCACTTCGCATTGTTTCCAAGCAGCGGGGGTGGATTGGGAGTTGTTTCACTCATTTACATTTCCAATCTGGCGTAAGAAAAGAGTTTGAGTAGTTTGCAATCTTCTCTTTAACTGTTTAATACTTTCTTTCTCCTTCCCAGTACTCATTAGGGTCTTGTGAAATGCCCTTAGTCCAAATCAGTGAGTAATTTTTATTTCCAGTAGGAAGGAGGCATTAATTTGATTAATTTCCTCTACATACTTTGAAGTAAATCATCAAAGAATCACTGTTTACTTCTTGAAATGCTCAGATTTGATGCTAGAATAAAGAAAATGGGATTCAACTTTCATTCAAAGGACAATTGCAAAGTATTGGAACTTTTGCTTAAACAAAGACATACCAAAGTTCATTTTATTCTTTCCCTAAAAGACATGTATTTAGCATTAATATTATTTATCTCCTGACATAGATCAGTAAAAAGTTTTCCCTAAATATGATTTTTAAATGCAAATTTCTCGTTAAAATACATTTGCACTATAAAAGGTGCTTTCATCCAAGAAAAAAATTTGAAACTATTTTAATATGCTCAAATTTGTGCTTTCAGAAAAACTTCCTGAATTATTGCATTACAACTAATAGCAGTTCTGAAAAGAACCTTGCAAGCTAGCCTTATAATTATATGTGCAGTATGTAAGCTAATTGAGAACAATAAAATAGTATATTTTAATAAACTTATGAAATAATATGTATCGTTTAGAACATCATTTAGATTTTTCAGAAAATAATTAGTATTTTGATTTTTTTACATAACTAAAACATAAAAGACAAAATCTTGCTGGCTTTACAATATTTAATATCTCTGTCTGTCTCTGCTGCTCTCTCTTGCTCTCACAAGCACACAACACACACACACACACACACACACACACACACACACACACACAAATGGCAATATCTTCTTAAAGTGTGAAAGGTAATACTAATGATATTTGGGAACACAGAAAAAAGAAAAATTAATACTGTGACATACTCTTCTAATAATAGTATGTAGTGTACTTGCATATGTTTGCTGATGAAAAATATTTTTAAATGATACATAAGACATCAATTTTCCAAAAGCTCTAGTAATGCATGTCCTTTGACTTAACAGTTCACTTTATAGATACTACATTGAAAAATTCTAAAAACAATTCACATCAAATTTATGCATAGAGCTGTTTGTCTTGATTTTAGAAAACAAACACCTGGGAAGAGAATTTCAAAACTAAGAAATAATAAATTTTCTTATATCACAAAGTATTTTTTTCTAATATCAAGGAAATGATGTAAATGTGTAAAAAATGTGTAAAAAAACAAAAGTCATCAAATACATTCTAATATTAAATGACCAAAGACTGCCAGAAGTTTTCAAAATTCAGTTGTATGTGTTGTGTGTTTGTGTGTGTCTGTGTATAACTAAATATCTTCTTCCATTCTGGGGCTTGCCTGTTAAATCCCTCAGTAGTATATTTTGAATGACAAACTTCCTTAAATTGAATATAGTCTAAATTACGAATGTTTTTATTTTTACCTTATTACTTAAATGTCTTATTTAATAAAACATTGCCTAAAATAGGGTCAGAAAATTATTTCCCTGTATTATCTTCAGGAAGCTTCATTATTTTACCTTTCACATTCAGATACGCATTCAGATATAGATATGTATATATCACATTCAGATATAGATATGTAATTTGCCCAAGGATATTTATTTTAAATATCTTTCTTTCCTCTTTGACTGCCTGCAGTGTTACATTTAAAAATGACTTTATTGATTTTCTCAACAGTGTGTTTTCTTTTCATTAATGTTGGCTCTGCTGGTGGTACCTTCCTTTTACTTTCTTTGACTTTAATCTGCTGATATTTTCATGACTTTTTTGAGACTATTTTGACTGAAGATTTTTCAGTCTCTATATGTATTTAAGATCTCCATTGTCTTCATGATAATTATAAACTTTCAAACTACAGTAGTCTGCCTATAGCCACAGATGATACATATGTTCCATACTCCAAGTGGATGCCTACAACCGTGAATAGTGCTGAATATATATATATATATATATATATATATATATATATATATATATGTTTCTCCCCACACATACCTATGATAAAGTTTAATTTATATATTTGGCAAGTAAGAGATTAACAACAATAACTAATAATAAAATACAACAATTATAAAATAAACTATAATAAAAGTTAAGTAAAATAAGGAACACAAGCACTGAGGTATCACGATAGTCGATCTGGTGCCTGAGGCAGCGACTATGCTGCTAACGGGCATGTAGTGTATAAAGAATGGAGACACTGGACAAAGGGATGATTCACATCCTCAGGAGAGATGGAGCTGAACTTGTGAGATTTCATCATGGTTTAGAACAGTGGCCATTGAAAATTTATAAACTGTTTATTTTTGGAATTTTCCATTTAACATTTTCGGACCCACAGTTGACCACAGGTAACTGAAACTGAAGAAAGTAAAACCTCGGATAAGGGAGGGCTACTGTACTGAAGATGGTGTACTAAGTCCTGAACGATCTTTTTGTATTAATCCTGAATGATAACTTTTTATAAATATTCCTCCTTTGCCAGCTCTCAAGATACTAAGCTTTGCCAGTAAAATATACTTTTGGGACATGGCTGGAGAAAGGGGCTTCGTTTTCTCCTGCCTCCCCCACTCCCTTTTTTTTTTCTTGTACCCGAGGTGGAGTAAGCCTCAGTGTATCCTGAAGGCAGCTTCCTAACTAGTTCTGTGGTACCTCAGTTTCGCAGCATCCCAGTGGGTACCCCAGCCAATTTTCCTGCAAGTCCAACACCCACCCCTTCCACCTCAAATGGAGCTTCCCCTGAGTTTTCTCTACACACAAGGAGTCAGTCTGCTGCCTGCCAGCATTTTCCTTTGGGACCTCCTTGACCTTGTACACTCTCTGGTGGTAGAGTGGGCTATAGTCACATGCACCACAGGTAGGTCTGAGCCTCAGCTTGGGCAGTGAGGTAGATAAACTGAAGGGACAGAAGTGGGAGAGGAACTATTGTACTGTATACAGAAGTAGTAGTGGCTATATTTGGTATTACTGCATTCTTTACTCCACTTGCCTGTAACTAGGTAGTCATTCTTTTAATAAACTTCTCCCATTCCAATTACTGCATGGTTTATCTCCTGACTGTACTGGGACAGAAAAGTCAGCATTATTTAGAGAAGAAGACAGATTAAAAGAATCTAACTTACAAAATATAAGGGCAATATTTTGGTAAAATGTGAGACACACTTGAAAATACTGTTTGTAAATAAAACCTCACTTGAGAAGAAAAAAAAAGAGGGAAAACATGTGACTATGGATCAAATGACTAATCTTATGAACAGGAAAGAAAAAAATTCTCTTACCAAACTTATTTTATTGCAACAGTAAGCATAAGGGCAGTTTCGAAAATTGCATCCTATACTTGATTGTAGATTGTGGATTGGTCCTACATTAAAAAAAAAAAAAAAGCCATAAGAATGGAACTGGCAGAAGCAAAAATCAATCAATATAGGATTAGAATAAAATGGTTGAAACGCCAGCTCCAGGTCCAGTCATCATGGGTCACCACTGTGCTTAATGCTCTGGCAGTGAGCTCCTGTGCATTTTCTCGACAGCTGACAGCTTCCATGGGTCTCCCTGAGCATCCCTCCCCAAGGCACTAACCAGGCAGCGCCCCACCCTCTCCATCACCTATCCCTAAGTCTACCAAACAACCAATCTGCTGTCTGGTATGGATAGAACTGAGATCACATCGTCACGTGTAATATTTTAATATACGAAGTAATTATTATAATCTGGAAGCCATTTTAAGCAATCTATCAAAACATGGGATTTATAGTTGGTGATGTCTGTGAGTTTATTAGATCTCAAAGGAGTTAAAAAGAAAGAGAGGGGAATTGAGTTCTCAGAAAAGCAATTTTACCTGTAGTTAAAATTTTCAAAATTCTCATGTGTTTCCTGAGTAAATAAAATAAACAAATTGAATTTTACTCTTTCACTTGTGAAATCTCTTTCTTAGAATGTTGACATAGTGAATGAATTAATTTAATTCATTCTCAAGTCAATTTGAAGGACTTCATTGTAAGTTCCTCAAAGCAGAACTCAAATATATATATATATATATATATATATATATATATATATATATATATATCAACATTCTTATTTAATAAAAAAGTATTCATAGAAAAACCTGCTGCTCAAATAGATGACAGTTTTATAAGGCACATTTTCTTTCTTTTTTTTTTTTTGACAACCTATTTATTCTATATAAAATTCTCGAAGGAAGGCTTGCAGTGAATGATAGTGTGTTTCATAGGTCATGTAATTTGTAATTTGTCATTCTTCATTTTGCAGGAAATGGTACATGATATCAACAACACATAAGCAATATGTTGATATTTTTGCTGTCTTTCAGTATGAATAGATTTTGCTTTTCAATTTTCATGACAGTTAAGGCAAACTATAAAATGTTATGGTCAGTTACAGGTTATATAAAAATGTATGCATTTAGCTGGGTATAATGCTATTACTCTATCATTTCTCTGATGGACTTTGCTTGTTTGGTGAAGGTGTTCTATAAACTTCTAGAAAAAAAACTTACCTTTTCACTTATTTATGTATTTAAAGTCTCACCAACTCTGTTAACATGCTTTTATCAAATGTCTAATGAATTCAAGAAAAAATCATTTAGGTAACAAATGATGAAAACTATGTAATAGTTCCTGTTCTTGTGAATCTCATGGAAAAACAAGAGAGACAAACAAGCAATTGTGTATTTTTAAATGTGTGTTTTTGTTTTTTGTGCATATGTTTGATGCCCGATGCCTGCTTGCCAAACACTTTTCTGTTACCATGTATCTGACAGAAGAGAATTCCCATGCCCATTATGTATTTCTCACCTTCATTTATAGAAGTGGAGAGGGTAGCTCCTTCATTGAGGGCTATGGTCAGACGTGTGACTCATGCTTAACCAATAGCACATTTCCATGTGTCCTTTCAAAGTGGGATATTTGGCTGAAGAGTTGGGAAAGTTCGAGGTTTTTCGGGTCATCACAATGGTGATAGCTGTAATTATCCTGATAGCTCTAGCAACGGTAGCTATGATGGTGGCCCTGGCAGAGGTACTGATGGTGACATCCTGAATAGATTAAAGTTATTATGTGTCTTTATCCATGATTCCTGCTTTCCAGTATCCACTGACACGTGCCTTGTTATAGTTCTAGGATTGCTGTCTCCCTCTGTGAGGCTTCTATTTACTTCAACTTCCAATCTACTCACCCCTCCCAAAACAAAACAAAAATGGAAAAATACAGCTAGGGTCAGAAAAATCAGCTGAAATGACCTTCACAACTTAAAATAAAACTTAGTCAATAGCTTATGTCTCAAAAGAGTAAAATTACATAACAGTCCTTATGTGTTTTAATTTTATGTTTTCATGTTTTCAAAGGTTTTTTTTTTTTTAATCTATTTAACCTTTTTCCTCTCATTCATTAAAATGTAGAAACCCCTCAGAACAGAGCTTGGTGAGTAGGAAACGTATTGTCAATATGAGTCATTTTATTATGTGTTGGGGTGGAGCATACAGATTAAGAACTCAGGCGTATGCACCTACACTGATCTCATTAATAAACTAGCTCTTCCATTGACATGACTGTGTGACCTTGGGAAAGTTACTTAACATCTCCATGCCTGAGGTTTCTTCTTGCCTGAAATGGGGCCAACAATAGTATCATTCAAGACTGAAACTGATAATTCATACAATACTTGTAGCACAGCATTGGCATAGAATAAGCTCTCATTGAATGTCATTATTTCTAGCTTTATCTAATTTTCTGTCCTTTTTCACAATAAATAATTGAAATTTAAAAATTAACATGATATATATTCACTCTTTCAATCTCTCATTAATAATGAAAGAATTTATAGCTTTTCAGATTTCCTTTGAGTAAAGCTTTAAGTATATTTTATATACTTTGTTATATTAGGTTCTGTCAGTCCTTAATTTCTAAATAGTCTTCTGTAATTTTGATTTCCTTTTAGGGAAATTAGAGCTACTTAGATGAGTTATATATGAAATTTCCTATTAGTTATTTTGATCTTAAGCTTATTAATTTCTCAGGTTACTGCACTGAGGCCAGAAACTGTGATCTTTTTCTACTTAATAATTGATTAAAGTGTATTTATTACTCTGAAGATGTAAATTTCGAATGTTTCCCAGACAACTGAAAACTTTTTATATGTTTGTTTGGTCTAATTTTAAATTTTCACATAAACCTTATAACTCAAACTTGTTAATTATGTTCTTCAAAAATTTAATCAGTTTTGACTTTTCTATGGACTTACTTGATATTTTGAGGGATGAGTTAAAGATATCCGCTTATATGGTAAAACTGAATTAATTATGTTCTCATTATTCTAAGTGTTTACTGTTCATACTATTACACACTCTATGTGGATAATGCATTTATCATTATAATACTCTTTGTACTCAATGGAATTTTCCCTTGAATTTTTCCAATTTAATATTGATATCACTTTTTTTTTGTTATTGCAGTTATTTATTTGTTTGCTTTTATCAAGTCAATAATGTTCTCTTCACTACTATTCCTGTGAGAATATTTTCAGCAGAGTCAGGCTATATTAGAAAGGAATGAAAACTGATGTCACAGGATTATTCTGGGTTTCAGAAAACAGTCACATTTTCGCCAACTATTCCTGAAATCAATGGTTCATTTAAGCCACATGGCCAGCAGTTATGTTCAGTCAGTCTCTGCGTGAGCCAGACATAACAGTTTTTCACACTGATGTCTCCTACACGTTTGCCGCTGTCTATGGTTGTGTGTGCTCACTAGTGGCTACAGAAATGTAAGGCACAGTGCAAAATGAAAGTGCAGTGCCCCTTGTTTAAAAATTCTTCAGAATTTCAAGATGGCAACAGCAGAGGGTTAAACCAAGTGTCTGGTCCTTCTAAATCTAGGGCTCTGGGGTGGCTGCACTGGGTGAATGCCCATGAAGCTGGCTCTGCTTGTACCTTCTGGTTTTCAGAGTAATGTTTTCACCTCCTAACTGAGTCGTTTAGGAGGAACATGGAGAAAAAAATAGAAATTAATTTTTTCCCAATCACTGATTTTCAATTTTAGCATACAATGGAATAAAATCCATGGAGCCAGAGACACGGAGTACAGCAGTCATAATAAGCCACTACTAGTGTATCACACACTTTTGATATCATAGTGTACACAAGATTCCTTTTTAGTAACACATCTCCAGATTAAAGAATTTAACCATATTAACGATTGCAAAATTTTTATGTTTGAGAGTTAAAGAAGATACCGTTTAAAAATGCATAAAATTTGCCTTCCTTTTCTTATCTGTAATATTCTATTTTTACTTTCAATATTATCTTACAACATTTTTTCTTAGTTATATAATTATTGTTTTTTTTAATTTTAGTAATGTTGTAATATTTCTTAATGTTATTGGTTTATGTTTTATTCCAAAAACTCTGTTGTATTGATGATGATGATGATTGATGACTGAAGAAGTAAATGTACATTATCCATGAATTATCTGTATTGATTACATACATGTAAGAATCAAAGGACTCTAAGTCAGTTATAAAGTTCATAAATTAATCATGTTTCCATTTACTCATTCTATTATTTTTGTTGATACGATTTTATTCTAAATAACACATTGATAAATGTGTCTTTTGCAATTTCAAGGCTAGAAACAATTTATCGCCACTTCTCAATTTAAGTGTGTTACTTAATTCTAAAATTAAATGCATCATAATTCAAAGTTAATTGCAGAGACTTTTTAAAAATTATTTCAATTTATTTTGCTCTTTGTATTTATAAGCTCTTTAACCTTGCATGTATTCAAGATACCAAAGTAGCCTTGAAAGCTTATTACAAATGATAGCTTTTTTACTTAGATTAATCTGTTACTATGATACAAAGGGTGTTTTATTAAATATTCATTTTCTTCTATCAGCACCGATATTAGTAATTTAAGTTTGGCCATAGAGTAATCAATTAAAGTAAAGCATGCTGTGTGAACACTCAACCTAACACATTAATTTAATCTATTTTGGCTACTCCTGCTGTCTCGCAAATCATTTCTATGGTTACAACACATTTGTCAAAGTTTCTAATAGAAAAACATCCCATGATAGCAAGGCTTCTACTCAATAAATATAAGATTTATGGATAATAAAATTATTTAGATTTAATTTCTGCAAATTAAGTGACATTTTTCTAATATCACAGAACACATACAATAAAATGAGCTAAATATACAAAAGTCTATTTTAAATTATTGCAGAAAAAAATGAGTAAAGAAGGTTAATCATAGAAGTTTCACAAATGATTATATAAGAAAAACATAAAATTTAATTAACTCTATGATAAGTCAAGGATAGTGAACAAGCAAGCCACATCTTCGAACTGGCATATAAGTGGGTTTGCGGTCAAATATAATTGGAAGGGGCTGAGTTTTTTTCAAATTCCTAGTAACATTTGTTAATATTGCAGCAAAATAAAAGAACAAAAAACTTTACAAACAATATTGTCTGAATCCTCAGAAAAATCACTATTGCAAATCTTTAAACTGATAACACAATGTGGCCTTGGTAAATATACTTGTGTTGTAAGGAATTTAACTTCACACTGAAAGAGGTTTGGCTTCAGGGAGATAATCTTCTTTCGAGTATTTTGCCTGACAGGAGTGTCTTTGTGTAGAGAGGCCTGACCACATCAGATTAGGGAAAGGGGTGACCAGAACAGAAAACCAGACAATGTGATAGAGGGTAGGACTTTGGGTCACACAGTATCATTTGAAACGGAGGCTGTAATCAAGTATGGGGCAAGTGGAACACTAGTAACGGCTGTATACAGAAGATAAATAATGAGCTGAGCTGCCTCAGTTGGCAAAACTGAAACCTTAGAATATTGTTGCACATTGATACCAAGGAAGTGACATCTCCTGACTCCACAGAAAGAAAATGATCAAAGCTCTGCATTTAGCGCTTCTCCAGATTCCACTTTGTGCTTCTTTTCTTGGCTGATTTTAATCTGTACTCACTCCCTGAAATAAGTCACAACTAGCCTATAGTGAATTCTGTGAGTCTTTCTAACAAGTACGCTGGACTTGCAATAAGTGTCAGAAAGAAGAGTTATCTTGTGTGGTTGAGGACTGTTTCCTTTCACTTTGTAGTTCTCCTAAACTCTCACAAAACTACATATTGCATTGGTCAAAAAATTTTTAAATGTTCTTTTTCCGAACCTTGACAAAGAAAGAAACTTAAGTCTATTAATAGAAAATAGTCTGTGAAAATTGGACAAAGAATTATATATGTAAAAATAAGTGGCATATTAAATGAAAAAATTATTTCCAGCGATCTTAATCATGCCATCTACAAACTATTTAATCCTGCATATAAACCTCTGGAAAACTAGGAGTTTAGGTTTTAAAACTCCTGTTGTCTTATTGGAGATTTTAATGTCTTTGTGTGTGACAATTATAATGTTCTAAACTCTTAGTTCTTGGTTTCCTTTATATCTATTTCATTAAACTTCTATAAACTTTAGCTAAACTCTCTAAGGCTAACTCGTGAACCTACTTCAGAATTGCTATTAACATATCACTTTAAACTATGGTCACAAGGCTTTCAGTTCCATTATGTTCTCACTAGTTTTTGGACTGGCTAGAGCTTGGAGTATCTGAGGAACTTACAGCAAATATTGCTCCCTGCCATAATTACTGTGTGTATCTATTGAAAAATTTAGTTGACTTTTTCATTCGCATTATCAGTTCTCTCTCTCCTTCATGTTTGCCCCAGCATAAGAATCTCTTATAACTGAATGCACATTTCTAGAAATCTCCTTGTGTTTTCTTAATATAAACCTATTGTTCTTTAAACTAGAATGCATATTTATTTATGTGCTTTGTTTTGAGTGCTGTGCCAGGCACTGGAGAGACCATGGTAAACATGATGGACACAGTCTGCCTTCAGTAGAAGTCATTTAAGGGAAAAAATAAGCAAGAAATTACAGAGACTTGTAACTATGAAGAGTTAGAAAGAGAGAACTTATTAGGATGATCCAGCCAAGTCAAGGACAGTGGATAGGTCAGTGATTACTTCCTAGAGAAAGTGCTATCTAAGCAACATCCATTGGCAACCTGTAAAATCCTGTTGTAAAACACAGCCCCAGTCAATTAGCTAAGCTTTGAGTAATATCTGCCTTTACTCCTATACCTATGGTTTCCTGATTCCATATTTCTATTCTGAGAGGATCCATAGTAGACTATATTCATTTTTAATTCCCATTCACATGCCTAATTATTACAGCATTGTTTCCCCATTTCAATGTATCACTGAAATTATTTTGACAAAGATAATGGTATATTTTCAATCCTCCAACTATAATAGTTCTTGGAAGTATTTTTAGATATGAATTTATTTTTTCAGATTGTTTATCTAGAGATCGATATATAATGTTTTAATAGAGAGGATTTAAAGTTGACCTTTGAGTCCTACTATTCTTTAAATCATATTCTTGACTTCTTGAAAACATTTTGATATTGATTTCTATAATAGAATATTCCTAATTCTTCCATTTTTTATTGAAAATTTTCCTTATTTTTATTGATGGTAAAATACAATAACAAAATTTGCCATCTTAACCATTTTTAAGTGTCTATTCAATAGTTTTACATATATTCACATTGTTGTGCAACCAATCTCCAGAACTCTTTACCTTACAAAACTGAAATTCTATAACTATTAATCAACAATTTCCATTTCCTCCTCTCCCTAGTCCCTGGCACCCAACAATCTATCTTCTGTTTATACATACTTTATTAGTCCAGGTACTTCATTCAAGTGGAATCATGCAATAATTTGTGTGTGTGTGTGTGTGTTATGACTGCTTTATATTACTTAGCATAAGTCTTCAGTGATCATTCATGCTGTAGTATGAGTCAGCATTTCCTTCCTTTTAAAAACTAAATAATATTTCATTGTATGTATATACAACATTTTGTTTATTCTTCATCTATTGATGAATAATCGGGCTGTTTTCGCCTATTAAGCTATTTTGAAGAATGCTGCTATGAGCATGGGTGTACAAATATTTGAGTGCCTGCTTTCAATTACTTTGGATATATACCCAGAGGGGGTTACCACATTTTATGGTAACATTGTTTTCAATTCTTTGAGGAACCAAAGACTTTGAGGAACCGCAGCTGCGTTAATTTACTTTCCCATCAAATTGTGCCGATTTCTACACATCCTTGGCAATACTTATTTTCTGTTTTTATGAGAGTAGTAATTTGAATGTGTGTGAGGTAGCATTTCATTGTTTGCATTTCCTTAAGGATCACTGATGTTAAGCATCTTTTCACATGCATATTGGTCGTTTGTATATCTTCTTTGGAGAAATACTTATTCAAGGCCTTTGCCCATTTTTAAATTGACGTTTGTTTCTTTTGGTGTTGAGTTTTTAGGAATTCTTTATAGGTTCTGGATATTAACCTCTTATTATATATACGATTTTCAAATATTTTCTCTCATTCCATAGGTAGCCTTTTCAATTTGTTAATTGTGTTCTTGATGCACACAAGTTTTAAAGTTGGATGTACTCCAATTTATGTACTTATATGTTTGTTGCTTATGTTTTTGGTGTCTGATCCAAGAAATCATTACCAAATCCAATGTCTAGAAGATTTTCTCTGTCTTATTCTAAGAATTGTGTTGTTTTAGATCTTATGTTTAGGTGTTTGATCTATTTTAAATCGATTTATTTGTATGTGGTTTAAAGTAAGGTTTCAACTGCATTATCATTACTTTTATTTTTGTATTTGGATATACACTTGGGGTCCCTCGAGATTTTATATAAATTTTGGTATTTTCTTCTATTTCTGCAGGAAAAAAATGCCACTGGGATTTTCATAGGGATTGTATTAAATCTGTAGATTGATCCCTTTGGGTAATAATGACATCTTAACAACATTAAGTCTTCCAATCCATCAGTATGAGATGTCTTTGTACTAATTGGTGCCTTCTTTAATTTCTTTCAATGAGAATCTGTCAATTCTTTTGTCTCCTTGGTTAATTTTATTCCTAGGTATTTGTTTTTTAATGCTATTGTAAATTGAATTATTTATTTTCTTTTTTAGATTGTCTATTATGAATTTATAAAAACAATTAATTTTGTGCATTGATTTTGTACCCTGAAAATTTTTGCTGAATTCATTTATTAGTTTGAACAGATTTTTGTGAAATCTTCAGAGTTTTCTACATATAAAATCACATCACTTGTGAACAGAGATAATTTTATTTATCTCTTTCCAATTTGGACGCTATTTCCTAATTCTTTTAGTTCACTGATCCCCTTAACTTCCTTCTTTTCTCTTCTTCAATATTGCTGTCTCCCACTTCTGACTTTATTCCTCTATTGTTTTTATTCTAAACAAGTAGTGTTTTCAGCCACCTATTTCTATGATATTGAATTCCTCTTCAGTACTAGTCTAACACTGGCTTTGTTGTAGCCCAAATTTCCCACTACCTGCTAGATCTCTTCAGCCTACTGCCCACTAGAAATCACACTTTTAGAAAGATGAAAATCAAATATACTGACTATAGCAGCCCTAAACTTACTACTGGACACTTAGCTCTGGTCTTAGAAATGGGATAGATATAAAGATGTAATATATTTCTATAGGCTTTTTCTAAAACCTCTTATTCATGTCCCTACTCCAGCAGTAGGTTGTACATGGTCTCCCAGACTCCCCTTTAGTTTCAGCAGTCTTGTTACTGCTTTCTACCCTGATTTTTTAAATTTCCCTGCTTTGGACACAGTTATATAAAGTTTTATATAGTGAATTCCTCATTCCATAATACTCATGCTGATTCTACTTCCCTGAATGAACCCTATTTGCTATAGTTATTATTACTAGGGTTATGGTGTTGCTGTCCAAAAGCTAAGATATTTTACATTGCATTGGCTATGAGGATGGTAGAAAGACAACACAAATATTGTCTTTGGAGGCTGAAAATAAACTGGATTATATTATTTAAGGAAGAATGTTTGCAACACTATCTAATGTGGATGATGAAAAATATATCTAACACAGTACTTGTGATGTTGAAAATAAAACTACTTCTCTCATTCATCCTTGCCTGCAAGAGCAGGAAAAAAATTCTCCAAGTAAAGGAAAGCCTCAGGAAAATAAAAGATCAAATCCAGGACAATGTCAGCAAAACATCAGGGTAAACTCAATGGTATACAGATTGTGGACTTTTCATTAAGTATTTTATTAAAAAGTAAAATTAAAGTGTTACATTATAGACTCACTTAGCTATTCAAAATGACTTCAAAGATTATAAATAGTATATAACACAGCACTCTGGCTCATAGCCCAAAGTACACAACAGCCTGTCTCAAAAATATTTCATGGTATAGCTTCTGTCTAATGGAGAGAATGACAATAAGAGTTATAGGAAATTCATCCAGTTTTTAGAATATAGACAGAAGTGCCAACAGTTTGGATTAAAAGATGCAGAGACACTTTAAAATGAAAAGGAGCCTCAGGG